>CM031242.1:365309897-365909897 GCA_018340775.1 Taxus wallichiana var. yunnanensis | reverse complement strand
AGATGACATTATTGTCTTTAATAAGACATGGGAGGAACATGTTCAACATGTCCAATAGGTTCTTCAAACCTTGGATCAAAAAAACCTCTATGCCAACATAGATAAGTGTTCCTTTAGCATGGAGAGTATCCAGTACTTTGGATACATCATTAACAAGGATGGTATGCATGTGAACCCAAAAAAGATATAGTTCATTTGAGATTGGATGATACTAAATAACATCACTGAAATTCCAAAGTTTCTTGGGACTAACTAACTTATATTGCAAGTTTATATTGGGTTTTCTCACATTGCATGGCCTTTGAATTAAGTGACACATGTAGTCCATGCTAAGTGAAAGAAAAGTTTGTGTTGAAAAAGGCATAACATAAGGAATTTTCACAAATGATGGAGAGGATTTGATCTATACCAGATTTGGTCTTTTTAGATCCACATCATTCATTTGAGATAGAAACAAATGCTTCAGAATACACACTTGGAGAAATCCTCACCCAACATGGGAATCCAATGGTATACTACAATTATACCTTCTCTAATGTAGTGCGCAGGTACTTGACATATGAAAAGGAGTTATATACCATTATACAAGCTTGCAAACAATGGAAACACTACATTACTGGGAAAAAAATATCATACAAACAAATCATAAGCCTTTTTAATTCATGCAGACCTAAGGTAATTTGTAAAATGATTATCATCAAAGGTATTCCACCTATAACAATTGCATCTCAACATACTACACAAAAATGGGAGTGCCAACCGGGTTTTTGGTTGTTTGAATCAGCCCCCAATTACTTCCCTAACAACAATCCTTGACTCATGTGGGCATGAGACATTAGAGTGGCCTCAAATGTATGCACATGATCCTAAGTTTTTGACATCTATCAAAGGCTGAGGGATGGAAAAAATGTTTTAGACTATCATTTACAAGAAGGGGTTTTATGCCACATGGGACACCTCTACATTTTTATAGGGGATTATCACAAGTTGATCCGGGACACTCATTATGATCACATTGCATGTTACTTTGGAGTGGATAGAATAATGGTAGTCTTTAGAAGTATTTCTACTGGACAAATATCCATCATGATGTTACTAGATACATTAGGTCCTACACAATCTATGTGTTTGCTAATCCAACCAATTGAAAAGCATGAACTTTATAATCCTCTACCAATTCTAGGAACATCATGGGAGTCTGTCTCAATGGATTTCATGTCAGGTCTCCCTTCCACTAGGCATGGGAATGATTTTTTTGGTGGTGGTTGACAAGTTATCAAAAATCAAAGGAGGTTACAAATTGCTATTTGAGCATGTTTGGGTTCATTTTGTCCTTCCAAAAATTATTGTGTTAGATCGGGATTCTAGGTTTGTGGGGGTATTCTAGTCTGCACTATGGTCCATGATGGACACAAAATTGAACAAGTTAACCACTTTTCACCCTCATACCGATGGCCAAATAAAGGTATTCAACCGTATGATTGTACATCTTCTTTAGATGTATCACTCTAAACATCCACACACATGGGATGAAAGTATTGTGTATGTCCAACATAGCTATAACCGAGCTCTTCATAAATCCATAAAACATATCCCATTTCATGTATATGTTGGATTCCAACAATTGACACCCATTTATATAACACTAGCCTTCAAGTTGGAAGAATATCTACCCACACATAAAAATAAGTGGATAAAGCAACCAAATTTATAGAATGAATTTGATGCATTAAACAACAAGTTCATGAGATCTTGAACCAAATCGACAAGAACTACAAACAATGCTATGATGCCCATTGGGTTCCTCATCAATTCCAAGTAAGGGATAAGGTATGGATACATCTATAGAAAGAACAACTCCAAGGTCCATACTTGGAACTCATACCTCTATGATACATGCCATACACAATTTTAAAAATGGCGAGAATGCATTTGAGCTCAATCTTCCATCCTACCTCGGGTTGCATCTAGTTTTCAATGTTGATTTGCTCTGCCCATACTTTCCTCCACTCTTAGATACATCAAACATTGGTGAACAAATGCATAGTACAAAGTTAAACCCAGACTATGCAATATCGGTGATTAAATCATTGATAGGGTGAAAGCATTTCTAGGCTTCGGATTGGTCAAGGTGAAACATCTAAATAAAAAAACACTGATCAAATCATTGATAAGGTGGTCTTAAAGAGGACATGATCTAGAATAGATTTCTAAAAATCATACTCTACCACATAATAAAAGTAGGGTATATGACACCAAGGGAAATGGTTCACCAAGAGTTAGATTGAGAAATCATTCCCACACCTAGTAAAAAATCTAGGAGCTATAATGAGGTCCATTACTTCTTAAAGAGGGATGAATGATCTAGAATAGGATTTCTAAAAATCTATCCATAATTGGAAAGTCTTGATAATATATTTTTAGCATTTTTAGTATTTTACATTCTCTTGTATAGGGGTCTTCAAAGCATTTCTGGAAGGCAATAAAAATTGATTGTGTTTATAGATATTTCATTGTTAATTTGATTTATGTACATGGCCAAAGTGCCACCGTCAAGAAATTTTTGTACAAGTTCGTTCCATTATCTTTATCTTGTAATGCTCACTAAACACTAAATAAATGAAATGAATAGTTCCAAATTATTTTTGATTTCCATAAATATTAATGGAGACCCTATAATGAGTTCAACTATTTAGATCCAACAAATCATGTGGTTCGCAAAATGTGTCAACAAGCTGAAGGAGATATGACCATCTAACAAGTAACAACATAGGAAATAAATTTATAGTAATAATAGGATATATTTTAAATTTTTTAACTTGTCATCCATCCCTAAGGTGGATACAAAAATGGTCTCCATGCGGCCCCATCGTTTGCGGCGACGAGATGAAGGATGGCCTCCGGTATCATCTTTGCTAGTTCATTGTGGTTCCCCTCTAGAACTCTTCAAAATTGAAATATATTTTTAGTAGACACTTTTACAATTTTTATATTCTCCATTTATAGCTTTACATAAAGTAACTTGATTTTGAAAATGGACACAAAAACATATCTCTCTTATGAAGCTTATTTGTTAATTTATATTCATTTGGAAATCATCAGTGGAACCAAATATCTTATAAAATGTGATTGTGTTTATAGATAATCGCGCTACTTCATCCAAACTCTCACGAGCCTTTTCACGAATCATTCTAGCCTCTTTCTGTGCCCATGATTTCATTGTTAATTTGATTTTAAACCATTAACTAAATTGTAAAAGCATTAAGCACTATTCTTTATTAGATATGTGTTGTCCACTAGGTTGCACCAGATTGAGTCAATCTAGATCACATTGAAGGAGATTCCAAAGTTTAGTTCTATCTCTATAGTCATTTGGAGCATATACATAATAGATGCCAAAGGTATGATCAGCAATTTTATATAAAAAAGTAGCCCATATCATAATATCGCTACAAGGAGGTTTACTCTCAGAAAAGGTGAGGTCCCATATTTAATCATTGTCTTAGAAAATTGTTGATTAATGAGTAATGTAGTTACACCTCAATCCAGATCACATCCAAGCCGAAGACCCTCCCTACCATTTTAAATGCTTGGTATAGAGGGGGGAAGAACCAAGCCAACTAAATTTTAGAGCCAGCCAATAATTCCGATGAAGTTCCTATTTCCTTGACCTATTGCAAGAGAAATAAGTCAATATCCTATCTAGTGTTTCTAAGTTCTCTAACAATCAGTTTCCTATCTAGAGTTTCTAATCCTATAATATTCCAACTTAAGATTTTCATTGGAGTGTGGTTATTTTTGTCCCTTGGCATCCTTTAAAGGAGGATTCAAAGGACTTTTATTTTGAAACAATCTATCAAAACAATGAGGGATTATGGAATCCTTTAATGATTTTTTACCTTTTCCTATCTAGGGTTCCTTTTTTTCATGTCTTCCAACTCCTTAGGGGAATTTTTTGTCTATCAAAAAAAAAATTAGCCCTAGTTCCTTTTTTTTTAAAAATTTTTGAACTATCTTAGAACATTTGTTTGGCGGGTCTATTTTAATTAAGGCTACATGCTTCTCTATTAGTTGCTTTCCAATGGGGCCCTGAGGAATGACGACCCATCGATAGGAGAGTCATTCTTGCTCCTTTTTTGAGGGGTGGAGGGCATGTCATTCTTCTTATTATTATTCAAAAAGAATTTTCAATAATTCCACCATATTCGAGGGGTTTAAATAGGGTATCTCATGTGACTTAGCTAAAACTATCTCATATTCCTCGAAATTATACCCTCATCCCGAGAGGGAGGTATATGTAGTCACAAAATCACACACTTTCTACTTACATCACACCTCTAAGTATTTAATTATATACATGATTCCTAAACAAGAAGACTAGACATTAACAATACTTATTTTAATCTTTCCCACACTCTTGTTATTTACTTTTATGGAATGACCACTTTACTTTTGGATACTAAATGACATGTGACCCAACTCTGTATTGACCATTACATCTTTGAGCATCCCGAACACTACCACCCATTAGGGACATGAGCGCCCCATGTGCTACTATCCCCTTTGGGTGTTTTTGTCCCTTTCCCTCCTTTTCTTAATTTTGAATTGCCACTTCATTTGGTGTCCTTTTCTAGAGCCTCTTTTATCAATTTATGTTAGATTTTTAGTTTTTAATGACAAAATTAAAACAAGGAATTATATATATAATATATATATATATATATATACATGACTTACTCACTACTATTAGGGGTTGGGAAATTGAAGCTAATTCTTACTATCTACTACTTAGGCAAAGAGCAACATTCAAGGACTACATTTGGGCTACATTGTTCATTGCATAGGAGGGGCTATTTTTGAATTCCATCTCACAAATTCTATCTGGGGAAAAATTAGTTGTATCTTGCTATCTTAGTGTGACTAGCACAAGGAAACCTAGATTCAAAGGACAAAATTCAATCACACACACACAAGAACTACATAAAGTCTAAAATGTAGTGGAACACTCAATGACTATCACATTGGGGTGATTGATAAGGTCAGTCTAACTCAAGCATATACATTATTTATTTCATCTAATGTTTGCTTAAGATTTGTGTATGTAGTTAGGTTTTTTTAGGAATATGTGTGATACAAGAACACTACGACATGTCGAAGCAACAAACAAAGAAAGGAAGGAGCCAAGTTTAGACCCTGAAAATACCATAAGTGGGAACCGCTTTGCTCGAGACACTTGCATCTAGGGGTGGTCTTGTCCTCCCATAGGCGCTCTTGTCTCGAAGAGGTCCCAAATCCTATTTTTAAGATAGAGTTTACATAGTCTAGATCCAACCTTCTCAGTCTGTTCCCTAGCTCAAAATTAGGCCTAATCTTTTGATATAAGCTAAGTCATTCTTATTTTCCTATTTTGTATACTTACTTGTACTTTGCATGTTAGATATTACTTATCACTACTATATTCATTTTATCTCACTCCTCTGATATAAGATTTAAATTTATTTAAATCAATATAATCCCAATGTTTTTTGGAAATGGGGCAAGCTATGCTGCGAATAAGAACAAATTTCTATATCATCCAGTTCAACTAGTCCATTGATAAGGGATTTTGAAGGGCATTCATGGTTCATGGTGTGGTCTAGCCTATCACATTGTGTTTCTTTCACTTCAATTGAGTTAAAATTTCCTATAGGGGTATATTTTATTGGGGCTACCGCACCCTTATCTTCATCCCCAAAATTATTTGGGATACTTATGAAGTTTTAGTGGTATTCATCAAAGGGTATTCCTTTTTAAGATGAACTTATTTTTGCACAAAAAAGTGATTTCATACCACCCGTCCTATCAGCGGGTAGGTGTAGACCTCTTTAGGACATATTAAAGATATTTTATTAGGGAGATTGTAAACTGCTTTAAGGGATATTAGCACTCTAGCATTCATGCTAGCTAAAATCACTTTGCTCACTTCAATTTGAGAAATTTACCAAACAATTTAAGGGTGTCGATAACAAGTACCAAAGTTGCATGGGAAGATTTTGAAGTTCAATCCATCGGGGTTGATTTAGCACATACTTCGTGATAGGCAAGATTTAGGTTTGAGTGGAGGGATTTGAACAAATATTAACCCACATTTCACAATGTTTGCAAATAGACCTTATTTATATATTATAATTATTAAAAAGGACAATGAATACCCCTTTTTGCAGCATTCAATAGAAGGAAACATACATCCACATCCCCCCCAGACCGCATATTTAATTATTGAAAAATGTTCTAAAGGGGATCTCATTACCATTCAAATAAAAGGAAAATTCCCATATTTAAATTATAATTTCTCCATTATTTATATCTTTATGCACATCCTTATTAGGGAAACCAAGTAGGGTAGATGAGTTCTTAGGGTCCTTACCTTCTCCTCACTCCTTTTCTTGTCTATCCCGAGCTTCTACAAATTTAGGTCCAACATTGAAAAATTCCACTCCAACATAGAGCACCGTAACCTCCTTCACTTGAAGATCTTTGTTGAATGATTTTTAGGTAGTCCAATCATTTTAGGTGCCTTTATTTTTAGATCTTGATAATTATTAGTGCTTTCACAAGGATTTTGATCTCTTTTTCAATGCACAATTTAAGCTGTCGGCCTAGGGTCATTTTTGGACATAACTCTAGTCTCACCTCCTCCATTAGCTCCCCCTCTTCTACATTATTCCACACACATAGATACATCAACTATCAATTTGCAATAAAACGAATAATAAACCTAAGTCTAGTGTATGATAAATATTCAATTTCAAACAAGATTACCATACATGTATAAAGTACATATACACAGAAAGTAAAAATAAAACCAAGGTATGGGCACAAATATTGTAGTCTCTATTTCTTACTCAAACCCTAGACGCGTTGGCACATCACTCAGACAGATCTGAGCGCTCACCCGAAGCGTGCAAAGGTACCAGTCCCTCTTTTTATACCAACTTTGTCAAGATGTTAGCATGATCATTCATATATTCCATAACCATAAGTAATTAAAGGAAAAGCATAACAAGAATCAACTCACAACCATAGTGCATAATAAATCAAACAAGGATCAAGATCAAATTCACCACACAATAGTCATGAGAAGTAATATCAATAATCAATATCCATCCACAAAGATCCATTATATTAAGTCATAGAAAAACCCATAGCTAAATACATTATAATTACCATCACAAAGTCATGCGTACGTAAAATCATACCAGCATAACTCTGTTACATACATTCACCCACGATCCTATAATATGTGCAAATCAATATATATATATATATAGGGGTATATATATATATATACTTATATATATATAAATATATATATATATATAAAATGGGGACTTTCACTTCACTTATAACACAACTCAAAATAGGTTGCATACTTAAAATTCACCATGCACCCTTATAACAAGAAGTAATATCAAAATCAATATCCATGGTCACAAAGATCAATATACTATCAATATCCATATATATATATATATATATATATATATATATATATAGGGGTGGGGACTTTCCCTTCACTTCCCATGCACTCACTCAAAATAGGCTACATACTTAAAATAACCATGCACCCTTATAACAACAACTAAAGAAGCATGCAAAATTCACCACACAATGGTCATGAGAAGTAATATCAACAATCAATATCCATCTACAAAGATCCATTATATTAAGTTATAGAAAAACCCATAGTTAAATATATTATAATTACCATCACAAAGTCATGCACGCAAAATCATACCAGCATAACTTTGTTACATACATTCACCCACGATCCTATAATATGTGCAAATCAATACATACATACATACATACATACATACATACATACATACATACATACATACATACATACATACATACATACACACACACATACATACATATATATATATATATATATATATATATATATTGCCCATGCACTCACTCAAAATAGGTTGCATGCTCAAAATAGCCATGCACCATTATAATAACAACTAAAGAAGCATGCAAGCTTTGCCTAATAATAGACTATCTATTAATAACACTAAATCGCATCCTATTATTAGCTCAAATTATGCATGACTCTTGCACTTCTTCTTGTCCCCAAAATAGCTTTGCATAGCCTCCAAGTCTTCTATCTTTATCTAATGCGTGATCATCACTCCATGTTTTTTTATCTCATAGCATGCAAAAATGGTTAAGTCCCAAATTCTATCTTCCTAGGCGTGAATCTGCAGGGTGCAACTCTGTTAGACTTCCACGCCTCCTTCCTTCGTGCCACTATCAAATGTGCTCTTGATACTTAGGTACAAATTTTTCTAGTCAACATTACCCCACACTAGCTTCATTGCTGCCCCCTCGATAATGTGGTCATCCAAATTCCATCTTCAAAGAATAAAGAATGAAGTACAACAACAAATTTATAAAAATGAAAGAATAATAAACTAACTCAACAACAAACGCGTTAGTCTTCTGTAGGTATCAACAACTCAGGGTACTCATTCTTGATGTCTACTTCTAACTCCTCCCAATCATTGAGTCCCTTCTTGGATTTAGTAGGGATGTCACCAAGTACAACATCCATTTCATCTAAAGTCATGTCTTCTCCCTTGTTCTTCAACACCCTGACTACATTCGCCAATCCTGACACCATGTCATCCATAACATCCATACGTTGTGCATTAAATTTCCCAATTATTTGATCATGTCATCATGAGGGTCCCTAACCGCCTCAAGTGCATCACACTTCTCTACTAATAACTTGACCTCTCCTCATGCCCTAAAGTATCATTATTTTTCACCACAAGGACTACATTCTCCTCTTCCAAGGTCCTTGTTTTAATGATGTTCTCCAAATCTTCACACATTTTAAATGCCAAATTCTCCAGTTTCAATTTATCCCTTAAAGTATCAAGTATGGCATCATACTCAACTATCCGGCGTGCAATCTATTTCTTAGCCCTTTCCATCTGTATTGTAACATCCTTTTGTTTCCTCGAGCTAGTTCCTCCTCACTCGAGTGCCTGCATTGTATCCTCATCCAATATCAAATGAACTAACATACGCAAGTAATGTAATACGGATGGGAATCTCTCAAACACTTGATGCAACCTAGAATTAAGTGTAAATGACCCAGTGCAGCGACACATCACTCAACTGAGATGAGCACTCACCTGAAGCGCACAAAGGCACTAGGTCCCTCTTTATGGTTGTTTATTTAGAATGTTAGCATGATGGTGCATATAGGTATTTAGATTCATAACCAATAGTAAACAACACACAATGCATAAACTAGATCTAGATCTTAGAATATATGTAAGATGAACTAAACAATGACTATAACAAGATTTACCATGCAAGAACCAGATTCAGTCATGTTCAACACCATTATCCAACCAATATGAACCATTATATTAAATACTATAAAACACAAAAGCTTCATACATTATAGAGGTATCTCCATGAGTCATGCACATGACAAAACCAACAACATAACTCTACAAATTGACACCACCTTAACCATGCAAATCAATACATATTTATAGGGGTGGGGACTTTCCCTTCACCGCCCATGCACTTTCCCAAAACAGGCCACATGCTAATAATATCCATGCAACTTTACAAAAGGATGCAAAACATGCAAGTATTATAACAATAGACTTCCTAAAGATAACTCAAAGTAGAAATCCTATTATTAGACTAAACCATGCATGTCGCTCAAACTGATGCTTGCTCCCAAAATACCCTTGGATGGACCACAAGTCTTCAAGTCTTTGTGTGCCCAACACATTAACTCTAAAAATAGCCTTCATAATGAAAGCTAACTAAATCCCGATCACGGGTGCGTCAACCTATCAGTAGTGCCACGCCGTGTGTTTTCCCATGCCCTACATTCGCATGCCCAACACTTAACCCCCTTTTTTTCGTCCAAAATTACCCCACACTAAAATGGATTATTTGTCCGACAATGGGTAATCACCTTGTCATTCTAAAGAATATAGGATAATGAATGAAATAATAAAGAATATGTTGAGTCATCTTATTTTGTACCCTTTTCCTCCTTTGGTAGAATGAACTATGGATATTCACTTTGAATTTCCCCTCAAATTCATACCAGTCTTTAAGCATTGCATTTTCCTTATCAGGGATGTCCAAAATGATGCCATCGAACTCATCTAGAGTCATGTTTCCACCCTCACTCTTCAAAATTCTAAGGATGTTAGCCATACCTGATACCATTCCTTCCATGACATCCATCTTTGTGGTAATGATCTTCCTAATGCTCTTGATTTGATCCATGTGTTGTTTCCTTGCAACATCCAGTGCGTTGCACTTCATTTCTACCAGGGTAACCCATTTTGTGCGCCGAGTGTTTCATCCTTTGTTGCCTACAGAACTTCATTTTCCTCTACTTTCATTCTTGCCTGAACTAATTTATTAGGCATTGTACACATGGCCAACACCGAATCTACCTTCTTCATTTCATCCTTAAGGTTTGCAAAACAACCTAATAGCTAGATATCTTCCTTAAAATTGAAGCCTTGACCTTGGATGATTCTTACGCAGCATCCTTTAGTGTAGGGAGATGTACTAGTTCATCCTTCAAAAGCAAACTAACTATTGTACGGAGGTAATTAGTTACGAATTGAATTCCTTGGGCACCTTCTCCTGAAAATCAAGCCTTTTCTACAAGATTTCATTGGTAATCTGGTTGGCCATCTTTTTGACATTTTGTGCCTCGACCACTTTGCATTATCCGCCACTGGGTGAGTCATGTTATTTCTTTGTCCTTATCTTTCTTATCTTCTAGGAGCACCCATCTTTATTGCTTCCTTATCAATATTCTTGCAGCCTTACTTCGGTGGGAACTTTAACCAATGCGTTACTCACTTGTTCATTAGAAAATTGCATGGGTTTGATGGTCATATGGTGTGTATGTGGCACCTTCCTCATCTTCTTTGAGCTGCACACCTCCTCGCAAACATCAAATTTAGGCTCATCCATGTGAGTCTGCATGTTCCATGATAATTGCTTGCGAGTGTGCATATTGGACATCTGGGTCCATCCGATCCGACCATACAAATGTATATTGGGTAGGGTGCTCTGGAAGTAGGCACAAATGATTTTTGCTTGGTCATCCAAATAGCCCAACTTTTGAGTTCCCACTGCCTCTTCACCTCCATACTGACCTATTTGTTCCCCCATATCTTCTTGAACATGCGTGCCTTCCCATTATGGTTCTTCATCTCGTGCGTCTTTTTTTTCTTCTCCTCCTGGATTCTAGCTTACTTCCCCCTCTTTCTCTTCTCCTTCAGGCATGAGGTGTTCTAGGACTTATGTATCCCCACCAATGCTTCTTTCCCCTTCACCCGAGTGTTGCTCATGGGTGCTCATGATGTCGTCAATAGTTTCATATACGACTGGGTCCCTAATATCTTCATCTTCTTACATCTCAACACTAGGGGTGTCCTCCTTCTCTTGCATGCTTTGTTGAGGGGACTCTTCCTCCTCACTATCCTTTATAGGAATATATTTTTGGCACTTTTTCCTCTCTTCCTCATTCTTCACAGGAGTGATGTATGAAAACCTCCTCACAGGCTATGAAGTCCCTACATCGGTGTCTCTGGTTGTGCTCATTTTCCTTAGGACTCTCTTGGTATGATCTAGTCCCACATTGTCTTCTTGCTCCTCCTACTCTAGAACATTTTCCAACTCTATAGCCATTGGATATTCCTAAGTTGGGGGTGCAGAGGAAACTTTCCTTGAGGTTCCCATAGTCTTTCCCTTTTTGGAGGTCCTGGGAGTGTCATATCCGCGCCCTTTACCACCTTGCCATCCTTGAACCTTAGCCTTAGATAAATTTACATGCACGTGTTGTCCTCTCAATTTTCCCCGCATTTACAAATCTAAATTTGTGAAAATTAGAGTCCTACCATGGAAGAAATTTGTGTTTCAAACTCCTCATGACTCATGTTTTCATTTCCCATAGGTTTTTAATCATTTTCCTCAGTCTGCTGCTGTTAAAACATTTTACCTATTTTTAGTAGGTAGGAATTGATTTTGGTCCTCCTTTGATGAATTGGAATGCACAGGAACTTGCATCTTTTGTTTCTAACCTTTTGCAGAGAAATAAATCCTTCATCAGGAGCAAAAATGGCATTTTTCCACTTCCTGCAACTTTCTACATTCTTCTCCCCATCAATTTCTTACTCGGGAAGGTGAGGCTACGTGTTTGTTTCCCATTGGATGCGGCTAGATGGGTTTCTTTGTGAACTTATGACTTTTGGTGATTTTGGGAAAAATGCTAGTTTTTCCCCACATCCCTGCCAATCCTGATTGGCTAGAGTAGTTTTGGCGGAGGTTCGGGTCGGCCGATTCATTTTATTTTCTAAGGCATTATGGCGAAAAGGAAAATTTCTAAGTTAAGGCCCGCAACCAATCAAAGAAGGACACATGTCTATGTTGAAAGTCAATGGCAGGGACATGGACTTTGGGGAGAAAGTTGGAATCTTTCCATTTTCCAAAATAGCTAAAAAGTAAGGCACAGGCCCACACCAATCAGGTAGCTCCACGTGTCAACTAGTCAGAAAGGGACACGTGGCTGTTTCTCAGCTCATAGGTGCTTTGGTGGACTGGCGGGAGACTTTGAGAATTTTAGCCTTGTTTCCACAAAAGGTGAAAAATTCTAAAATGGCCCATGACCTGCCTAAGCAAAGGGATAAATTTTTAAGTTGAGGCCCACACCAACATCGAGAGAGACACAGCTTCCGTGTATTGAAAAGTTGATTCGGGGCATGGACTTTTGGGGAAACATTGGAATTCTTCCCCTTTCTCAAAAATAGTTAAAGTCTAAAGCAGAAGCGCATCCCCACCACCAATCATATGGTGCCATGTGTCCACATTGAAAAGTCAAAGTGGGCCGGTGGAGAGTTTTGAGAATTTGAGCCTTTTTGTTAAAAGAGCTCAAATGGTAGTTTTGACTCGCTTTTCTCGCCGACTGGATGGTGCCACGTGTCCAGCCTTTAGCGGAGTTGGGGGTGGAGAAAATTAAGACAATGCACTTTTTCTCCCGGATGTCGGAAATGAAAATTTCTCTCCCTGTGGCTATCCTCACTTGGATCTCGCCATGTGTAGGGTCCAAATTTGAAGGTGAAAGGGGGAAAGATAGCCGAAGGCCCTCTTCTAGTTTTTATCACCATTAACGAACTAGGGCTCTGTAAAACACAAAAATGGCTCATTCTTCATTCTTTTCTCTGTATTTCTTGTCATTTCTCCAAGAGATGCATTTCTGGTTGGTTTTGGAGCTGAATTGATAAGTTTAAAGAAGTGTAAAGATTAATCATCAGAAAATAGATTTTATCGGGCATACGTGATAAAACGGGATAAAACTTATCAGTAAACACTTGAGTGCCATGAAAGTGGTTAAAAGGTGGAAATGGCAGGACCACGTGGAGGAGAAAAATCATGAGGTATCCCCTACTAAAATAATCATGCCCAAACTAACGAGATATTCACCTCCTATTTTCATGAGTGTTTGTTTCATGTCACTTTCCCAAAAGAGGATCTGCAACAAACATTATCCCTTTCGGATATTATTTTCTTGGGGGCAAAGTATGGATGTAAACAAATTGATATAAATATATGGCTTTAGCCATGGGAAAAAGGGATTCTAGTTTTCTGGGAATGTTGTAAATTCTGAAGCAATTCAATACAGAAGGGCTTTCTTTCTTACTTTCTTCTGTTATATCTCTCTCATGGCTCCATTCAATGGATCATTTGTTTTGCATTTAATAGAAACTTTGTGTTTTGTCTGTGTAATCTTGAACTTTGTGTCTGCCAGATTTGCATCGGTGGTGAAGTAATTGATCCTTTTCTATATTTTCTTGGTTTGATGTGAGTAGGAGATACTTTGCCATCTATATTTCCCAAAAGCATTGTTGTTTTTCTTCCTTCTCCTATCTCTTTATTCTTCCATTCTTTCGGTTGATAATCTTTCCATTATGAAAATGTTCCAGGATATCGTGGTCTAAACCTTGAGAGTTGTATATTTGTACATTTGTTTTTCCGCTTTTAATAAAACACTCATGTCACTTTCCTAAAAGAGGATCTGCAACAAACATTATCCCTTTCGGATATTCTTTTCTTGGGGGCAAAGTTTGGATGTAAACAAATTGATATAAATATATGGCTTTAGCCGTCATGCGCCATTTTATGGGAAAAAGGGATTCGGTTTTCTCGGGAATGTTGTAAATTTTGAAGTAATTCAATACGTAAGGGCTTTCTTTCTTACTTTCTTTCGTTATATCTCTCTCTCTCATGGCTCCATTCAATGGATCATTTGTTTTGCATTTAATAGAAACTTTGTGTTTTGTGTGTAATCTTTGAACTTTGTGTCTGCAGATTTGCATCGGTGGTGAAGTAATTGATCCTTTTCTATATTTTCTTGGTTTGATGTGAGTAGGGAGATAATTTGCCATCTATATTTCCCAAAAGCATTGTTGTTTTTCTTCCTTCTCCTATCTATTTATTCTTCCATTCTTCCTGGTTGATAATCTTTCCATTATGAAAATGTTCCAGATATCGTGTCTAAACCTTGAGAGTTGTATATTTGTACATTTGTTTTTCCCGCTTTTAATAAAACACTCATGTCACTTTCCTAAAAGAGGATCTGCAACAAACATTATCCCTTTCGGATATTCTTTTCTTGGGGGCAAAGTTTGGATGTAAACAAATTGATATAAATATATGGCTTTAGCCACGGGAAAAAGGGATTTTGGTTTTCTGGGAATGTTGTAAATTTTGAAGTAATTCAATACAGAAGGGCTTTCTTTCTTACTTTCCTCTGTTATATCTCTCTCTCCTGGCTCGATTCAATGGATCATTTGTTTTGCATTTAATAGAAACTTTGTGTTCTGGTCTATGTAATCTTTAGAACTTTGTGTCTGCAGATTTGCATCGGTGGTGAAGTAATTGATCCTTTTCTATATTTTCTTGGTTCAATGTGAGTAGGGAGATACTTTTCTATCTATATTTCCCAAAAGCATTGTTGTTTTTCTTCCTTCTCCCATCTCTTTATTCTTCCATTCTTTCTGGTTGATAATCTTTCAAGTATGAAAACATTCCAGGATATCAGGGTCCAAACCTTGAGAGTTGTATATTTGTACATTTGTTTTTCCTGCTTTCAATAAGGGAACCTCTCCCATTAAAGAGGAGGGACTTGTTGTCCCCTGACTTTGGTTTCAACCCATGTTCTATTATGAAACCCAACAAAGACACTCGGTTCAATTTTTCCCATGACCCAAACTCTCTGGCATGATGTCCACATTGTCTCGATTCCCTGGTTTTCACATAGGCCTCTTTCCCTGGCCATACATATGTCTAGCGCATAATGTGAACATCTGCATCTACTTTATTTGTGTTAAACTGGAGTTTGTGTGTGTCATGGAATCTGTTCACAAAGTCTCTAAAGTACCTTACAGTAAAGGCAAATGACAACTTACACCACGAGATTTTCTCGCCAGACTTCATATGGAAGTGCCCTAAGATGAAGTGCTGGTAAACTACAAATTCAACTTCTCCATCCAGCTCCTTGGGAAATTTGCATGAGAATGCACCATTC
The DNA here is from genome assembly GCA_018340775.1 of Taxus wallichiana var. yunnanensis. NCBI lineage: Eukaryota > Viridiplantae > Streptophyta > Pinopsida > Cupressales > Taxaceae > Taxus > Taxus wallichiana. The sequence continues at coordinate 365,894,257 of CM031242.1, read as the reverse complement.
TCCCTCAAACACCCTACACAACCTTTTGAACCACTTCTCCAAGTGCTCCTTATATGTATTAGAAATAGCCCCATGCAAAGTATACTTAGCATATTTCTTTGTTGGGGATTTGTTTTTCAACGAAACTCCCAGATGTTCTCCCTTGGTTCGTTGAGTATGCCAATTTTACTAAATACAATGAACAACATGATGATGCTCTAAGTTATTTTTCTCACCTTTATCCGCCTGGACGTGTGCCTCATTTACTAAGCTTTCTGTAATGTACCTTTGCAAATGTTATAGTATGTCTTGTTTACCATCTTATGCACTATATGTAACCAGCGCATATTCACCTCATTCCACCATTTAGTGGCACCTAACTTACTTCCTACCAAATGTGCTATGACCCTGGTGGCCATGTTTGTAATGTTGGTTACTTTAAAGGCTCGAACCCCATTCTTATACTAATGTATGGTGGCCATTGCATCAATACCCTCATTATCGATAAATCACCTGCAATCTCCGAGCTTGAGTCGTGCAACCTGTCATCTTCCTAATTAGCTTGGTGGTGATCCTCATTCTCCTACCTGTGAAGTAGAAAAATTCCTCATGCACACGTGACATGAGCCACTGGTATAATTGCTCGGGCTTCCCAAAATAGGGAAACTCTAGGATTTGCATGAACCCCATGCTTTTGAGTAACCTCTTCATGGAGGTGTCCAAAATCTAGTGTCGTCTATTAAATGTCGGTTAGTTTTCTCGTAAACCTCGTGGAAATGTCCTTCAGCACTTTCAAGGTTCAGTGGTTAATGTCAGAAACCCTACATTGCATTATTTTTGTCTTCCATAGCCATCCTCGATCACCTCTTATAGGTAAAGTATTTGTACCAGCCATTCCTCTATTGGGTCATCAACTTCCTTCTCCACAACTAGAGCCTTTTATGGTGCCATTGTTCCTTCTAATCCACAAGTGCAGTGAAACCCTAGCTCAAGCTGATGCACCCAAATCGTGCCTAAACCCCTTCATTGTATACCCGCACCACTAATTGGAGTCCTTCTATGCCGAGATTCTCAAACAATGTGCTTCAAATCTTGTTAGGTACAATCAATCAGTAGAATGCTCCTCGTCTTCAGCTTTTGTTTTCACTTTACAATTTTCTTCAAACTCATAAGGTAATAAATGATGTTGAAAACATTTACTTTTATCACTAGTTCCAAAATCCCCTTCCTTAATTTCTCCACCGCCACCATACGTGGCATTAATTTCTCTTGAGCACATTTTGTGATTCTTTGTCGTGCACCCCTAACTCTCACACTGAATATTTTTACTATAGTCATAACTTTATAGCGCGCAAACTACTTCTCTATCACAAATATCCTCTCCTTGCACCTCCTTATACCAAAGTATTTAACCAATGTGACCAAAGACACATAGTCTCAAATGTTGTAGCCTCAATGAGTTATACTTGAGTGCTCACCACCTTGCACATGGTCTTTAAATTTGAGTAATTCTCCTAAAGTTTTCATCACTTTTCAAAGCTTGTTCCCTTTATGGTCACCCGTGAGTTTATTTATTTTATGTACCAGACTAACCTTCTTTATCCACCCCACACTAAGGGTATGTGCAAGTCCTCTACGCATTTAAAAACTTTAGATTGCAACAAGCTTCTTATGTGCAAGCACACTTATTACACATAACACTGAACTAAATTTACAAAGCATAGTGATGATGAAGGAAACACATCTAAAGGAAATACAATGAGGGAAATCTAATTGAAATGGAAATACTGCCTTATTACAAACACTAAGAAGACTTATTTATAGTAGGGCTTCAACCTACTTCCATTGACGTAATTGGGCAACCGTGTTCCATCAAGTGCCTCTAACTGACAAGCACCTGTGTCCAATATATGAGTGATAACATACGGTCCCAACCAATACACCTTAAGCTTTCCTGGGTGGCACACAAAATTTGAATCATAAAGGAGTACCATCTACCCAACCTCAAGCTTCTTGTCCCTGATGTGCCTGTCGTGTCATGCCTTTTGCTTGGATTTTTATTTCTTTTGAGTCCATCATGTTATTGCGTGCCTCTCACCCATTGTATCAACTTGTCAATTATTTCTTCTAATGCTTTCTCATTAGCCAGACCTCATGCGCACGTAATACACAAAGAAGGTAACTTGAATTCCATGGGGAGAATCGCTGCGCACACACACCAATGTAAAGGGTGTTGCCTTATTCAACTATTTGTAGGTTGTTCTATATACCCAAAGCATAATAGAAACTTTATCATCCCAGTCTTTCCTTCCAACATCACAATTTTTTTCAACATTTGGCTCAATATCTTGTTGAAAGCCTCGCAGTCCCATTTTCTTGAGGGTGGTAGGGTGTTGTCTTATGGTGTGCAACCATAAATTCATCCAATAATATCCTGATAGTATCATTAAGGAAATGAGTGCCCCTATCACTTGTCAAACTTAAAGGACATCCATACTGGGTAAGAATATTTTCCCATAAGAAATTTCTTTGTTGTAGTACATTTCTTGACAATGCCTCAGAGGTACACACCAAGCTCATCTTGTAAGATAATATATACAAGTGATGATGTAGTGTGATCTGGTTCTACATGCTAAGGACCCATAAAGTCAATTTCTCATTTCTCAAAAGGTTCTGCACTAGAAATAGGCCTCAAAGGCATTTCATCTTATTGTCCAAGTTTCCCAAGGTGCCAGGTGGTCACACGCCTTATAATGCTCTTTGTAATCCTTCATACAAGGTCTCCCACCATAAACTAGCTCGTAGAAACTTGCACACAAAGTGGTGTCCCCTGCATAATGTCCACCTGTAATGCTGCTATGAGATCCCTCCATAATTTTCTTTCACTCATGCTCCTAGTACACACCGATGCAATACTTCATCTCGACCTAGTTTGTATAATTCACCACTAATCAACATGAAAGGTGTGATGCAAATTACAAGTTGTTTCTTTTATAATGCCTTCATTCCTTCGGGAACCATACATGTTCATAAAAAGACAACAATATCCTCTAATTATGGGGGTGCATGGTTTAACCTATATAACTATGAATCCAACATTATATCTTCAATACTCTGTGCATCCTCTCCTGATTGAATCCTTGACAAATGATTTGGACCATAATTGCTTTTACTGGCTTTACCACAACTATAAAGTCAAACTCCTGGAATAAGAGAACCCATTGACATATGCACCCTTGTAAAATAGGCTTGTTCAATAAGTATTTCAATGCCATGTGATCTGTATAGAAAATGAAGGGAGTTTCCAACAAGTACTATCTAAACTTATGCAACACATAGATCATTGAAAAAGCCTTGCACTCCGTAGTTGTATAATTATGTTCTATAGGAGTCAACTTTTTGCTAGCAAAGGAAATAGGATGATCTACATTACCTTCTCCAGGCTGAGATAGAACTACATAAATGGCCATGCCAAAGGCATCCACATGTACATGAAAAGGTATATTCCATGAAGGAAAATGCAGAATAGGTGTTGTAGTAAGCCTTTCCTTCGGCTTCAATGCATGCTGCTGCAGTTCTCCCCAATAGAACTTATCTTTACCCTTTAAGAACTCCTCTAAAAGCACAAAAATCTTAGCATATCCTTTGATAAACTTCTTGTAATATCTTGTGTGGCCCAAGAATCTATGCACCTCACTCTGACTAGTAGGCTCCTCCAAGCCTAAGATGACTACAACCTTAGTTGGATCTATTAACAAACCCTCCTTGTAGATGATATGCCCTAGCAGAGTTCCAAAAGGTGTAGTAAATACACAATTCACGATATTTAAAGAGATGTTTAACCTGTCTACACCTATCAAACATTAACCTCAAATTATCACGGTGATCCTTGATAAACCCATAGATGGTCCAATCATCCAAGTAAACATATAATAATTTGTGAATAAAATATTAGAATTATGAACAACAATGTGCAAAAATACACGTCAGCGATTCTTCAATCCAAAGGGCATCAATGTGTGTGTAAAACTTCCCCATCGAGTGGTGAAATTTTTCTACTCTTGATCTTCTTTAGCAATTGTTACTTGATGATACTCAGAGAATCCATTTGTAAAAGAGTAAATTTTGCGCCCTACAATGCCTTCTAATATTTCCTCAGTGAATGGTGTAGGGAAAGGATCAATCACACATGCAACATTAAGATCCTGTAGTCCACACACATCATGATTATTCTATATTTCTTTATGCCGATTACCATAGGGCTAACCCACTCGATTCCTCTATGGGATTAATGATGAAAAATTTCAACATATTGTCATCCTGTAAGGTCTCTTCCTAACTGGGTGCACATGTTCCTTTAAATTAATTTTCATCTCACCCAAATATTCATGCACTAGTTTAAGCTCATGGTATCCTCTAGGAAACAAGTCCGGAAATTACGTGAAGCAACTCAATTATCTTAGCCACTTTAGAGTTAGACAAATAATCTCCAATTATGGCCTCCTTAGGTTCAACATCCATTCCAATGTTTACTTTCTTCATCTTCATAGGTTCATGGTAGGCGCATGCCTTCTCATCCACACTGTCTAAGACCTTGCGCGTACCCTCTAAATGATCTATGTCCAAATTTTCCACTTCTTCATCATCCACCATATAGACTATATTTCCTTTCTCCTTCTCTAGGCAAGTGCGCTCAAGCAGTTCTACATCTGTCTCATTTACTTATTCAAAACACACTTCTAGTTCTGATTCACCAAACAAATCCTGAATGAGTTCTTCAACCTTTGCACTATCTCCCATAGTTAAGTGCTTCTCAACCTATAATGCCTCTTTCACTAGAGGTTTAGTGGAGAAGTAGGCAAAAGTTTGGATCATTCCCTGTAGTTAAGTCTTTCCAATTTCCAGTCTCTCTATGCAACTCCACATAAACATACCAAGTGCGCGTGTAGCTTCGCAAGGTGAAATCAATTTTTTTCACCCACAATGAAGGTGGTAAAGCTTCTTGCCCTCTATCCGTAGTCTCTCACATTGCTTTGAACGTTGTGCTAAACAATATTACTAGCATGATATTGATAGATTTGAATAGGTGCATTACTTTTGTGTAACTCCTCGCTAATAGGGAAACTCTCACCTCTCTCCATTCTATGAGATTGTCCTATGAACCATCTACCAAAGATCTTGTGCTATCCCACGCAGGTATAAACTAACATATTCCTTTTGTTCACCTGATCCTTCCATTAGACTTCCATGGCTCGTAAGAATACCTTAAGCTTTCCTTCGCCGAGGTACTGGGGCATGGTGGTTGTTGCCTAACCACCTAACACAATGCGGCTTACTTACGCACGCAATCGTGCTTCTTAGGTCACGCCCAACCATCTCATAAGTGTCATGTGCCCAATTACCATAGGAAATACTTGTAGTATCACTAATGGAAATTACATCATCCCATTGAAGAACTCCTTTAGATGGCTCAAGAACTTCCAGATCTTGAATGGTGCACACATAAATTATGTTTAGGTCTACATGCTACTTAAAGACTCAACATAAGGTGTAGATTTCCCATCTGTCAAATGGATAATAACTTGTTTTTCATTGTTCTCAAAAGTGATATATCCCTTATTGAACTGTATACCAACATTACTTACATAACACCAAGGGTGCCCAAGTAGAGTTGGGAAGCTTTTCGCTTCTGCAAGTGCCAAGACCTCAAATTCCCCAGTGAACTTGGCCCCCTATATAGTAATGGATGCATCCTTCAAGACTCCAATTAGCATGGCCTTAGTCTAATTTTCCATATACAATACATTAGAAGATGGCTACAATGGAGGTCTACCCATATGAACCCATGCATCTAAGGTAAGCACATTCACTTTTGTGCCTATGTCAATCAAAATATTGCTCAAAAGCCATCCATCCACAACAACATTCAAAGTGATATCCTTTTCATAATCCAAGCTATGAGGAGGGAGATTAACATGCAAAATATGTTGTCCATTCTCAATACCAGTGCACAGAGTGTTTCCCTTTAACCAACTCCCTAGTAATGGAATAATGTTCTCCTAATGCAACATCTTGCATAATTCCTTCAGATCATCAACATCCGAATTGGAAAGTCTCAACTTCCTTCTTCTGTTCCACTTCTGCAACTGTTCCTTTAAACACTGTATTTCACCCTACAAAATTTTGAGTAGCTCTATGGTTTCTTGATAAAACTCCCTGTGATGTGTAGGGTTTGTGTATTTTGCATGTAAAACCTCCTCTTTAGTAATGGTAGGATTTTGTTGCAAAATTTCTCTAGCGTGTGTAGCCTCAGTGCATGTAGTAATCTTCACAGGTACTACCTCAGGATCTAATGCTAACTTTGACATCCATTGGTTTTCCACGACACGCTATATTCTAACCATCCATGCACCCTTGTTCTCTTGTTTGTGATTCTTGGTCAGATGTTCATATAAGTCTGGAAATTCTTCATAGTTATGGTTCTTTCCACAAAAATAACAAGTAACGTTCTGAGGACACTCGCACTTGTAATGGTTAGGGTATTTGCACGTATAACATATTCCACGAGGGAACTCACCTCATCCACCACCGTGGCCTTGGCCTTTGAATCCACCATGATATCCTCGAGCTCTACCATGGCCTCCCTCAAAGTGCCCTTCATTATGATCATAACGCCCTTGAGTGTGATCATGATCATGTTGCTCACTTTTATCCTTAGAGCTATTCGCAACTCCAGTATGTCGTACACCAATATCGATGGCATCATGGATTTGATCAATCAACTTGCAATCTTTAGTATTGTGAGATGTGGACCGGAAACTATTATAGTAACATGACATGTTCTTCCTTATCGCGTGTTGTAATAATGGGCATTGGATCACATCATGGTTTACATGACATATCTCACATTCCAATAATAAGGAGCGTCACCGATCTCTGGTGAGGACATATATCCTTAGTATGCCCCTCTACTTCACAATCTGTGCACCAAATTCTAGTGCATGTCTCATGTGCTATATTGGCCGATAGTTTCTCCAACTATTTTTCCATTTCGACAATCTGCACCTCTAAGAATGGGCTCACTCTAAAGGTGTACATGCTCTTGACTACCTCAGTTCCACAAAGTGCTTTAACTACCTCACATAGGTCTATATAAGTCTTATGTGAGAGCGCCATCCTAAAAGGTGTGATCATGCCTTTGATGAACCACTTTATGCATGCTTTGACTTGTATGGATATGATATGATAGTTTAGATAAGAGTGTTTTGAAACAAACATTATATTCCCAGACACTCTCAGTAGCACCCTTATCGATATCCTTCAATGTACTTATACTTTTCTCTTGAACTCAGGGATATAAAATTCTATAAGGAAAGCATCCCCTAACGCCATATAATCCACACAAGTTTGATCAAGGTCAAACTTCCTATACCAGCTATGCACGCATCCTTGTAACATAGTTGCAAACTTATCGCCTTGTCATGAAGCTATAATTCCTTTTGCATGCCACAATATCTCACACATATGGACATGCTCAACAACATATTCTATTCCCCTATAATCTAGGAGATGAAGTGACATCTCCATGTAAATATTATGGGGTGATGAGGACCATGCCCACTAAATCTAGAACCTCTGTGTTACCTCCGCCTCCAGATCCACCAAATCCACCAGATCCCGAGCCACTGTGCCTTTTGATCCTCCCCTTGTAATAGGAATTGAAACAGAGGATACACTACCTTGTGTCCCGATAGTGGTTCTAAACTAAACTTCCACGATCTGCGAAGTTACACTAATCCCACATGTGATTCCAAAGTTTTGTACGCATGTGTTCTATGCCGATGACACACCTAAAAAGGTACCTCCAACTATACCTGCAAATAACAAGGAAGACATCTTCCTGGCCATAAAGGTACGTGTTGTTTGATTTACTCCTAAAGTTGCTGATAAGTCAATTTTACCTCTTACTCTCTACTTCCCAAAATAGCTTGCTGATGACTGGCTATACTAGAAATTGGAAAAACAAATGCAAGGGCTAAGTCTCAGAGTGTAGATTCCGATGTGTGCTCACGGCCATGTTGTCTCTGTTGGTGCACTCTCATAAGAGGCCAATGAGGGTTCCCTTTCATAATTTCCCAAATGGGGGAGTTCCAGATGCTCTGGCTCCACATCCTCTACGTGAGCTACAAATCCTTCACGAGCCATCTCTCTCTAAAATGCCATCCATTCCACAACCTCAAGTTGCTTCTCTAAATCCCTCATGCCTGCCTCATTGAACTTAAGCCACCTTTCTTCTCTTTGCCTCTTTGCCGCTAGGTCCGCCATCCTTCACCACACCTGCTCCTGCCCCCGCGCATGGTGGGGTTTAGCTAGCCATCAACTTCTCTTCCAAATTCAGGGTTACCATCAAGATCTTGATCACTAGCGGAATTTTGTGCAGATATGATCTCCTGGGATAATGTAAAAATTGAAACTCAGCTACCTCTAGACAAGAGTAAGTGAAAATTGAGTACTCCAAAATATAGCTATTTAGAACACCATGGAACCAATTATCCACAATGCGCATCCAAATTAGATCAACATCATAGAGAGCATGAAATTCTTCTTACATCCAAACAAGTGTACAAAACCTCTAATTCCTTTTAGATGCATAAGCAACCAACCACTCATATAGTTCTATGGGAAAGATAACAAAGAAGCTCTCATATAAGTAGTCATACAAGTTCTGCTCAACCCACATGCATGCATCAAACTCAGATCCAGTGCTGAATCTCTAAGCGTATTCTTCTTCTAGATCTACTATCCACTCCTCAACACTTGCTAAGGTCAACCAATATGTCTTCATCACACAACATCCTAAAAACAATTGAGAAAGAGGTCTCGACAACAAAACCAATGATGTAACCTAGAATTCACTATAAATGACCCAGGCATGCTGACACATTACTCACCCGAGTGAGCTCTCAATGAAGCGCACAAAGGCACCAGGTCCCTCTTTATGGTTGCTTATTTAGAATGTTAGCATGATGGTGCATATAGGTATTCAAATTCATAACCAATAGTAAATAACACATAGTGCATAAACTAGATCTAGATCTTAGAATATATGTAAGATGAACTAAACAATGACTATAACAAGATTTACCATGCAAGAACCATATTCATTCATGTTCAACACCATTATCTAGCTAATATGAACCATTGTATTAAATACTGTAAAAAACATAAGCTTCATACATTATAGAGGTATCTCTATGAGTCATGTGTGTGAAAAAAACCAACAACACAACTCTACAAATTGACACCACCTTAACCGTGCAAATCAATACATATATATAGGGGTGGGGACTTTCCCTTCACCACCCATGCACTTTCCTCAAAATAGGCCACATGCTAATAAAATCCATGCACCTTTACAAAAGGATGCAAAACATGCAAGTATTCTAACAATAGACTTCCTATAGATAATCGAGTGTAGAAATCCTATTATTAGACTAAACCATGCATGACGCTTGAATGATGCTTCCTCGTGAAATACCCTGCGTGGACTATAAGTCTTCATGTCTTTGTGTGCCCAAAGACGCTAAATCTAAAAATAGCATTCACAACAAAAGTGACTAAATCCTAATCTGGGTGCGTCAATCTTACTTTGTAGTGCCACGCCGTGTGTTCGTCATGAGCCCTACATCTCGTGTGCCCAACACTTAGGCCCTTTTGTTCATCGAAAAACACCTTTTCTACATATTATGGCATGGCCTACAAAATTTTATTACCAATATCCTCTGCCATATCCTAAAATACACACGCCTTCATGTCAAATCTCTCTTTTTCCTTTGTCAAGCACTAGATTTCTGCTCTTTATCCTTCTTATCCTTTAACTGTGAGTCCGAATAGTAGCCACTTTATCTATATTCCTATGTGTGACTTCTACAAATATATTTGTTAAGGAATTACTTTCTTTCTCATCGAGAACTCGAGTTGGCTTCATGGCCACATGTCTAGAATGTGGCGCCTTCTTCATTCTCCTAGAGGCAAATGGCTCTTCATATACATCAAAATCAGGCTCATCCATATAAGTCCGAATACTCCACGATAATTATTTTCCGGTGTGTGTGTTCACCATCTTTTTATCCATTAGATCCCATCCATATAATTGTGTCATGGAAATAGTACTCTAGAAACCGGCACGTATAATATTTGTTGGGTCATTGATGTACACAAGGTTTATTGTTTGCAGTTTCTTCTTTCTTTTGTTGGTAGACGTGCTCACCTATATTTCCCTATGTTTTAGCACGCTCCTTCTTTCTTCTTCGATTTCCCCTTAAGTCCTATAGTCGGGTGCGTAACATTGTCTTCAATATCCATATCTCTACCAACGTAGCTTTCTTCTTCAGGCCCATGCACACTTACACTGGGGATGTCTACATCAAACAATGGTTGCTCACCGCTAATCTCTTCATCTTCTCACACTTCAAGGCTAGGTGTGGAAACATCCTCATGCGCGCTCCCACGTGATGAATTTTCCTCATCACTATCTTTCATAGGCACATACTTACACCTTTTCTTTCTCTCCTCTTTGGCCTTCTTTACAGGTGTTATGCACGGTGATCGTCTCAAAGGCTACGAAGTTCCAACACCTATATCTGCATTCTTCAACCCCTGTGGTCTTCTCTTGCCATGATCAAGGGTATTACTATCTTCTTTCTCTTATTCTTCCCACTCAAGGACATTTTATAAGCCCTCATGTTCATGTTTTTCCTACTTAGGGGGTGTATTTTCAAGCGGCATATTCGTGCCCACAGTCTATTTACCCTTAGGAGGACTTGGTAGTGATAAGTCCTCACTTGCAATATTTTTTCCTTCCTTAAACCTCACCTAAGTTATACATACATGTGTGTGGGATCAATTTTCCCTATAGCCATAACCTCTGGAGTGATATCAATATTATCAGACTCCATTGTTTCTACATATGCCTCTTTACCTAGGGTAGAAATATGTTTTACATAGAATATGGATATCTACATCTACTTTATCAAAGATCAATCAGAACTTCCACGTGTTATGTAACTTCTTCAAGAAATCCTTAAAATAATGGGCTATAAAAGTGAAAGGTAACTTACACCATGGGCTCTTCTCACCTATCTTCATGAAAAAATGGCCTAAGTAAAAGTGTTGATATCTTCTGCGAACTTTGCTGTCCTTCCCACACACCAGGAAAATCTCGTGGTATGCACCACTCTCCTTCAAATGTGTTGCACATCCTCCTAAACCACCTCTCTTAGCACTATTTGTAAGTATTAGAAATTGAACCCTGACATGTGAACTTCACGAAATTATTTGTTGGTGACTTGTCTTCCAGTGGATAAACCCACATTTTATCTTTTGGCCCATTGGGCACACCAATCTCACAAAACACAATCAATAGTAAGATGACACCCCAAGTAATCTTCTTACCCTTATTAGCCTAGACGCACGCCTCTTCCAGTATGCCTTCCACAACATAGCTTATGATGTTATAATGTCCCGCTCATAATTTTGTGTGCTATGTACAACCAAGTGCTTGTTCACCTCCTTCCACCTCTTTGAGGTGCCCAATTCTGACTAACAATTCATGCCAATACCTTGGTGGCTAGGTATTCTATGTTTTTAACATTAAAATCCCGACCCCCTTTGTGATACTTAAAGGTGGAAACCATTGCTTCTATTGCATCATCATCTGTCAAATCACCTGCAATATCTATACCAGAGTCATACAAACCTATAACTTTACCAATCAATTTCACTGTAATCCTCATTCTCCTCCTAACAAAGTAAAATAATTCTTCATGCACGCGTGACATGAGCCACTGGTATAGATGTTTAGGCTTTCCAAAGTATGGTAATTCAAACAACTGCATGACCCCAAAGCTCTTAAGTAGAATGGCGATTGATTTTTCTGTTACTCTCTACCCATGCAAACGCTCCTCTTGTTCATCCTTAAGATGGTATTTGCCTTTAAGTCCTTCACGGTTTGCTCAATTCGGTGGTTGAAATTGTTGGTTTTGAATTTCACTAATATGGAAGTCCATAACCATCCTTTAATAACTTTCGATGGGTACTACATTTCTATAAACCACTCTTGTGGTTCCTCTTCGCCACATGCTCCTTCATCACATCTCTTTTTGGTGTCATTTCTCTATCACCCAATAACATGCTTTAAAAAAATTGCGACTTTCCCTACCTTACCCTCACACTCCTCAATCTCTGTTCTTTGCTTCAAACACTCCATGCCTTAGTGAAAATATGTCTTTTTGAAACCCTAACCACACAAACCTTCCTTCCTCACACACCCCATAAGCTCAAACACCCTACCACGTGGAGCTCACAATGTTGTGTCGTGAATTATCCTAGTTAATTATTCAATCAATTGCTCTCAAAGACTTTACACTTCCTCATTCTTCTTAGCTCAAAAACTCAAAGGATGCAAGGTAAGAAATAGGTTTGCATGCTCTCCCTTATAGCTTTTACATTCAAAATTTATCTGTTTGTTGACATTAATTGCTTCTCAACTACCACCATATGTGGAATTAATTCTACCCTTTCACTCTTCCACACTTTGAGCCGTATTCCACGCCCCCAATCACAACTTTTGGCACACCCACTACTCTCGACCATAAACCTCTTTTCGCACCCTTTTCGCACCGAAGTACCTATCCAATATGCCTCATACCAAGTAGTTTCCCATGCTACTACCTACCTCATGTTACACTGCATGTCCATCCATCTACGCATGGTCTTCAATATGAGTAATTTTCCTTAAATACTTAAACCCGAGCACTGTAACCTTTTCTTTGCATGCACAAATCTACAATATAACATTGATAAATTATTATTTTTGATCAACCCCACACTAAAATTATGCACAATCCTCTATGCATGAATTCAATAGATAGTAATCAGCTACGGGCATGCAAGTGTGCTTACTACAACAAAAACTAAACTAAATTGACAAAACATAACAATGATGAAAGGAAAGCGTACATCGGAAAAGCAACAAAGCAGCGTGAGAATCAACAAGTGACTCTTCCATGTACCCGACCTCCCGAGGTCGTGCCAGGTGATGCCGGTGGGGGTAGAATATGCAGACAAACTAGTTGGGAGTCTAATGTCTTCGATACGCACTAATGGTATTTTGCGAATCTAAGGCAAAGAAGGACCTTCTAACTGGATGGTGTGATAGATCGATCGGCGAGGATGACCGCTCGAAGGCTCCAATCAATATCGAGCTCGTGTGATTCGATCTATGGGTTGTGGGATGCGTGGAAAATGACCCGGGATGGTTTCATGTATTTCTCCGATAGGGTCATATGGTGAATATAGTCAACTCTATGGACGATTCTCTGGCCTAGTCCAAAATTCTCTAGCTTTGTTAGCTGTTGTGTCTAGTAGGGACAATCATGTTGAATGATGATAGGTGGAATCGGAGTAGACTGAAATACTAATGTGCGTAGGCATTGTCTATATCTAACTGACTTGTGGATTCGTTAGGCTGTGGGATTTGTGGATCACAACCGTAGACTCTTGGTTGTTGCGGTCCTGTTATGGTCATACGTGAGATCAAGTTCTAATCCCTAAGTATCCAGTGAGTCGTAAGCTTTCTCACCTCTACATTTAGAATCGCATTGTGTGATTTTCTGAATACCTCACAGTGTTCTAAGAACTTGAATTCTTAAGCTGCTATCTATATCTACGAGGGTGTCTCCAAAGATACTCGGGGTCATTGGAACTAAAGGATCGCACCCGAACACTTGTTCTCTTTCAAACCCTTCTATAGTCATGCGGATGTTTTCTAGGATAACCTGTAGTGTGGTTGATTTGACCAAAATGTGTGTGCTTGGTCGTCTTCTACGTTTAACCCTCTCAACCGTGACTGATCTGTTGGAAGTCTCGTTGTTGTTTGGAAGACTTGTATCCTAAGGTTTTGGTCAATATCGCCATCGCCACTACGATATTGGGGTCAGCACAATTGGCTCGAAAATGTATTCCCTGGGCTCCTAGGTCCCGTAATTGTCATGCAAAAGCAAAGAATGAAACAAACTATAATAAAGTAAAATCTAAGTACACTTCTAGCATATATAATTCCTTTTTTGTATTTTTCGGCAATTTATAAGAAAGCATTTATCTAAAAATATTTAGAATTGAAACTAAACTAATAACGTAAAAAACAAACAAAATAGCCAAGTGTAGCTATTTGTCGTGCAATTTGTATATCTATTCTAAACAACGAAATAACTAATCTATTTGTAAGATTCTCGATCCTACCTTAGAAGTGAGGAATGAATCATAGTTTCTCGTAAACTATCAATCCCCACAACTTCCTCGCAATATCGAGAATGGAAATAACTGTAATAAAGCGATTAACTACTTTATTTGATAAGTTCTAACTAAAACTTTGAAAGATGGAACCCGGATTTCAGAACAATGGTGAATTTGACGGTGTGTGTGTTCTTGTCCCCTCAAAGCATGGTCTCCTCGTTCTTTGTGCTCACGTGAATCCGTAAAAGCGTGTAATACTTGCATCAACAGAATAGATATTTGGATCAATGGATAGCCTTCAAAATGCGAGAGCATGTAATAGAATGCGGATAGGAGAGAGATAGCGCAAGAGTACGAGCTTGCCTATGCAATTCCTAGCGGGGTCTACTGCGAATCATGCAACAAAATGCGTCCCGTAACCCGAAACTGTCTCGTATGAAGAGCAAAACCTGCAACTTTAATGGCTACCTAAACTATTCCACTCCAAAAGCAATAATACTGTTTGCACAAGTTGGATCTGTGGCTTACCAACAGCTGAGTAAATGCAACTAAGCATGTAAAAGATTTAAACTATCAAACTTAAGCAAACTAGAAGACTGAACTACTGAAAGTGATGAGTTTTTAAACAAGAATGAGGGGCCTTAAGTAATGTTTGCACTTGCACAAGTTGGATATGTGGCTTACCAGCTGCAACACAATACTAAACAAACATGCAATGAAGAAAACTAAACCTTCTAAGCAAAAGGAAAACTAAGTCTAATGCAAAGAGAAAACCAAGGATCAAACTCCAGAGCAAAACTGAGAGGCCATTTGCTTGAGCTCAAACCATGCATTTATAGGAATTCAAACACCCAAAGATCAAATCCAAACTGAACTCCTAAACAATAAACAAAGGAAAAACACTATTCCAGGGGACCAAAAACATTAATGCATGCTCAAGTCGGCAAGAAAAGCTGGTGAAGCGTTGAACTTTGCGTGTACGTTCCATCAAAAGAACGTTCTGGAAAACGCGTAAAGGACCGCCGCCGCTCGGCTCAGGCGGCGATTCTGAGACCGCCGCCTGTTCGGGCGGCGGTCACGAGACCGCCGCCCTTCAAGGCGGCGGTTTCGTCACTGAAGACCAAAGAGCCAAGAAAAAGAGGAAAAAAAGGGAAAACAAAGCACGCGGGGGCTAAGCGTGGCATGTGGGATGTTAACGCATATCCGTAAAGCTTCTCTGGATCCCGAACACCTTTCGAGGAGACTCAGATCATCATCATTGGGGCATTTATTACATCGTTCGCAGCAGACATGACCTTACAATTTTGGGTACGTACATATTGCCCCTCGGAGAAGCGTTTTAGCCATGAAGAGGCATAAAACGGTGGGTCCGAGTATGGCGTCCCGAAATGGGAAGTTAGAAGTTATACCTTATACGTCCCGTGTGTCGAAATGAAGCCATGAAATTCTCGCTACCTGCAAAATGAAAGGGGAACTCAAGTGCAGATAGATACAATAACTTGGAAAATAAACGCTAAAATAATAGGGGAAGAGGACGTACCATTAGTGCGAGGATAGAAACTTACCTCCGTTGGCGCTCCGAACCTGTGAAAAGGGGATTTAAAACGAATTAGAGCGCTATATATATAAAAGTGGGCCCATTTTACTATTCATTTGCGTGAGTCGATTTGATAGATTTTGAGCTCTGGGGCCCACGGTAACGGTTTCTCACGCGAGTAGAGTCAAAACGTCCACAGCGAGATAGTGATCATGCCTCCACGTGCGGAACGCCACCCCGCGAGATCACAGGTTGGTTTTTCTTCAATTTTGTGCTTTTCCCTCTTCAATTTTGAAATGCTAAATTTGTTGTAATGGGGGGGTCATTTTTGAAAATGTTAGGTTTAAAAGGTCCGTCTAGGGGGCGTCTACTGGGTAGCTTTGTTTTTAGCCAAAATGGTCGTTTTTGCTAGTTTTTGGCTTTTTGGGGTTAAAAACCCGCGCGGGTTTTCGGACCGCGACCGCGCCGCCTGTCGGGGGTGGCGGCCACGAGACCGTTGCCTTGGCGGCAGATTATAAAACCGCCCCCTACCTGGGAGGCGGTTTTGCACTGTAATGCAAAAAGGACCTCTTTTGAAAACTTACACTTGTATTTTTAGCATTTGTGTATGTTTTTATAACTCTCCGATATCGTTTAGATACTAACTTACTCTGTTTTGTGTGTTTTTTTGGGTGCGTGCAAAGCGAAGGAGGAGTATATTAGATGGAGCCGGAGAGAGAGTGTGACCTGGCTGCTGGGGTATTGGATGCCCTTTCTCAGTGAGATGAGGAGGACACATTGCAGAGGGCCAAAGCATATGCGGATATCGCGTGTGCCTCACGTTGCTCCGTCTAGTCACATACTCTGTGACTTATTCTCCTATTGGGATGCAGATCGGAACACTTTCCGATTGCCAGGGGTCCGTGGTGAGTGGACCATTACATTAGAGGACGTCTACCGCATTCTGGGGGTCCCGATCATCGGGAGGCGACTCACATTAGAGACAACAGGCTCACGGGCACAGATTGCACAGTGGGTGACATATATGGGAGATGCAGCTATTTCCACGGGGCTGAAGAAGGGAGTGAGAGTTAGATCCATTCCTTCTTTGCCCATCCCCGTATTTCGACAGGCCATCATGGGGATCCTTGCCTCGAGACTGATCGGGGACAAGGGAGGTGACACTTTGTTATACTGTTGGGCCCCCATCATTGCACAGATAGAGGGGCATGGCCGGATATACGCCTGGGGGGCAGACATTTTGGGGACCACCTATCACGACTTATATAGGGTGGTCCGTTTACAGGGACAGTCATTGAGCCACCCAACTCTAGTCATGAGTTGGGTGTATGAGCATTTTATTCCTTATGGCAGAGGCGTGGAGGTGGCAGATCCTGGGGCTGTGAGGGCGGCCAGATGGTCAGATATGTCGGTGCTTAGAGCACCTCACCAGCCAGTAGCCTCCCTCACTATAGCAAACATGGAGGCACACCGTATCGCTTATGGTGGCGATGGGGAGAGGAGGCCATGACATTGGTTTCCCTGCTCCATTACAGGTAGCTTATTGACCGTGTGGGACGGGGCAGAGGCACATCCTTTCAGCAGGTTCCTCAGCCATTCGGCCTCCCATATATGGGCATACTTCCTTGATAGCACCCGCCATGAGATCGATTTGGGAGGCTAGAGGGGGGCCTAGAGGCCGTGGTTGGACAGTGGTTACCCCTGGCATTCCTATTGCAGCCAGGGGGATAGTTCGGGCCAGAGGGAGAGCTGGTGCGCCTCGGGCACCTTTACTTCGGATTACCGCGGGTCCTGCTCATAGTAGCGATGACCCTATAGATATTGACTCCGATTCTGAGGAGTCCACAGAGGGAGGGTCGGAGGAGCAGACGGACGAGAGTGATCCTGAGTGGCATGATACTCAGGATATCATGCAGGTGGAGAGGGCGGAGCAGAGCGCAGAGAGAGAGACTCTGGTTTCCGAGGAGCCACTCTCCCGGGGCCATGGTGGAGATGATGAGTCCGTTGCGGGGCGTCATGTTGCCCCAACTACAGGAGCAGCTCCTCAGTCGGCGGCGGCATCTCGCAGAAGTGGCCGCCCTAGTGACCCATCTTGGAGGCCCGGTGACCCGAGTAAGTTATCCTCTCCTCTTTTAGTGTTAGTTTGATTTAGGACTTGTTTTAACTGCTATCTCTCCTTATATTTGTATCTTGTATATTTTAGCCTCTTGCCTAGTTTCTAATTCGTCTTTCTTCTTTGTTTTGCAGAGACTGTTGACGAGTGGCGGGATCTAATCCGTAGGGTATGCACTGATTCTCTGATGATCCCTATGGATAAGACCCGTGCGGAGCTATCCGTAGATGCCGGGGAGCCCTCAGCAGCCGGCAGGCATACCGACGTCTTTGCTCCCGTTTGGCATGTGGCCAAGATGGTGTCTACTCTCCGTACAGAGTTGGCGCAGCATAGGACAGACAGCCGAGCACCTTATGAGGAGCCGTTCTCATGGTGAGACCACGACCGCCCTCGAGACCCCGAGCCTTTCGTCCATTCAGAGCACCCGCGTAGTCGTAGTCCTAGGCGAGGGCGCGCACCTTCAGCGGGATCGCGTAGGGGTTGAGAGGCCATTTGGCTCCTATACACTTTTTGTATTATGGATTCTTTTGTGTATTACGGGCTCTTTGAGCGTTTTGACCATGCCTAGTGCATGATGGCATTGTATACAAATATTGACTATTTATATATATGCGCCGATTTTGGATCAAAACTTTGTCACTTGTGTCTTCCCTTTCTGTTTCCAGCTTTTTCGTGTATACTACGATGTATGTTTTATATGCTTTCTAGAATGTATGCAATGGAAAACAGATGATGCAAATGTTTGCTTTCTTTTTGTGTTTCATGATGCTGATACATGATATTGTAGATATATTGTGATCTTGAATCTTAACTTTTGTTTAGCAATTTGGATACCTCATGATTTGTTTTGGCAAAGTGATGAGAACAACCAGTATGATGAACAGATTGACTTGCCCCACCCTTAACTCCACGCAACTAGTAAGATGCGAGAGCTCATCACCAAGAGCCAAGAAGGGCGCAAGTTATGAAATATGGTGAAGTGATAGTGATGAAAGACAGACGAAGCTTTGGTGGAACCAAATTGAAAACTACAAGCTTACTCTACCTGAATGACTTCATAGTTTTGGATGTAACTTACCTTGCGGTTTATCCAGACTTAGACCCGTAGATGGCCACATAGTAGACAAAATCTGGGTTTTTTTAGGATTTTTAACTCTTTTTGGAATTTTGAATATCTGATTCATTCGTTTTTGACTCAAAGTTTGAATTGTTTGTTTATGACCTTTTAACATTTACTTTGTCTAGAGGACCCCCTACACTTTGCCCCGTGCTACCTGTAAGAAGCATGGGTTTATCACCGTGGGCAAGGCATAGGCGAGTAAGGGCATTTCCATCCTTTCCCAACCCTACGTCACTAGTAAGAGACGCAA
The DNA here is from genome assembly GCA_018340775.1 of Taxus wallichiana var. yunnanensis. Classification (NCBI taxonomy): domain Eukaryota; kingdom Viridiplantae; phylum Streptophyta; class Pinopsida; order Cupressales; family Taxaceae; genus Taxus; species Taxus wallichiana. Next base: position 365,874,963 of record CM031242.1, on the reverse strand, counting down.
GCTCATCACCGAAGGTTGGTGGGGCAAGGAAATGTGTAAAATAAAATTTTCTGTTTAATCACTTCTTGACTTGTTTGTTTGAGTAAGATGTCAGTATATTCTTATTTCCAAAGAGATGTGTATATGGGATAGATGTGACACCATGAAGCTTCTAGAATGCAGGACCATAGGCAAGACACCTATCCTAAGAAGAAACCAAAGCGAGAACAAACTTGCACAGAGCTTGGTATGGTTCTTTGTTAGGACTTCGTCATGTCCGATTTTATTAGATAAAAGATTCTGAATTGATTGATGATATCGAAGATGGAGAGGTATGATTAAAGAACTTCATGCCAGAAACATCACGAGTTTGTAATAAATTGCTTTGAGAATAGATTCCTTGATCACAAGTTGTGTAAAAACAAGTGGACAAAATGATCCTAATTTATATGAAAATGTGATGTAGATAGTTATATAGGCAGTGGCTTGGCCGCTTATGCGTAGAAACGTTTGAGGTGGAGGAATTGACTATTTCACCAAACTCCTCACCTTCTAGCGTGCATAAGAGATAAGCACCATTCCCGTAGTCTTTCATGACTCGGTATGGGCCCAACCATTTGGGCCGGAATTTCCTTCCTTCGCCGGTCTTCTTGTCGATCCGGCTATCTAACCTCAGAACTAGGTCACCTTCGTATATGTCACGTTCATAGACTTTCTTGTTATACTGCTGGCACATTCGGTCGGCATAGACTCTATGTCATTGTTCAGCATCTAACCTAGCTTCATCCATGCTTTCCAATTGAGAAAGACGTGCTTCTCTCGTAAGCGTCCTCATCTAGAATCCTCAGCGAAATGCGAGACCGGGATTTCAACTTCGAGTGGGAGAACTGCTTCTGACCCAAATACCAGCGAGAAAGGAGTTGCTCCTGTCGGAGTTCTTATTGAGGTTCGATGGGCCCACAAGGCCGGATATAACTTCAAATGCCAATCCCGCTTGTTTTCTTTCACTGTTTTAAGGAGAATGGCCTTCAGTGTTTTGTTCGTTGCTTCAGCCTGCCCATTGGCTTGGGGATAGTACAAGGAAGCCGTATGATGGCTGATTTTAAATTTGTTGCATAGCTCACGAAATTCTTCATTCTTGAAAGAAGTTCCATTATCTGAGATAATAATTTACAGGATACCGTACCTGCAAATGATTTGGTTCAAAATGAACTTAGCAATTACAGAACCAGGTACAGTTGTAAGAGGCATGGCCTCTACCCATTTAGTGAAATATTCAAAGTGGCCGTGATTATAAAATTGTGGCCATCTCGCAGACAAGGGAGAGAACTTCCCTATCAAGTCCAGGCCCCATGTAGAAAAGGGCCATGGAGTAGCGATTGGTTGCAGAGCCTGTGCTGGCATGTGGATCTCGTGAGAGAATTCTTGGCACTTATGACACCTGCGTGCAAACTCTATTGCGTCATGTTCTAGAGTGGGCCAGAAATAGCCCATTCGATGTATTTTTCGAGTGGTGGCGTGGCTGCCGAAGTGGCCTCCACATATACCGCTATGAGATTCATGGAGAATCTTCTTGGACTCTTCTGTGTCAACACACCTTAAGAGCATTCCATCGAATGCTTTCCGATAGAGCACTTGCTCTATAATGACGTATTTAGCTACGATAATGCGTAACCGCCTTCTTTGTTGAGGTGTAGCTCCTTCTGGGTATCTATGGTCCATGATATAACTAATGATATCAGTGTACCAAGGGCACTCAGATATAGCAGGTCGGGTTTCGACGTAGTACACGCATTCGTCTGGAAAGTCTAAGTCTACTAAGTCACCTCCGTCTAGCGGGTTATCAGCTAACCAATCTGCGATGATTTGCCCTTTAACTGACTTTTGGTTTACAAAAGTTAATTCGAACTCTCCCATTAAGGTTATAAAGCGTCCCGCCTTTTTAGACAGGGACCCTTGTGTAAGGAAGGTTCGTAAGTGGTCAGTTTTTACCATGACCCTTGTCTCTTGATTTAGCATGTAGTGTCTTAGGCGTTTGGTTGCGAAAACTATGGCAAGACATTCTCGCTCTGCTTGTGTATAGCGTGTTTCATAGTCGAGCAATGTTCGGCTAATGAAATAAATTGCGCGTTCTCTTTTGTCATCGTCTTCTTGGGCTAGCATGCAAGCTAACGAAACATCGGTAGCCCGTGAGTATAGAATTAACGGGCGATCTAGCTTAGGTGGCATTAGCGTAGGTGGTGACAGTAAGAAGCATTTAACTGCGTTGAAAGCTTCGTTGCAGTCTTCAGTCCAATCAATGCTATAGTCTTTCTTGAGTAAATTATTGATTGGATGAATAGCGAAGCTTAAGTCCGGGATGAATCTCCGGATTGCACCCAGCTTCCCGAGAAATGATCTGATTCCAGATTCACTCGAAGGTGGGACCATTTCGAGGACAGCCCAAATTTTGGTTGGATCAACGTCGATCCCTCGTGATGATATGATGTAACCTAGGAGCTTTCCTCCTGTTACACCAAAGACGCATTTTTCCAGATTTAGCGTAACTCCGTATTCTATTAAACGTGAAAGAATGACACGGAGTACTTCGGGATGGTCACAACGCTTCTTGGCTTTAGCCAACAAGTCATCTACGTAGGATTCCATGATTTTATGAATTAAATCGTGAAATATATAAGTCATAGCCCGCTGGTACGTGGCACCGGCGTTCTTGAGACCGAATGGCATAACAACGTAGCAATAGGTTCCCCAAGGAGTTATAAAGGTGGTTTTAGCTTGATCTTGCTCGGATATTCTGATTTGATTGTATCTTGAGAATCCATCCATGAGAGACAAGAGCTCAAACCCAGCTGTTGCATCAACAATGACATCGATAGATGGCAATGGGAAGTCATCCTTAGGACATGCTTTGTTAATGTCCCGGAAATCTATGCAGATGCGTATCTTTCCATTCTTCTTGAGAACGGGAACGATGTTCGATACCCATTGGGAGTAGTCAACTGGCTTGATGAATCCTACTTGAAGGAGTTTTATTACCTCCTCTTTTACCATAAGGGCTACCTTGGGCTTCATAGGTCTTGATTTTTGCTTAATTGGCTTCGCATCGATCTAGTGACGAGGTTGTGCACCGCAATGTGGGGTGCGACTCCTGTCATCTCTTTGTAATTAAATGCAAATGCCTTCTGATGTTCTTTGAGAACCTGAGTATGTATTTCTACTTCTTCTGGGGTTAATGAAGAACCTAGTTTCAATATCCTTGGTTCATTTTCTGTCCCAATGTTGACATCGATTGTTTCTTCGATTAAAGAGGCATTACCCTCTTCGAACTCAGGTGGTGCTGGAGGTAGATCTATATCATCCCCATTTTCTATTGCGTATATGCTAGGTTCCCTTTGTGAGGAAAGATCCGTTACGGGATTTCCGAAGTAGGAAGATGAATGCGGGATCAGAGATAAATCTAGTGTGTGACAGGAGCGATGTAATGCTGCATAGGCATTTAAGTAATCCAAAGTAGCCGCATCATTGCCAACATGGTCTAGGATGGTAGATTCATTTCCGCTTGAAAGAGGATTTGTCATTGTTTTTATCAATGGTTCGTTACGAATGGATACTTGTGAAGTGAGTATCTTCTAGTTCATTCGCTTGGAGTGAAGCGTGATGCCGGTTGCTATTGAATCGGCGAGAAGATTTTTCTCTCGTGGGATTGCTTCAATGGATATGAAATTAAACGCTTTGCTTAAATCTAACACAACGTCTTTGAGAGTTGTAAATGTTTGGCTTTAGTTTCATATATTTGAAACTTGGTTTGTTACTAATCGCGAGTCTCCTAAGACTTTGATGTTATCAATACCAATTCTTTTGGCTAAGGTAAGGCCAAGGAGGAGAGCTTCAGACTCGGCCCGTATTTGTTGTTTGTGCATTCAAAGTTCAACTTGAAAGAGAATGGGAGGACCTTTTCCTCGGGCGAGGTAAGAATTATACCCGCCCTACTCCATAGCGGCATTTAGCTCCATCGAAATGGAGAGTCCAATATTTAGCCGGGAGCATAGATGTAGGTGTATCTACTGTGTATTTGCACATTCTACTTTGACCATGCAAAGATCTTCTCTGGCTGGAAGAGAGCCAACTTCTAAGGAATATCCTATACCTACCGAATCAAATGTTAAGAACATTGGTAAATCTTGTTCTATTAATTCAACGATTTTTGCGCAGTAGTCCCTAATGATACGCTTTCTTTTTCTTTACCGCCAGAATTGGGGTTGTTTTGGCACGCTGATGGTTTCAAGATCCGTCGTAGGTACCAAATTTTCTTTTGACTTTGAGTCGGTGGGTTTATTTAGTTGGTTTGTTGAAGCTCGAATTTCGAGTGTACACCGGTCTCTTCTTTAAATCAGCGAGGTGTACGTCAAACGGCTTTGGATCACCTTTGGCTACAAATACCTTTCCCGGATGCAAGAATCTTACTTCTTGAAATAGCGTGGAAGGGATTGCCTTCATTCGATGTATCCACGGCCGCCGAGGATCATATTATAGTTAGTTTCCGATCTATAATATAAAACTCATCAGATTGTTTTATGTCCCAAAGTGACCGGTAGTATTATAGTTCCTATCGATGTGGCCTTAAGGCTATCGTAGCCTCTCAAGGTATTTCGAGTAGTGGAACAGCTTTGTTTCACCATATCCCAATTTTGGAGAAAAGAGAAAGGGACTATGTTAACCGCAGCTCCATCGTCAACCATCACTGTTTTACATAATTATTATAAACCCGTACTTGCAAGTGTAGAAATGGATCGCCTCGGCGTGCGATCTCAGCATCCGTAGGCATTTTACTTATTTCGAATATGAATTCGACATCCCTATCCGCCTGTCCTGAGGATAAACATCAAAGTCTATATGATTTACTTGTGCTTCTGGTGGTGGAGTGATACTAATTAAATGACCCAAACCTAACGCCTCTAAAAAAGAGCAACTTCGTGAGCGGGGAATTCTTTAGTAAATCAAGGAATGAAATATGCGAGAAGGTTTTTGTTAGATCATTAATTAGATCGTAAGCACCCATAGGTTTTGCTACGGTTTGCTGGATGTTATCTGCTTCCGGCAGATGGCTTGGACTTGGTTGAGAGAAATACTCTCGTGTCCTCGTAATTGCTTCAACGGGTAATTCGGAGTCTAACTCCACTAATCCAACTACCTTAGGTCGCGGCTGACTTCCTAGTTGTGGCGCGACTAACGGATTTAGCGAAGTTGAGGCCTCGTGATCGTTGTTTCCTGTTATTGCGCCTTTGTTTGTTCCAGTTGGTTTCAACCCATCGTTATCATGATTTGGGAGTGGATCATTAAAGATCTTGAGAGGGGCATTCTGAGGGGAAACTGCCCCTGCGAAGGTACTTGCCGTTGGTGACGTAGGATCTGCTAAGAACATATCCATAAAAAATTGTTTTTGTTCATTTGGCAAGCGTTGCATGAATTTGTTGTAGTCACGACACGTTCTAGTGTCATGACCCTGAATTTTATGGAAACCACAATAAGAATTGGGATTATAATTCCCGTTTTGTTGGTTTGGTGTGTATTGTGGCCTAAAATTCCGATCAAACTGTTGCCTATTAGGACCAAAGTTTTGGAATTGTTGTTTTTGGTTTTGACTTTGGTTTTGGTAACCAAATGAGTTTTGGCTTGGCCCTTGCATGGGATTTCGCCGTTGTTGTTGTGGATTATTAAAATCCACCGTATTGACCGTCGGGGTAAAATTGTTGTTTCTTTGGTTGTTTATTTGTGACGGAGTATTAACGACATTTACCCTCTTGGGCTGGTCAGTTACCCCATCTGTTGTTACCCCACGATTTTTGTTAAGGATTTTGGGTCCTTGATTGACATTTGTGGTAGTTGTAGTATTTTGAGTGGAGGTGATTAACCTCCCATTTGCTCCATACGTCTTACGGCCACTATCTATCTTGCCTCGGTCTATTCGTAGAGCGCTCTCAAGTACTTCGTCATAAGTCCTGAGTGGGAACTTCTGGACTTCTTCCTTCACTTCTTTGCTAAGAGAATGAAGGAATAAATCGCATAGCTCCATCTGATCCATGTTTGGAGCGCTTGCCGAGGAATAAAGGACTGTGCGCCACCTTTGGATGAAATGGGCGACAGATTTCGTTATGTTCTTGCTTGATGTGCAAGAACTCCCCGATTCCTCGTCCTTAATAGTTTGTTCATGTCAAGGCTTTAATGAACTCGCATACACGAGTTGTTTGAATGAATGTATGGAAGCCTCGGGTATTCTGTAATACCAATCGAGGGCAATGCCTTCCAGCGTTTTGGGGAATATTTTAGCAACGACCCCATCCCATGGGAGTAATTCTTGAATGGCTGTAGTGTAAGCTTTGATATGTGCATTCGGATCTCCTTCTCCTTTGTATTTGGGCAAATCGGGAAGAGGCCTTGGAAGCATAACGCTTCTTATGGCGAAATCTAAGGGCTCCTTTAAATATTCTGAATAAGTCCCTATTGCATACGTCTCAACCATTGATGGTGCCTGTTGAGGAGGTGGTGGTGGAACGGGTTGTTGATATGGCGTAACGTACGCGTTGGCAGGGGCATAAGGCAATCCTCGCATTTGAGTAAACATGCCGGGGATGAGTACATATCCCTTGTGGCGATTTGGAATACATGTTTAAGTACGAAGGGGTACTATCCAGAATGGATTGCTCTGTCTTAGGACCGGGAGGAACCTGTGCTAGCGATAGTGGGTCTAGTTGGTACTTGTTGTGAATACCGAGGAGTCATACCTAACGTGCCTACTCCTGTGAGGAGATCTACTTGGCTAGGATGGTGCGGAGGATTGGAACTCCCTGTTTGTATGAATTTCGAATTTTGATTCACTTGGGCAAGTTCTAATCCTCTAACCTTTTCTATTAGAGTTGAAATGACTTCATTTGGTGAAGTCACGATATCATGCCGTGGTGGCGTTTGTTGTATATCCTGGTGTTGTATAGGCATGTGATAGCCTGTCATGAATCGATTGCTATCTTGCCAAGTTTCTCTCGAGATTATTTTCTATACGTGATGGCATAGAGGTATTTTTTCGAGGAGAGAACTCGAAGCTGTATTTGCAAAATTCCTATAGGTGGGTACATGCCTTGAGAGCGTTGTTCATTCCTAGGATAACATATTGAGTATTAGTCATCTAGAGCTGAGTATGGATCTCGATTGTCTGCTAATATGTGGTCTAAGTAGCACTCGAGGAGATGAAGGATTCTCCAGCCAATGTCATATTGTTTGAGCATGAAGGCTCTGTTTGTGTTTGAGCGAGTTGTTGCTCCAACCCCTCTCGCTTGGAAGGATGAACTATATCTAGTCCTTGGCGTTTGCGTTGACAATCGATTAGTTGAATAGTTGTCGCCCCACACGAGAGTTAGGGTGATGACTCCTATTCTCGCTGGGCATAGTATGCCTCAAGACCTGTGGAGGGGTCTCCATATGCATCGAATCCCGACATATTCGGGGGTATATGAATACCGCAGTAATAATGGGAAGGAGCGAAGGTGATTTGGATAAGATGAAACTTCTCAAGAGAGAAGGTGAAGTAAATTGTAAGTTTCACGTCGGGTTCACCAATTTTGTACGTCGGAAAAGCAACAAAGCAGCGTGAGAATCAACAAGTGACTCTTCCACGCACTCCGACCTCCCGAGGTCGCCCCGAGACAAATCGGTGGGGGTAGAATATGCGAGACAAACTAGTTGGGGAGTCTAATGTCTTCGATACGCACTAATGGTATTTGCGAATCTAAGGCAAAGAAGGCCCTTCTAACTTGGACTGGTGTGATAGATCGATCAGCGAGGATGACTGCTCGAAGGCTCCAATCAATATCGAGCTCTGGCGTGATTCGATCTATGGGTTGTGGGATGCGTGGAAAATGACCCGGGATGGTTTCGTGTATTTCTCCTGATAGGGTCATATGGTGAATATAGTCAACTCTATGGATGATTCTCTGGCCTAGTCCAAAATTCTCTAGCTTTGTTAGCTGTTGTGTCTAGTAGGGACAACTGTTGAATGATGATAGGTGGAATCGGAGTAGACTGAAATACTAATGTGCGTAGGCCAGTGTCTATATCTAACTGACTTGTGGATTCGTTAGGCTGTGGGATTTGTGGATCACAACCGTAGACTCTTGGTTGTTGCGGTCCTGTTATGGTCATACGTGAGATCAAGTTCTAATCCCTAGTATCCAAAGAGTCGTAAGCTTTCTCACCTCTACGTTTAGAATCGCAATTGTGTGATTTTCTCTGAATACCTCACGGGTGTTCTAAAGCAACTTGAATTCTTAAGCTAGTATCTATATCTACGAGGGTGTCTCCAAGTCTCGGTGTGGAACTAAAGGATTGCACCCGAACACTTGTTCTCTTTCAAACCCTTCTACAATCATGCGGATGTTTTCTAGGATAACTCGTAGTTTGGTTGATTTGACCAAAATGTGTGTGCTTGGTCGTCTTCTACGTTTAACCCTCTCAACTGTGACCTGATCTGTTGGAAGTCTGTTGTTGTTTGGAAGACTTGTATCCTAAGGTTTTGGTCAATGTCAGTTACTGCCACTACGATATTGGGCTGGGGCACAATTGGCTCGAAAATGTATTCCCTGGGCTCCCTAGGTCCCGTAATTGTCATGCAAAAGCAGTAATGAAACAAACTATAATAAAGTAAAATCTAAGTACACTTCTAGCATATATAATTCCTTTTTTTTGTATTTTCTGGCAATTTATAAGAAAGCAGCTATCTAAAAATATTTAGAATTGACAACTAAACTAATAACGTAAAACAAACAAAATAGCCGAGTGTAGCTATTTGTCTGTGCAATTTTGTATATCTATTCTAAACAACGAAATAACTAATCTATTTGCAAGATTCTCGATCCTACCTTAGAAGTGAGGAATGAATCATAGTTTCTCAGAAACTATCAATCCCCACAACTTCCCTGGCAATATCGAGAATGGAAATAACTGTAATAAAGCGATTAACTACTTTATTTGATAAGTTCTAACTAAAACTTTGAAAGATGGAACCTGGATTTCGCAGAACAATGGCGAATCTGACGGTGTGTGTGTTCTTGTCCCTCGATGGTCTCCTCGTTCTTTGTGCTCACGTGAATCCAGAAAAGCGTGTAATACTTGCATCAACGAGGAATAGATATTTGGATCAATGGATAGCCTTCAAAATGCGCATGTAATAGAATGCGGATAGAGAGAGATAGCGCAAGAGTACAGAGCTTGGCCTATGCAATTCCTAGCGGGGTCACTGCGAATCATGCAACAAAATGCGCCCGTAACACGAAACTGTCTCGTATGAAGAGCAAAACCTGCAACTTTAATGGCTACCTAAACTATTCCACTCCAAAAGCAATAATACTGTTTGCACAAGTTGGATATGTGGCTTACCAACAGCTGAGTAAATGCAACTAAGCATGTAAAAGATTTAAACTATCAAACTTAAGCAAACTAGAAGACTGAACTACTGAAAGTGATGAGTTTTTAAACAAGAAATGAGGGGCCTTGAGTAATGTTTGCACTTGCACAAGTTGGATATGTGGCTTATCACCGCAACACAATACTAAACAAACATGCAATGAAGAAAACTAAACCTTCTAAGCAAAAGGAAAACTAAGTCTAATGCAAAGAGAAAACCAAGGATCAAACTTCAGAGCAAAACTGAGAGGCCATTTGCTTGAGCTCAAACCATGCATTTATAGGAATTCAAACACCCAAAGATCAAATCCAAACCGAACTCCTAAACAATAAACAAAGGAAAACACTATTCCAGGGGACCAAAACATTAATGCATGCTCAAGTCGGGCAAGAAAAGCTGGTGAAGCGTTGAACTTTGCGTGCGTTCCGTCAAAAGAACGTTCTGGAAAACGCGTAAAGGACCGCCGCCCTTCAAGGCGGCGGTTTGGTCATCAAGACCAAAGAGCCAAGAAAAAGAGGAAAAAAAGGAAAACAAAGCACGCGGGGCTAAGCGTGGGCATGGGATGTTAACGCATATCCGAAGAGCTCTTTCTCGATCCCGAACACCTTCGAGGAGACTCGTATCATCATTGGGGCATTTATTACACCGCCCGCAAAGCAAGATACCTTACAATTTTGGGTACGTATAGAAACACATATAAAGAAAATGCATTTAAAGGGAAATCTAATCTATGTGGCAACACTACCTTATTGAAAACAAAGAAGACTTATTTATAGTAGGGCTTATACCTACTCCGTTGAAGTAACTGGGAAAACGAGTCCATCCAATGCTTGTAACTAATAAGCACCTGAATCAAGTATATATGTCACCACATACGGTCCCAACCAATGCACCTTCAATTTCCTAGGGTGGTGCACAAACTTGGAGTCATAAAGAAGAACCATCTATCAACCTCAAACTTCTTATTCTTAATATGCCTATCATGTCATGCCTTCTGCCTAGCCTTCTCTATCTTCTAGCTCCAACGTGTGATGGCGTGCCGCTCATCTAACTGCATCAATTTTTCTATACGCTCTTCAAGTGATTGTTCATCATCCATTATTCCTACACGCATAATACGGGGGAAGGTAACATAAATTCCACTCGGTAAAACAACCTCTCGTGCTAAACACCAACTGAAAGGGTTTGTCTTTGTTTAATCTTTTGTAAGTTTTCATGTATGCCCAAAGTACAAAAGAGACTTTTCATCTCGGTCTTTCCTTATAACATCATAGATCTTTTCAATGCGTGTCCCTATAACATTCCCATTTTAAGACTTTAGAAATAAGGGATTTTTTAAACACAATGTTCTCTCTTCTAAATAACACATCATTTAGAACACACATTCCATGCCAATCAATCTCATAATAGATAACCATATGTAGGCTGTAAATGACTCAAGAAATTGCGATCTCTCATTTCATGACTTGGTTTCGACCGATCTCTCATGTTTTTCTTTAAGTATAGAATACTTTATGTATACTACGTATACTTGGTTTTCCTACCCTATTCCGAGTACTGAGTGATCTGTTTAAAGAACCTATTTGAATATTTGTTTCCAATATTCATCTAACATCACATTTCTTTAAACTAGGTGATATAGGACAACACAACCAATAGCTTGCGATACTTTGTCCAAATATTTCCAACATATTGTTCATGTTACTATTCCTAGATGACATATTTTTCACATCGGAATATGTCCTTCACTTCACTCTTTTGTTATCTAGATTGGTCTTTACTGACTTATGTCATTCCACTTGCCCAAGGTTTGACCCTAACCTAGGTTAGTGACATAATTTGTTATAGGGAGACGCTTACGATGACTTAGGGTATATGGGCATACTCGACCGACCTAAGTCGACCAAATGTGCCTAGGTACCCTGAGTCATAGAAAGCTACTTCCTATTCTAATCATGCTACTAACTTGACCTAGAGAGAAACTAAGTTCAAGTCCAGATGTGTGTAGATCTAGATGAACAAATACGGAAGGGTGTTGCCACATGTCAACTACAACACTGTATCCTCGAGAAGCCCTTAGTCTTCTCGAAGGTACAGTCCTGTAGTTGGCATGTGCCAACATCCATTAGAACTGATTCATCATGATGTACATACCCCTTAGTGGTCATTAATTCATAATTAAATTTGGATTAAGATTCAGATTGCAGCAACCTTGCAAAACCCTAATTCCAACATTCATTAAGTTCTTCTTCCATAATTAATCTGTTTAATATTAAGAACTTCATTAACTCATGATTGCTTTTATGTTTATTAACTCAACATAACAAGTAGTTATCCAAAACAGGGCAACAAACATCATAAGGTTAGTTTAATATATCTTTACTGTTCAAGATGGTGTAGTGTCCACATAGGTTCAACTAGAGTAGACTTCATTGAAATGAAGTACAATGATTAATGATCATAAACACCATTCCTTTTGTTTTACATTCTTTTGAAAGAGGAAGAGTCTTCCTCTACATGATTAAATGTTAGGGTTATCATACCCTTTTTATCTTTCACAATTCATATAGTTTAATTGTATGTCCGTTACACATTTCATTATTATACTATAATTGTTTAGATAGAGAACGACATCTTATGCAACTTAGCAAGTTGCACCTTAGTAAGGGAGATTGAACTATTCCCTTAATCCAACTTATTAAATGATAACAATAATAAGTATACAAATAGATATGAAGAATATCGACAAGATAACATTATAATTTCCTCATAAAAAGTAAAATAGAATTTACACCACAATTTGAAGTCAATCTCCAACTTTTCAATTCATCAAGATAAAATTCTACACTTTACAAGACTATGCATTTCAGGCATATTGCATGTCGAACATCATTAAGATCATAAAATAATATAACTTTTCTTTTCAATACAACTCATGGATGAATCAGAATTCTTTACAAAAGAGCCAAAATTTAAATCAGCCTAATACATCATAAAAGTTTTTACCTTCTTTTATCACTTATGAAGCCCATCTACAAAAATTGCTAAAGACGGTTAGTTCATCAATCCCGAGCATGATAAGCACTAAGCATTAAAACGAAGTACATTCCACTAATTGTTCCATTAAAACAACTCTACTTTAATGAAACAATTAATGTATCATACAATAATCATAAGTAATAACAACCATAAAAGAAGTACAAATAATAAATTAGAATTCACTTTTAAGAAAAGATCATAATATAATCAACAACTACTGCATTATACCAGGTAAGTACTATCCCTAAACAATTACTTATTTATATCAAACAACAACCTTGTCATTTAATCATTTCATAATTCTTTCTGAATTTGAAATACAAAATTTAACTTTACTATGTAACAAAAAGAGTTACTTTCAGTACCAAAAACCTTATTGTCATTTTACCAAGTTTCCAGAAATCATGTACAAATGAGTTCATTTCAGCATAGTACATATTTAGGATGATTCATCCTACAACTTAAATAAATAAGAAGAAGAATCAATACAGACTATCCACGATTCACCATTTAAGAGACAACATTTGATAACAAGAATCCCAAACCAATCCGAGAAGGGAGAGAAAAAAATAGTCATCATCCTACTTGCAAGCCTTATGTATTATTCTACATTATTGGAGATATCATTCAGTGATCTAAAACCATACGTTCCATAAATCAAAGCAAGACTTACACAAGGATTATCTCTTACTCGTGTCCATCAGGGAAGGTTCATATTATTATTGAGTGCACAGAGAGGATTCCATCCGAAAACAATATCCTAATGAAGCATGACTCATTCATTCAAAACAGTAGTCTAGTAATGATTACATTTTCCTTTCTACAGGACAGACTCAGTTGTACACTTCCCGAATCGACACGACAATTGAATCTATACAAATTAGCCAAGATCAAGAAAGATCAAACTAGGACAGGTTTGGTTTTCCCTGTACCAAAAAGTGACAGTCCCAAAGGTTGTCTGAACATACTACTATTCCCATGAACTTTCCATAGTCAACTAGCAACAAGTTTAATTAAATAACCACAAAGAAGTAACTAGTTCTGGAGAGTGAGTTCTCATTACCTCATCCAAGATCAAAAGGGCAGAGATCCGAACTCAAGAAGTCGAACAGGCCTAGGATGGTAAACACTCTACAACATGGAAGAGAGTCGATCTACAAAGTAGTTCGAGCAAAAGAACTTAACTTCCCAAAAGTTAAAGGAAACTCAATAGAGAGGATCCGAACCTAGAATTCATTCACCATTGTTTTATCAATTGAATTCCAAATCCCATTTAAAACCCAGAAGTTCTTTCAAAAGTTCCAATAGAGAATACAAAACCAAACGCAAAGTTTATAGAAAACAATACTTCTATTTTCCTTACAAATTCAAACCTTATCAAAACATCAATACCAACACTAACCCAGTTCATATACAAATAGAAATCTAGGATGCATATAATGCCAAAATCCACATTCATCTATTCATCATTATTTTAACACAAGTTCAAGTTCATACTGCATGCAAGAAAGTATACAAAGATACTGATCCCAAGCGAAGTAAAAATCTTAGCAAAACAAGATACAGTTTACAAGAGTATTCAACTCCTTTCTCTTTTAAAAACCCAGAAATCCATTCAAATGGATCTGAAAGAGAATACAAAAACCCAACACTAAGTTTAAATTCAAACATTGTTCTTTATTCCTCACGAATTCGAACTGTAGCAATGATTCCAACTACAAGTGCTTACACAGCTCCATACCAAAAGAAACATAAAGTTTGAGTTCATAATGAAGAACAAAGTATACCATACAATCTGGAACAAAAGTACTTTCTTCCCAAAACAAGCTATAGTTTTATGAAAGGATAATCACCTATCTTTCAAAACAAAAAAAACTTTCAGTTAAAAAGATGTGGGTTACCCCAAATAGAGGGAAACAAGATATCCTTACATGTTTTTATGCAAGTTCATGTTCAAATAAAATAGATAGTCCAAGACAGTAAGTACTACAACTTTTTCAAACTCAAAAATGCATCAAAGAGAAGATTTCTAAAGAGACTTCTAGTTCAAACTCAAACCAAAACCATTTACCCAAGCTCTTTTTTGGGTAGACAGTCTAGAATACAAATTCTAATCAAAACACAAAAGTCTTGAAAGTTCTATATGCATTTCACCATTGAACTTGCTCAGAGAGAGAAAAACCAAAACTAATATTATCATGCAATGGATTCATATCCAAAAATCACAGAAATTCCATCAACATGAAGTAAATAACTAGAACAAGACATAACCATATATCTCAAGAGAGTAGAGTTATTTTAATGAAACATTTAGAGGAAAGTAAGAAATCTTAATGGGTAGAGCCTATCATGACTGATAGTGCTTCTGCCAATTCAAAGGATATTTCTAGCCGAGCTTCCAACTCTTCTTCTCCTCTAAGAAAGATCAACAACAAAACATCTCTTTCTCTAGTGCCTCATATACTTTCCCTGAATCGAAAATAGACTAGGGAAACAAAAATAGCCACAAAGTGAAAATCAAACTGCTGGTTCAAAGAACTAGATAGCTCCATGTAGAGCAAAAATCACAAAGCATGCAAGACCAAACAACCTCCAAAAAATCTACCCTCATTATTTCCAAGATGGTTTTCTCACAAAAATTAGATTCATTAATGCCATTCATTACAAAATTCCCGCCTATCTCTCCATGCCACCACCATCCAGAATTGGTGAAACCTATTTCAAATTTTGCATGCATTGCTAACTTTAGTGAAGACTCCGTGTAAGTCCCACTAACTTCTTCATGCTTCTACCTAATCTAGCAATTCATTGGCATTTAACACAAAAATCAAATCTTATAAATAGCTTAGGAACCGCCACCTAGCCTCCCATTTTCCATATGACCCTTAGGTCCCCTTTCCACATTTCATTAGTTTAGTATAGGTACCATTAGCTTAGGATAAGACCATAGGCTAGTTTAGAAATAATAACCTTATGTTTAAAATCATTTCAATAAGTAATTTCCACCTTAGGTTAGGTCACAACTCACAACCATATAGCATTAGGTATTAGATTAGAAAAATACCTAGTATAACCTTAGGTGGTTCCCCCAATTTAGAACATGTAACTTAGGATAGGATGTTGTCCCGAATAAAGTAGACATAGCTAGAAAAATAGATTCACAAACTTAGTTTAGAATCCCGTTAGGATAGATCTCTTAGGTCTAGGACATAGATTGTTCCTCAATAGTCCCACTGAAGCAGCCTCATTTCACTTAACGCCATAAGTGTCCTACTGAGATCAATCAAGAAGATCCGAGCACAAAACATACAACAAAATGTAGGCACGATCTTACAAGACAATAAAGAATTTGTAAACATACAAAAGTTTAGTTTGTTACGTCTCTCAACCTCTGAATGTTAGTTTACCATTCAGACCAGGTAAGGAGATTTAAAACATTCCTTGGATCAATGGAATTGATCCAAGGATGAGTCAATTAATAGAGATAAGTTTGCAACCATTATAACTAGATTACAACTCACCTATCTGAAGTGAAAATGGATTCTTGCAAGAAAAAACATTTTATCCTAATGAATCCAAGGGCAGAAATGGTTTATCCAACTAGCAAGCATGATTTTCAACAAGTAAAGGAACACACCACATCAAGAAAATCACATGTCAATGCTTGCAATGCAAAAGAGAAATATAACTGCTTGTCAAAGGTGTTATAGTCCCAATATCTTGTTGAAATCCTTAGTAGTCCCATTAGCATGTGGGTGATAGGGTGTTGTCTTATGATGCACCACCATAAACTCAACCAATAATATTTTGATAGTCTCATTTAAGAAGTACATCCATACCTACTAATAATGTTCTCCCATAATAACCTTCTCATGTTGTAGCTGCCATGTAATCCTTTGTAGGTGCTCCTTCTACCCACCTGGTTAGATAATCTATACATGTAATAATATAACGTGATCCATTTGTACATGCAGTGGGGAAATAGGACCCACAAAGTCAATTGCCCATTTCTCAAAAGGTTATGCACTCACTATCTGGTCTCAAAGGAATTTCATCCCTATACCTAGGCTTCTTAAGGCACTAACAATGATCACATGCCCTGACATACTCTTTACAATCCTTATATAGTGTTTCCCACCAAAGGCTAGCCAATAAAATTACACGCGGTAACATTTCCTGCATAATGTCCTCCAACAATTCCACCATGAGCTTCCTCCATTATAGCTTCGTGTTCACATTCAAGTAGACACCTGTGAAAAATTTCATCATGGCCTAACTTGTATAAATACCCAATAATCAACATGTAAGGCACGATGAGTATGGAAAGTTGTTTCATCTCTAAGGTCTTCATCCCTTCAGGTGCCACACCAGTATACAAAAACACAATAATATCTTCTAAATCAGAGGGAACGTGGTTCAATCTGAATAGCTAGGTGTCCAACATTATGTCCTTAATGCTTTTTACATCCTCACATGAGTTAATTATTGATAAATGATCTGGTCCAAAATTTCTCTTTCCTTTCTTTACCACCATGGTAAAGTAAAATTCCTAAAATAAGATAATCCACCGACATATGTGCCCCTACAAAATGGGCTTATTAACCAAGTACTTAAGTGCCATGTGATATGTATAAAATATAAAGGAGTTGCCAATAAGTATTTTCTAAACTTGTGCAATGCGTAAATCATGGATAATGCTTCATGCTCTATAGTTGTATAATTTTTCTCGGAGTTAGGTCAACTTCATGCTCGTGAAAAATATATGATGATAAAATATCTCATCATCGTGTTATGCTAAACATACGCACCAATGGCCATGCCAGAGGCATCAACATGTAGATGAAATGGTTTGTCCTCAAAAGGAAAGCACTGAATGGGTGCAAAAATAACTATTTCCTTCAATGTATCAAATGCTATCTGTTGTACCCCATCCCAATGGAACCCAATGGAACTTTCCCTTATTATTCAACAATTCTTCCAAGGGCACAACAATATTAGCATATCCCTTAATGAACTTCTTGAAGTAACCCATTTGTCCTAAAAACCCACGCACCTCACTCTGATTGGTAGGCTCCTCTAAGTCCAAGCTAACTACAACCTTGGTAGGATCTACTAATAAACCTTCTTTGCATATAATATGTCCCAAAAGGGTGTCACAAAGATACACTTCTTAATGTTGAGAGAGATGCTCAACTTCGGCACCTCTCAAACATAAGTCTCAAGTTGTCACAATGATCTTTTACCAGCCCATATATAGTCCAATCATCCAAGTAAACTGTAAAACTTGTGTATAAAGTTTTCAAATGCTTGTACAACAATGTGCAAAAAGATTGCATGCACATTCTTCAACCTAAAGGGCATAACTGTATATGCAAAACTTCTCCACTCAGTCATGAAAGTTGTCTTTTATTGGTCTTATTTAGCAATCCACACTTGATGATAACCAGAGAATCCATCTAGTAAATGAGTAAATCTTACGCCCTGCAATGCCCTCCAAGATCTCCTCAGTAAAAGGTGTGGGAAAAGGGTCTATGACACAAGCAACATTCAAATCTTTGTAGTCCACATAGATCCTTATCCTACCATATTTATTTATGCTTATCACCATGGGGCTAACCCACTCTAACTCCTCAATGGGATCAATGATTCCATATTTCAACATCTTATCAATCTCTTCCTTGACTTTGACGTGTAGATTAGGATTCATCCTGTAAGGCCTCTTCCTAACCGGGTGCGCACCTTCCTTTAACTTGATCCTCATCTCACCCAAAGAGTGATACACTCCCTTTAACTCATGATAGCCTCATAGAAATAAGTTGGAAGTCGTGCAATAGCTCAATAATCTTTACCACATCTTATTCAAACCAATAGTAACCAATAATGGGCTCTTTAGGCTCTACATATGTCCCAATGTTGTGATGTAGCCTAAAATTCATTACAAATAGCCCAAGGTGCGTTGGCACATCACTCATCTTGAACTAAGTGCTCACCTGAAGCACGTAAGGGTACCAGGTCCCTCTTTAGATTTGTTTGTCCAGAATGTTAGCATGATTGGGCATGTATATATTTAGATCCATAACAGATAGTAACCAATCCATAATGCATAAACCAAATCTAGATCTAAACCATATGAAATATTGACTAAACAATGATTATAATGAGATTTACCATGCAAGAACCATATTCAGTCACATCTAACACCATATCTAGCCAATATGATCCATTATATTAAATACTACAAAACATAGAAGCTTCATACATCAAGATCCAATTTCCATGGTCATGCGCACTAACAAATCCACAACATAACTCTACAATAATTAGTCTTCTCTAAGCCATGCAAATCAATACATATATATAGGGGTGGGGAATTTCCCTTCACCACCCATTCACCTTCCAAAAATAGACTACATGTTAAGAATAGCCATGCACATTTACAAGAGAATATAAAAGCATGCAAGTACTAATAATAGATCTTCTATTAGTTAACTCTAAGAATAGATCCTATTATTAGACTAAGAATCTACATGGCACTTGAACTAATGCAAAACCCAAAATAGCCTTGCATGAGCTATAATTCTTCATATCTTTGTGTTACTGCACTCCATGTCCAAAAATAGCCTCATACAAAAATGGCTGAGTCCTAATTCACTTGTTAAGCAGGTGCGCTCATGTTCTTATATGATTCTTCACCTTCCCATGCTCCCCAAACCTTATGTGCTTTCATCCTTGAGCTATATTTCATTTCTCAACATTACCCCACACTAAATGCATTATACCCTCGAAAATGGGTAATCTTAACTTATCTCTCTAAAGTAAAGAACAATGAATGAAAGAATGAAGATTTGTTCAAATAAAAGAATGAGATATCATTTCAATGCTCTTCTCCTCAATAGGTAGTATTAATTTTGGATACTCATTCTTAATTTCTACCTCCAATGCCTACCAATCACTTAAGGCCTTACTTGTTTTGTTCGAGACATATGTGACTATGGCATCTAGCTCATCTTGAGTCATGTTCTCTTTTTCATTCTGCAAGATTCTACAAATATTTTCCATACTAGAAATCATGCCTTCCATATAGTCCATCTTCCTAGCAATCTATTTGCCTATCTCCTTCAACCTATTTTCATGTGGTTCTTGGGCACTTGTAAGCACTTTGTGCTTCTCTTCCACCAAAGAAAGTCTCTCCACATGCCCAAGTGTCTCATCCTTCATGGATTTGAGGACTTCATTATCTTTTGCAATTGTCCTCATCCTAATAATTGCATATGGTGCCATGCACATGTTCAAGGCTTGATCTACCTTCTTCAATTCATCTCTCAAGGCTTGTAGCAATGACTCATAACTTGTAATTTTTTGGAAATGGTGGCTTTTACCCTTGTTACTTCCTTGCAAGGTCTTTTGCAGGGCATACACACATGCCCTTCCTCTATGACCAGTTTTACAAGTGTGCGTATATAGTGCATTACAGAAGGAAATTTTTCTGGAACTTGAGATTCCAAATGTGGCCTTACCTTAAGAATATAATCACCAATCTCCTCAGCCATACCGATCAATGCTTCTATCTTTTCCTAGCCTTTTCCTTCTCTGTTGTGAGGCACTTTATTTCTATATCCTTATCCTTGTTTTCATCCATCAACGCCCTAATGGTTGCCTCTTTGTCTATGTTCTACACACTGTAACCTCTGTAGATACCTTTACCAAGGCATTACTCACTTGTTCATCCAACATAATAGTTAGCTTAACATTTACGTGTTGGATTTGGGGTGATTTCTTCATTCTATGTGAGATGCATGATTCTTCACACATGTCAAAATCAGGCTCATCCATATGAGTCTTGTGATTGACCATGAAAACTACTTCCATGTGCATGCGTTCACCATCTCCACATCCATTGACACCCAACCATACAAGTCCTTAGTTTCAGTACAAGACTGGAAATGTGATTAAATGATCTTGTTGGTATCCATATCCGGGAGTCACATAGTCTTCACCTTCTTTCTCCTCCCTTGTTCTTTTTCCCTTAGGAACATGGGCGCATGAATCCAAAATCGGGCCTTTACCCTTTTCTACTTCTGTTTTTTATGCCCTTCATCCCTTCCTCATCATCCTTCATTTCTTCATCATAGGGCTCCTTTGTACCCTCAGGATGTACATTGGAGTACTTGGCACACTTTCTCTAGAATCATCCTCCTCTCCATCCTTAAGCTTTAGCTTGCACCTTCTCTTCTTCTCATACTATACTTTCTAAGATGAAATCCCTTGGTGACCTCATTAAGGGTTGTAATGACCCTACAACCATTAACCCTTATCCCCTTGAACACTCTCTTGAACTGTGGCTCTTCAAATTTTTGCTCCACATCGACTTCCATTGTGTTTGTCTCAAACACTTCATCCTCTTGCTCCTGTGATGGGGGCATCATCTCACACTCTTTCCTTTCTCTATCCATAGGCTATCTTCTACCCCTATGGTCCAACCCACCACTATCTTCATGAAGTTCTTCTTCTTCTTCTTCTTCTTCCTGAATGGGTGAAGTAGGCTTTTCAGCTGCCAACGTGCCAACTGTGTGCTTCCCTTTAGGCGGGCTTGGCAGTTTGAACTCATTCTCTACATAATTTCATTCTCCAGCCTAGGCTTAAGTGAAGGTGAATAATATGCTGCCCCACTGTCACCTATTACCAAACTCATAGGATTCATAGTTATATCATCTGAAATGTATCTTTCAATATAAGTAAACTTACCGGATAGACGTAAGTCTTTCACAGAAGTGTGGTAGTCACAGTCTACCTTATCAACATTGTAGATTAACCAACACACATCTGAGAGTCTATGAATAGCTTCCTAAAAAAACCACATGGTGAAAGCATAGGGGGTGGTTTACACCAAGGAATACATGTCCCATTCTTCATCACAAAATGCGTGATGAAAAATACCGATAGACTACAAAACCGTGCTAACGTACCTACCACCACGGAAACTCCTTAGGTATCCTCCACTCTTCCTTGAATGCATGCATATTCGTGCATACCACATCTCTACCCTTGGTTTGAATGGGCCACTCATGGTCCCCTCAAAGATACTTTTGAATCTCTCTGTAAGAGATTTCTTTTCTGTAGGGTACTCCCAAATTTTGTTCTTTGGCCCATCAGCACTCCAATCTCCACAAACACAAGGGACATAAGAATAGTGCCAAAGCTAATTTTCTCACATGTACATGCCTCTTCAATGATCATTTCAGCAATGTATCTAGCCAAGTTGTAGGTCTCCCCTTGTGACATTTTCTTTGCAACATGTAGCCACAAAGTGTTCACCTGTGACCATCTCTCCTGGTCATTCAATTTTTTCAATAAGTGTGAGGTTACCTATATGACCAAATACTTCCTCATCTTGTAAATATCCATGCCATGCCCACCTTTTGTATAACCCAAATGTTATGGTTGAATCAAAACACCCTTGTGTTTACATAAGTGCATATGCCTAAGCTCTCATAGTGTGATTGGATAACATGGGTACTTTTCATAAGTTGTGGGACTTGCTACTTGAGATAGACCTCTAGAGAAAGCTAGTTCTTTCCCTAAACTACTTGCCACAATCTACTCTAATGTAGGCAAAAATATCTTTCCAATATAAATTTCTAAGGGACCGAGGAGAGAGAATGCATGAGAATGAAAGCCTACACTAAAGTGGTGATACACCAGAAAAGGAGGGGTGTGAGAGTAGTCTTCCAATGTGTGAAAAATAGAAGTAAAATGCATACTAGAAGGGGTGATAACAGTTCTCCACAATCTAGAAAATGCATTCACAACAATATTTCATACATGCACAATAATAATGAGTCCTTGCAAGAGTATAAAAATAGACACAATATTCTTGTAATGAAGGTTGAAAGGGCAAGAAGAGTGCAAACAAACATAACAGGGGAAGATGCATCCACAAACTTGTATTTTATTGCTTCATGATATGCACAGTTTAATATATTACAAGATAAGGGCATGGATCACCATGTAAGGAGTCCACTACAAGGTCTTGCAGCACATTGGCTTCAAAAAGAAATTTTTATAGAGATTTTCTACAACCGAAACTCCTCCTCCCTTTTACAATGAGCCCAACACTCCAATGTATAGAAAAAGAAGAAGAGAGAGAGAAGGGGAAAATGGAAATCCTAAAATCTACCCTTCAACCACTTTAAAGGGGTCATAAATGGATTGAAATGATGGTATGTTTCTTGCAAAAGGCTCCCCATATTATCCCATGTGCTGCAAAGAGAAAGAATGATAACCATGCCTCTTAATTGCACTCCCAACCACCAAATAAAACACTATTATAAACCCAGCCACATTTTCTAAAAAATATCTATCTATCTTTCATCAAATATGGAATTTCTTGATTTTTTTGCGTTGGTCTCAGAGCCATGATTCCAATGGTACCAATTTCATGTGATTTCATTGAGAAATGCAAAATTTATGTCCTTTTAAGTGCAAGCAGCTATTTTGGGTCTGCTGCATTTTTGTCATTTGACGAGAATGAGCATTAATTGACTAGAGATGAATATGTTTCTTTTATTTTAATATATCTACCCTCATCAAAATTAAGATGTCATGCTCATTCCAGAAAGTCCAATTTTATGAAAATCAGAGCTCGAAGTCAAAATTTATGGCCGTTTGAAGTTTGGGAGGTCAAACATTGACTTTTTCTCTTCATTGTGGCTATTTCGGAAAAATCGGGTCCACGTGTTCAGTTGTCTTGGACACATTCTTCCACATCACCCGATTCGGGCTTCCTTGTCCTTACGCATCCTCTATTGACTAGGCCATGAGGGCCATTGACCTCCGCATTCTCCACAACGTATGGTTCCTTTTGCGGCTTTTTTCACCTTTGTGCGTCCCACGCATTTTCTTTGTCTCCGACTGCCTCGCGTAGACCGTGTGGGCCAAAAAGTTTTGACTTCACCAATTTCCCTTTGATTTTATCACTTTCAGCTTTTCAAGTCTCAGACACCCCTCGTGTACTGTGTGGTTTGGGACATAGAAAGTTGATTTAGTCTGATTCCTTTGTATTTCGGCTCAAAACCTGGTTCGACGAACCTTGGTACGATCCCCATTTCGGTACGAAATGTAGCCTCCAGACAGGAAATGCATTAAATAAGCTCGCGACTTCATTTTGGATTTTTTTCAATTTTTTCTAACTTGTTGGATTTTTTCCTTAGATGGGGAAGTTAGAGAGAAACCAAAGGGACCCCCAAAACATGATTTTGGGCCTTAAAATAAATTCTACACTCTCTTGGGACTCAAAAAATTTGATGCATGTTATCAAAATTACCTCAAGGGGTGAATTTTGGATAAGACTAAATCATCACGATTTTTGTAATTGTTGTTTTATCAGTTAGGTCTCTACTCACCTCTATGCCTATGCTTTTCAAACCCGTCAAAGTGCCAATCAAGGGCACGGTAATCCTCATTTGTCACCCAAAAAATTAGAAAAAGTCCTCATGGAATCTATTCATAGCCACTAGTATACTTCTCATAGCTTTTCTAAAATAAGAGATCATATGAAAATCATGTTAAACCCATACCTTTGTTAGGAGCTTCTCCTTAAAGATCGTCGTATACGGGCATGTCATCGTTGTCCGTTTGTTTGTCTTTTTATTCAACAATGCATCCAAATCCTCCTTATTATCAGTTGTCCTATGGTTGTAATCATTGAATTTGTTTTGATGGACATATGAATCCCAATCATGACCCATAATCACTTCCTCTGGGTATTTCATTTAGAAAACATACTTTTGGGGGCATCCTCAATCTCAATCTCAACTTCCTTTTGTTTCTTTCCCCTTGTACTTGCCCCTGGTGCTCTTTTTGGTGTCATTTCAATAAAAACATGTGTTCTCTTACCTCCCTCAATCTCTATAACTCGGTTCCTTGTGCCCTAACTCAAACTCAAACCTAGCAAGTAATCGATCTCCTTTCCCGCATGCCTCTTGCCTTGCTCAAACACTTCAAAAAATGGAGCGTAATAGTTCCTCATGCATAGATATGACCAACCCAACTAGTTCACAACTCTCCACTCTTCACAACTATCTTATCTAGCTCACTCAGAAATAACTCATCAAGAATTTGTAATCACAAAGGTAAAAATGGCCTCACAACCCTTCCTTATATAGATTTTAAAAAGTTATCACATTTATTTCTCCTTCACCTACCACCGATCCCAACATTAATGCATCGTTTATAATGTTTTGATAGATGTCATTGCCATTTGGTGTCATAACCTTATGGTGTGCCTTCTACTTCTTGGCCACAAACCTCCTTCTGCACACCCATATGCACCGAAGTACTTCACTACTACGCCTCCTTCCAAGTAGTTTCCACTACTGCAACCTACCTCATGTTATACTGTGCATCCATTTTTTCATCTGTGGTCTTCATTTAGGAGTAATTTTTTTCTATCTGTACCCTTCCAAAAGCACCTACACAAAATTTTCCTTATGCATACCCATCTTTAAATGAAAATCAACTATATTCAACTTGGTAATGAACCCTGTATGTAAACCACCCCACACTAAGGGTATGTGCGGTCCTTTGTGCATAAAAACACTTAAATTATAACCAGCTTCTGACACACAAGTGCACTTATTACACACAACACTGAACTAAATTGACAAAGCATAAAAACGATGAAGGAAACACATATAAAGGAAATGCATTAAGGGAAACCTAATCTAAGTGGCAATACTGCCTTATTACAAACACCAAGAAGACTTATTTATAGTAGGGCTTCAACCTACTCTCGTTGAAGTAACCGGGAAACCATGTTCCATCCAATGCCTCTAACTGGAAAGCACCTAAATCAAGTATATAAGTGATAACATACGGTCCCAACCAATGCACCTTAAGCTTTCCAGGGTGGTGCAAAAACTTTGAATCATACAAAAGTACCATTTTCCCAACCTCAAGCTTCTTATCCTTGATGTGCCTATCATGCCATGCCTTCTTCTTGGATTTTTCTTTCTTCTAACTCCATCTTGTTATGGCACACCTTTCATCTAGCTACATTAGTTTTTTAATACGTTCTTCCAATGCTTGCTCATCATCCTAGACCTCTTGCACATGCAATACGCAAAGAAGGTAACATGAATTCCATGGGGAGAACTACCTTTGTGCTAAACACCAACTGAAAGGGTGTGGCTTTATTCAACCTCTTATAGGTTTTCTTGTATGCCCAAAGTATAATAGAAACCTTATCATCCCAATCTCTCCTTCCAACATCACAAATTTTTGTCAAGGTATGGCTCAATATTTTGTTGAAGGCCTCAGTAGTTCCATTTTCCTAAGGGTGATAAGGGGTTTTCCTATGGTGTGCAACCATAAATTCATCCAATAATATCCGATAATCTCATTAAGGAAATGATTACCCCTATCACTTGTTAAACGTAAAGGGAAACCATACCTGCTAATAATATTTTCCCACATAAACCCTTGCTATAGTTACGAGTGTAATCCATTTTATAGGCCGCTTCTACCCACCTTGTAAGATAGTCTATACAAGTTATAATATAGCGTGATCCTATCTTGTGCATGACTGGGGAAATAGGGCCCACAAAGTCAATTTCCCACTTCTCAAAAGGTTTTGCACTAGTAATAGGCCTCAAAGGAATTTTATCTCATTGACTAGGTGCTGACAATGGTCACAAGCCTTACAATATGCTTTACAATCCTTGTACAATGTTTCCCACCATAGACCAGCTAGTAGAATCTTGTGCGCGGTGGCATCCCCTACATAGTGTCCACCTGCAATACCACCATGAGCCTCTACCATAATTGTTTCATGCTCATGCTCAAGCACACATCGACACAAAACTTCATCACGACCTAACTTGTATAAGTCTCCATTGATCAACATGTAAGGTACGATGTGAATAACAAATTATTTCTTTTCTAAAGCCTTCATTCCTTCGGTGCCATACAACAATATCCTCCAAGTCCGAGGGTGTGCGGTTCAACCTAAACAACTATGCATCTAACATTGTATCCTCAATGCTTTGTGTGCACCTCTCTTGATTGAATCCTTGATAAATTGTTTAGACCAAAATTACTTTTACCAAGATTAACCACCACCATAAAATTGAACTCCTGAAACAACAATACCTAATGACATATGCGCCCTTGCAAAATGGGCTTGTTCACCAAGTACTTCAATGCCATGTGGTCTATATAAAATATGAAAGGTGTAGCCAACAAATACTGTTGAAACTTATGGAGTGCGTAGATCATAGACAAGGCCTCACACTCTGTCGTTGTATAATTTTGTTATGTTGGAGTTAACTTTCTGCTAGCAAAGAAAATAGGATGATTAAAAATCCCTTCTCAAGCTGAGCTAATATGAAACCAATGGCCATGCCAGAGGCATCTACATGATCGTGAAAGGGTTTGGACCATGAAGGAAAGCACAAAATAAGTGCTATATTAAGCCTTTCCTTCATTGTGTCAAACACGCGTTGCTATGCCTCACCCCAATAGAACTTTCCTTTTCCCCTGAGTAATTATTCTAAGGGTGTGGCAACCTTGGCATACCCCTTTTTTTGTAGTAACTGTGTGTGCCCCAAGAATCTACACAGATTACTCTAGCTAGTAGGCTCTTCTAAGCTGAAAATAACACCTACCTTAGCAGGATCCACTATCAAGCCTTCTTTACAAATGATGTGCCCCAAAAAATTCCAAAGGGTTTGGATAATATATACTTCTTAATGTTCAAGGAGATGCTCAACTGACAAAACCTCTCAAACATCAGCCTAATATTATCATAGTGATCTTTCACAAGCCCATAGATTTTCTAGGCATCTAGATACACCTGTAAGAACTTGTGAATAAAATCATGAAATGCTTGTACCACTATGCATGAAAACACTGTAGGAACATTCTTTAATCCAAAGGGCATAACCATGTATGCAAAAATTCTCCACTCGGTGGTGAAAGTATTCTTCTCTTGATTTTCTTTAGCTATCCTTACCTGATGATATCTAGAGAATCCATCAGTGAAGGAGTATATTTCATGCCTTGTAATGCCTTCCAAGATTTCCTCAGTAAATGGTGTGGGAAAGGGATTAATCACACATGCAACATTTAACTCCCTTTAATCCACAAAAATCCTAATTCTACCATCTTTCTTGATGTTGATCACCATAGGACTCACCCATTATGACTCCTCAATTGGAACAATAATTCCAAAAATTAACATTTTATCAATTTCTTATTTTACCTTGACATGCAAGTTTGGATTCATCATGTAAGGTCTCTTTTGGACTGGTGTTGGCACCTTCCTTTAACTTTATCTTCATCTCTCCCAATGATTCATGCACGCCTTTCATTCATGATAGCCTCTAGGGAATAAGTCCTGAATGTCGCACAATAATTCAATTATCTTAACAACTTCAGATTCGGACCAGTAATCTCCAATAATGGCTTCCTTGGGTTCAATATTCATTCTAATGTTAACTTTCTTGGTCTTCATAGGCTCATGGTAAGCGTGCGCCTTCTCATTTGCACTTGCCCAAGACTTCACACACCCTACCCTCATGTGCTCAATGTCTAGGTTATCTACCTCTTCATCATCAAACATGTAGATCATCTTTCCCTTTTCTATTTCTAGGCAGGCATGCCCAAGCTTCTTTGCATATGTTTCTTCCTCTTCAAAGTGCGCCACCAGTCTAATTCTCCTAACAACTCTGAAGTAACTCTTCAACCTTTGCACTATCTCCCATAGTTAAGCACTTCATAACCTGCAACACCTCATTCACCGGAGGTTTAGAAGAAAATTAATCAAAGGTCTAAGTCATACCTTCAGTAAGTTCTTGCCAATTTCTAGTCACCCTATTTAACTCTACGTAGACATACCATAAATGCGTGTAACCTTGCAATGTGAAATTAAACTTGTGCACCCACAAAAAATGTGTAAAGATTCCTGCCCCTCCTTCTTGAGTCTCTAACATTGCTAAATGTGGTGCTAAACAAGATCATTACCATGAAATGCACAAATTTGAGTAGGCGCATTGCTTTTTAGAAACTCAAGCAGATAAAGCAATCCTTACTTCCCTCAACTCTAAAATATTATCCATGTGAACCATCCACTAGTGCGTTGCCATCCCACGTAGTGTATATACTACCATGTTCCTTCTTTCCACCTGACATTCCCATTGAAATTCCATAGCAAGTAGGAATACTTCTAGATTCTCCTCACCTGTGTACTTTGGTACCGACTGGTTATTACCCAAACACCGATACTACGTGGCTTTTACATGCGTAATCGTACTTTTTCTTCATGCCCAACCATTTCATAAGTATTGTGTGCCCAATTGTCACATGCAAAAATTGTAGTATCACTCATTGATTATGCATCATCCCATTAGAGAAATCCATTTTTTGATGGCTCAAGAACTTCTCGGATCTCAAATGGTGTGCACATAAATTCTGTTCAAGTCTTCTTCACTTAAGGGCTCTACATAAGGTGTAGATTTCCCATCTGTTAGAGGTATGATGACATGTTCTTCCTTATTCTCAAAGCTGATATACCCCTTATTGAAACACAAAGTCAATGTTGTTTGCATAACACCAAGGGCACCCAAGTAATGCGGGAAAATTGTCTGCTTCTGCAAGTGCTAAGACCTCAAAGTCCCCAGTGAACTTGGCCCCCTATATAGTAATGGATGCATATTTTAAAACTCCAATGGGCGTTGCCTTAGTTCGATTTTCCATGAACAACACATTGGAAGATGGTTATAATGGAGGTCTTCCCATTTGAACCCACACATCCAAAGTAAGTACATTCACTTCTGTGCCTATGTCAATCAAGATGTTACTCAAAAGCCAACCATCAACAACAACATTTAAAGTAATCTCCTTGTCATAATCCAAACTGTCTTAAGATTAACATGCAAAATTTGTCTCTCATGCTCAGTCCTAGTGCACAAAGTGTTTCCCTTCAACCAACTCCCCAACAAAGGAATAATGTTCTCTTGGCACAACATCTTGCAAACCTCTTTCAAATCATCAACATATGTCTGATGGAGCTCAACTGATTTATTTTATTCTAACTTCCACGACTGTTCCTTCAAACATTGTATCTCACCCTGTAAATTTGAATTACCTCCATGGTTTCTTGATAAACCTCCTTTTGATGCATAGGGTATGGATACTTGGCATGCATGAATTCCTCCTTAGTAATGGTAGGCTTCTATTGCAGAGCTTCCCTAACACGCGTAACCTCAATGCGTGTAGTAATCTTTACATGTACTAACTCATGATCTGACACTAAATTTTACATCCATTGGTCTTCCACAATGCGCTGTATTCTAACAATTCATACGCCCTTATTTTCCTATTTATGTTTCTTGCTTAAGTGTTCATACAAGTCTAGACATTCTTCATAACTATGATTCTTTTCAAAAAGAACACACAATATTCTGTAGACATTCACGCATGTAGTGATAAGGAGATCCACATGTATAACAAGTCCCACAAGGGAAATCACTCCTGTGCCCCGTAACCTTGACCTCTGAATCCACCTCTGTAACCTCGACCTCTACCACGACCGCCATTATAACACCCCTCACTGTGATCATAGTCATGATGCTCACCCTTTTCCTTAGAATTATTTACAACACTAGTCTGTCATACACCAATATCAATGACATCATGGATATGATCAATCAACTTGCAATCTTTAGTATCATGAGTTGAGGACCTGTAAATCTTACAGTAATTAGACACATTCTTTCTTATCACACACTGCAATAATGGGCACCAACTTGAACTATGGTCCAAGTGACATATCTCACAATCCAATAATAAGGAGCGTACAATGTCCGAGGGTAATTATCCTTAGTATACTGTTATCCAAAATGTGCCCCAACTCATTTTTGTGGCTAACTCCTTGTGTTCTTACCTCTCTTGTGCCTCAGTCCACATTTTTTGATTTTAAGGCACTCAAGGCTTCTACGGAAATGGCACCATCAGATAGAGCTCTCTCTCACCTTTCCGTAAAGGTAAAGTTTGCCTCCTAACTCCTTATATTTTTCAAGTTATGGCACGGAGTTTTTGTGGAAAATTTTCCCATTTGAGGCCCCATACTAATAGGAAGTCGCCACGTGGCATTTGACAGTGGAGCGCGTGGAATTTTTGAAAATTTTTCCAAAGAAAAAAAAGAGGTAAAATTTGAAATTTTTTCCCGCTCGATCCGTTTTTGGGTACAAGTTTTTGCCCTAAATCTTCAAACGATCATATCTTTTGATCCAGAGCTCAGATTTTCACGTTCTTTATATCATTGGAAATCTGTTAAAATTATCTACATGATTCCATAGTAAATTTATAATTTTGGTTCATTTTGGAGAGAGAAAATTTAAAAATGGTTCTGGTACATGTCCATGGCCAGAAATGACATTTCAACAACCAAATTTAATACAGAATGGGTCGCATTCTTCTCCAATATGGTAAAAAATTATAGGGTATGGGTTTGTAAGGTCCTCCATGTTGTTTTAATGCATTTTCCATCAATGAGGAATGGTCTCCCATGTTTTTTACATTTTCTCTCCGGGCTCGACCCATGCACTGTAAAAGCCAGATTTGGCTCATTTCTTCATGGTTGAACACTTTTTGGCATTGCAAACTTCTTCTTTCACCTCCAGAAAGTGATAGTTGTAAGAATCAAACCTTTTTCATAGTTTGTAATAGGTTTATACCTCTTTGATGGTGGAATGCAAGAGATTTTACATGGAATTGATAAGGTCAAACTATGTGAATGCTTTAGAGTCCTCTGTTTGTATTGTTTTACTTCATTTTAAGACCTCTAATTACATCTATCAGCTTGTGTATGTTTTCCCTTGTTGCATTTCATGAATTTGTGTCTATTTACATGGTGAAAATGTTTCACCACTCCTTTTGGTGCATCACCATCTTTAGTTTAGTTTCATTTTTGCATTTTTATCCCTATCTCCTTGCAATCTAGGGTAGAATTAGGATTAGAACCTCTGTAGTTGTGCAAAATATAGATCTAAATCAGAGGAGTTTGAGGAACTAGCCTCTATTCTAGAGATTCCTCTCTCATTTTCACAAGTCCCACACTTGGAGAGAGGTTTCCATGTTGTGCAATCACACTGGATGCTCTAAACATCATTTAGAACCTTGATTTGCATCCAGGGTCCGCTGATTTCAACAATACCCCTCTCTCCGCTCACAATCTGTACACAAAATTCCACTATGTGTCTCATGCATTGAATTAGTAGATAATTTCTCCAACTATTTCACCATTGCTACAATTTGATCTTCTAAGAATGGGCTCACTCATGTGTCCACACTTCGATACTGTCTTAGTGAGTAGAGATTTGATTCAAGTGCCTCACATGAATTTATATAAGTCTTGTGTGAAAACAACCTCCTAAAAGGCGTGATCAACTCTCTAATGAACCAATGTGCATGCTGACTTTCCTGGATGTCATAAGATAACTTAGATAGGAGAGTCTTAAACCATGCATCATACTCCTAAACACTTTCAGTAGTGCCTTGCTTCATATCCTTGAGTGCGCTTATGCTTTTTTGCTCAAACTCAAGGATATAAAATTATTTTAAGAAAACATCTCGTAGCATTGTATAATCCACACAAGTCTGATCATGATCAAACTTCCTATACTAGTTGTGCACATGCCCCTTCAATGTAGTTGTAAATTGTATTTCCTTGTGCTCTAGAGTTGTAATCCCCTTTGTGTGCCATAGTATCTCACACATATACACGTGCTCAACTACATATTCAATGCCCCTATACGCTGGAAGATGGAGAGGCATCTCCATATAAATTTGATGAGGTTAGTGTGGCCCTTGTCCACTAGATCCAGAACCTCCCGTGTTTCCTCCTATATTTCCACCGCCTCCAGATCCACCAGATCCACCAGCGCTTGACCCACCCGATCCTCTTGATCCACCCCTCTAGTAGGTAATGGACCAGTAAGATGCACTACCTTGTGTTTTGATGGTTGTGCTAAAATAAATGCCCATAGTCTCGTGAAGTTGCACCATTTCCGGATATGATGCTAAGGTTTTATGCACCTATGTTCTGTGCCAACGATGTGCTAGAAAAGATACCTCCAATCTGGTCCTCCAAATAAAGTAGATGATAATTACACCATAGATGAATAAACTCGTGATTAACTCCTAAACTTGACTATAAATTAACTCTATCTAATGTAACTCTATTTCCCAAACTAGCTTTCCGATTACTATTTGTACTAGAAACTAGAAAACTAAGCGTAAGGGCTAGGTCGACAGTAGATTCGAGATGCACTCCCACGGTCCATGTCATCTCTATTGGTGAACTCTCATCTAAGGTTGAAAAGGGTTCCCTACCATGCTTTCCCAAATGGGGGAGATCTAGATGCTCTGGCTCCACATCTTCTACGTGAGCTCCGAATCCTTCATGAGCCATCTCTCTCCATAATGCCATCCATTTTGAAACTTCATGTTGCTTCTCTAAATCCCTCTCGTGTGCCTCATTGAACTTAATCCACCTTTCTTTCTCTCGTCTTTCTACCACTAGGTCCGCCATCCTTACCAAACCTAATCCTACCCCCGTGCATGGTGGGGTTTAGTTAGCCATCGGTTTCTCTTCCAAATATAGAGTTACAATCAAGATCTTGATCTCCAAAGTGGGATACCACATAAATACGATCCTCTGGGCTCGTGTAAAAAAATGAAACTAAACAACCTTTGGGCAAGGTTAAGTCGAAAGTACGTACTCAAGAATATATAGCATTCAAAAAACCACTAAACCAAACATCCACATAACACGTCTAAATTAGATCCCTATCATACAAGGCCTGAAATTCTTCCTACATCTAAACAAGCATGCAAAACCTCAAATTCCTCTTCGACACATAAACAACCAACCACTTGTACAAATCTATAGGAAAGATAATAAAGAATATCTCATATAATGCATCATATAAATTATGCTCAACTCAAGTGCGTGCATTAAAATCAAATCCAATGCTAAATCGTGAGCGTACTTTTCTTTTCAGATCTACTAACCGGTCCTTAATACTAGCCAAGGTCAATCGATACGTCTTTATCACATAACATCATGAAAAATAAATGAGAAAGAGGTCCTGGCAATGAAACCAATGATTTAGCCTATAATTCACTGCAAATAGCCCAAGGCACACTGACACATCACTCAGTTTGAACTGAACACTCACCCGAAGCACACAAGGGTACCATCTTTAGAGTTACTTGTCTAGAATATTAGCATGATTGGGCATGTATATATTCAGATCCATAACAAATAGTAACTAATCCACAATGCATAAACCAGATCTAGATCTAAACCATATGAAAGATTGACTAAACAATGATTATAATGAGATTTACCATGCAAGAACCATATTTAATCACATCTAACACCAATATCCAGCCAATATGATCCATTATATTATACTACAAAACACAAAAGCTTCATACATCAAGATCTAGTTTCCATGGTCATGCGTGCTAACAAATCCACAACATAACTCTACAATAATCAGTATCTCTAAGCCATGCAAATCAATACATATATATAGGGGTGGGGACTTGCCCTTCACCACCCATGTACCTTCCAAAAATAGACTACATGCTAAGAATAGCCATGTGCCTTTACAAGAGAATACAAAAGCATGCAAGTACTAATAATAGATCTTCTATTAGTTAACTCTAGAATAGATCCTATTATTATATTAAAATATGCATGGTGATCGAACTGATGAAAAACCCAAAATAGCCTTGTGTGAACTGCAAGTCTTCATATCTTTGCATGCTCCACACTCCATGTCCAAAAATAGCCTCATACCAAAAATGGTTAAGTCTTGTTTCTGACTGTTTTTGGGCGTGCTCATGTTCTACTACGATTTCGTGCCTTCCCACGCGACCTGCTTCTATGCACCCAAACCTTCCGTGCTTTCATCCTTGAGCTATATTTTATCTACTCAACATTCACCTTATTTGTTTTCATAAGCTCATGATGAGTGTTATCCAATTTTACACACTTGGTGAAATTAGATAATAAGGGCCTATTAGACCCTGGGACTGAAGAATTATTTTGTTTTGAAAACTCATGGTTCATTCGAAAAAGAAATTTCCATTAAGGGGCCCACATTCATCTAATTTAGGAAAAATCCCAAAATTAGTGTATAAAATTTTCAAGGGTCTTAACACGTCTCCATGAGGCCCAAGTGCTAGAATAAATTTTAAAAGGTGGAGGGTCAAGACAAAAGTGGAAGGCACCGAGTTGAGAAGCAAAGAGTAGACTTGAGCAAAAATAGCTAATCGAGTTGCTCATCAAGCAGCTCGGAGAGCTTGTGATACATTGAGGGAGTTTAGCTTGTGATACATTGAAGGAGTTTTCCTAAAAGAGATAGGTCTAGTTAATTAAAATCAATGAATGACATATTATGCCAAGTAACTCGGTGGTCCACTCAATACAATGATGTAAAGGAAATGGTTCAGGCCGAATGAGTTGCACAAGAGCCTTGAGACCGATGAGGGGTGAGCTAAACATCGAGTCTAGTTAGAGGGTTGTTTGGAGTGAACAGGATGAAACCATTTTTTTGATGTTTGAACCATGTGTGAAGTCATGAGATTAACGCCAACTTGAAGTGAGCTAGGAGATATCTTGATGAGTTGAGTTAGTGGTGGATCTCGGGCATATAAAATCAGCCCTTGAATGAACGTGACTGTGAGGAGGAATTAGAGCTAAGCTTGAGAAAATTACAAAGTATAATGAGCTGAGCTAAGAGAAAACTTGGGCTAGCGAAATGAAATGAAGTTCGACAAAGATGCTGGATCGACGAGTTGAATTTGAGATCGGGGTAACTTGAGTGGGAGATGCTCGATTGTGGAGTAAGTTGTAGTCAATGGGCCAACATGGGGCATTCGGTGGAGAGTTGGCACATCAAATTTTGGATGACTGGGCCGTGAATTAAGGAGATCATCCATGGTCTAAGTTAGGTTATGAGTTTAATCCGTAGTAGAGTTGGAAGGTTGGAGAATGAAGGGTCAAGTCGTAGAAGATCACATGTTTGGAACTCACAAAAGGAACTTATCTCGCTTCTTAAGACATGGAATGGATGAGTCATTATACAAAGGAGCTCAGATAACAAACTAATTTTTGGGTTGATGAGATCTCCAAAACAAGTCAAAGGTGGCTCAAAGGAGATACAAGAAGCACCCACCCAAATGATCCTAATGTGAACACGTCACATGAGCACAAAGTTGAGTCAATTTCAAGTCTCGATCAAGTTCTATCATCGAGTCATGTTCGTAACAAGGGGGACTCAATGCTTCCTTGTTTAAAGATGGACATGGAGTATCGTGGTTGGCTCTCAGAGATATACTTATCTATGAAACTCAACAAGAAAGCATGGAATGGGTTTTGAACCATTTGCAAAGAGATCAAGTGATGAGCTCACGTATAGTTGGCCCTGTTTCACGAACGAGTCACAAGATAACACAATTGAGGAAATCGTAGTGGAAGAAAGGCTTGGTTAATATAGAAAGCTTAGGCTCTAAGCTCATGGTTTGTGCATGGACTTGAGTGTGAGCTTGAACGTTACAACTTGGGTCATGGTCGTAATGGAATGGATCAAGTTAGATAGGGACAAGCTCGGTGGTCACATGGGGATCGAGTATTCAAGCTTAGTGGAAGAATAAGCCAAGTCTAGGATCTTTAGCATGCTCACAGAGGAGATCATTAAGAGTTATGGGAAAGGTGAGCCACTCACTATAAACACATTTCTTGGCATTGAGATAAACAAGTCGACCATGTGATGGATCAAGCCATTAAAGGTTTTCAAACATGGTGAACTCTTGAGTGAATGGTTCGACATCATTTGTGGCAGGAATTCATTTATGAGTCAACCAAGATAAAATCAAAGGTGAGCTTGGAAGGACACCGAGTTGTTGTAAAAGAAAGGCCATAAATTTTTGAGTTGTAATCTCATGAGATCTTAGAATAAGGTTAAATCATCAATTGTGTTAGGAAGATCATGGCGAGGTACTCACTAGGGTTGGATTTTGGAGTCAGGATCTTCATTAAATATTTGGAACTATGCATCGAACTACCTAAAAATTATAGGCATGTTGATCAATGCAAAGGATGAACGGATACTGTAAGGATCTTTAGGAATTACAAGTGGAATGAACATTAATGTTGTTTAATGGAAGTAGATTCAATATGAGTCAACTAAGTTACAACAAGTTACTTGAAAAGGAGATGAATCAAAGGGAATCATTGTGCCAAGTTGAGACCAAGTTACATCGATGAGCTCATTATAAGTTTTTGGGGCTCGTGGGAATACAAGGATGCCAAGCCATGTTGAGGGGATTTGATTCATGCCTCGAGCTAAGGAAACTTGGAGTCTTTTTCTTGTGAAACAAATCGGGTGCACCCAACCAAAGTTTCCAAGTATGTGGGGATCATGTGGACGTTAGGATGCATGATGGAATATGGAAAGGTAAAGTTTGAGTCATCTATGGTGCCACGTGGGTTGGGTCTATATGCCAATTCATTGATGTTGGAAGGGATTTTTGTGCTTTACCACTTACAAAATTAGACGGGGTATGTGGTGAGGTGATCCCTGAGTTACTCAACAAGTAATTCAACAAGTTGGTAGAATTCAAAATGTCATTCAATGTAAACATGGAGCTCCTGAAGAATTTTGTGGTTGGGTTGTTGAAGCAGTTAGGGATGTTATTCCATGCAAAGTGGTGGTTTGTAAAACATGGAACCATGTTTAACACATGTGAAGAAACCCATGGAAAATGAATACGTAGAGCCCAACCAATGGAATGTGGGAAATGAACGTGAACGAGATAAATGCAAGGAGCCCCTAAGGAAATCCCTAAGTCGACGGATGACGAGGTATTCATGAAGCCATTAAATTCATTCAAATCATAAATGATCCTAACTAATGAGATGGAAACATGGAATATCGAGCATCGAGGATGTCGGAGATATAAGGAGATGGTGACAACATATTGGTTCTAACATGTAATGCAAAATTACACACTTTGAGTCTAGAAAATAATATGGTTAAGTGACACTAAAAATCAGTGATGGTTGATTAAATGAAGTATGAAAAATGTATGAAGAGATCACCAAACAATGCAAACAAATAGCTCACCATCTAGCTCTGAGCTACCTGGCAAGCCATTTTCCTAAACCATGACATTAAAGACCCCCAAAGGCAAGAAAAATTTATGGGTCCTACCAATGGGCCAAGGAAAAGCTTCAAAAGGATGAGATGCCTTAAAAATAGTATTTTTATTATTAAAATGGAAGATTAAATTCATTTTTTGAATTTATGGTATAGTGGTGGAATGTTCTTCCCATATGCAATTAGTGGTGTAATTAAATATGTAGGCCATCATGTGCTACAATTTGGCCCAAAATTTAGGGATTCCTCCTCTCTTCTTTCACAAGTATATTTCTATAAATGAAAAGGAGTAATTCATTCCAAGGGGTTGGAAAATTAAACAAGTGCACATTTTTCAAGAATCCTCTCTATTTCTACTCACTTTTTTGGATTGTGGAACTTTCAAGCCTCTCTTCCAAGATTGTAATGGAAAATGTTTCCTATTCTTGAATGTATTGATGCATTGTGCACATGATTGAAGTAATAAAAGTGTGTGTTTTGTGACTATTATTGGTCCTTTCATCATTCTATCTACTTCATTGTGCCTTTCTCATGCTTGTTGGTACACTATGAAAATTCAAGTTTTCATTGTAAATTTTGGGAGTTATGTGATTATCTGGGAGTGAATTTTTGTATGAGGTTGAGTTGTGATGCTTGTTCATCCTTCTTCACTAGAAAACCAAAAAATTGTTTAGCAACACCCTTTCTTGGTGCATCACCACTTCTAGTATAGGTTTTATTTCTTGTAAATCTCTTTCCCTAATCTCGTGACAGGTTAGTATAGGTATAGTTAGTTGTTTTATTACACTATGAGTAGTATAGAACTTAGTTTAGAAAGAGGAAGACAACCTTCTCCAGAGGTTCACCTTGAGCCCAAATCCCATAGCTTGAGAGGTGATCCCATGTTACCCAATCACATCGAACATCCTATTCACATTTTGGCCATTCAGAGGGTGCAGTGATTTGGTGATAAAAATAAGTGCGTGACTTCTCATCAACACTCTCTAAGACCTCACACGTACCTATAGTGTGATCAACATCCAAATTCTCTACTCCAACGTGTAGTATCTTCTCACTCAACCATTCCCATAAAATGGAATGATATTCTCCGGTGAAACATATTACAAACCTCCTTCAAGTCATCAACATCTTTAAAAGGAATTTTAACTATCTTTTCCTACTCCATCTTCCATGACTTCTCCTTCAAGCATCAGATCTCACCCCCGCAAGGTTCTAATAACTTCCATAGTCTATTCATATACCTCTTTCTCGTGGGTAGGATCTAGATATTTCACATTTATCACTTGTTATTTTGTAATAATAGGTTTTGCTTTTGAGATCTCATGAGTGTGTATAGCCTTAACATGTGTAATCACCAACATAGGTAAAGATCACAAGATTATGCACAATCTTTGGCATCCACCGGTCTTCTATGCCATGCTACACTTTAATCATCACCACACTATTATTATTCTTATTATAGGTCTTACTCATGTGCTCATATAACTCATGACATTCTTTAAACTTATGTTGTTTCCTCGCACCATAAGCAGACTACGTTCTGAGGGCATTCACGCCTATAATGATTAGGGGATCCACATGTAAAATAGGTTCCGTGAGGAAATTCAATTCTTCCACCATGACCATGGCCTCTGTATCTTCCAAGATAACCTCTACCTCTACCACCTCCATCAAAACACCCTTCATGATGTTGTCCTTCCTGCTCCTTTGAATTATTCGCAACACTAGTTTCGACGCATGTCATTTCAATAACTTTATGAATCTGATCAATAAATCTACCTTTTTCCATATCATGAGTGTGAGACTTACAAATATTACAATAACATGACATGTTCTTCTGGATCGCGCACTACAACAATGGGAATTTACTCGAATCATGATCTAATTGATAGATCTCACAATCTAACAACATGGGGCACACTTATATACAAGGGAGGCTATCGTTAGTGTGTCCTTTAACCTTGCAATTTGTACATTGTATTCCACTCTATGATTCATGAGCTGAATTGGCTGATAGTTTCTCCAATTGTTTCACCATAAATGTAATATGTGCCTCTAAGAATAGACTAACTCAAGTGTCTACACTTTTAACTACCTCAAGATTTAGAGCTACTTCCAAATCCTCACGTGGATCTGTAAACATCTTATGGGAGAGTGACCTTTTGAAAGGTTTTATCAAACCGCCAACAAACCACTGTGTATGCTAGCTAAGATGAATATCATAAGACAAATTTGATAGAAAAGTTTTAAAGCGTGCATCATAATCCTACACGCTTTTAGCCATGTCTCGCTTAATCTCATTCAACACACCGATGATCTTTTATGTTCAAACTCAAGTATATGAAACTCAACCAAGAAAACATCACACAAAGTGCATTGTAATCTACAATAGTATGGTTTAGATCATATTTCTTATACCAACTATGTGCACACCCTTATAAAGTAGTAGCAAAATAGCTTTCCTTCCACTCAAGAGTTATGATTCCCTTAGTGTGCCATAATATTTAACACATATACACATGATTCGTTGGATCCTCAATGCCTCTATACTCCGAGAGGTGAAGAGAAATCTTGTAATAAAATTTCTATGGCTAGTGCAAACCATGCCCACTAGACCTAAACATGTATTACCGCCGGTATTTCCTCCACCTCTAGAGCCACTAGATCCATGAGATCCCGAGCCTCTATATCCTCATGATCCAACTCATGTAGTGGGAGCTAGACCAGAGGATGAGCTACTCTATGTTCCAATAGTTTTACTAAATTGAATTTCCACAGTCTGTAAAGTTGTGCTACTTCCATACATATTACCAATGTTCTACACGCCCATGCTTTGTCTTGATGATGTGCCAAAAATATGTCACCAACTGCACTCACCAAACAAAGAAGACATTTGTGCAACCATAGATGAATTTTTCATCTGATGAAATTTTGTATTCAATGGAAAATGAAAGCTACATGTCGCTACTCTATCACAAACACTATCTTGTTTCTCAATAACTATTTCAGAACTCGGAACAAAAATGCAAGGTCAAGGTATCCAAGTGGGATTAGATGTGTGCCTACAATCATTATTATTTTCTCTTATGATGTTCGCTCATATGAAACTAAAGAGTATTGTCTTCTACGCTTTCCTAGATGAGGGAGTACAGATGCTTAGGTTCCACATCCTCCGCATGAACCTCAAATCCTTCACACATCACCTATCTCCACAAATCCATAGAATCTTCAACATTTCCCTTCTTCACTAATTCCCTCTCTCGCACTTCATTATACTTAAGCCGTCTTTCCTCTTTTCCTTTTCTCGCCGTAAGGTCCACCATCTTTCACCACACCTACTCCTTCCCCATGCATAATGGGGTTTTAGCTAGCCATAGGTCATTCTTCCAAATCTAGAGTCACCAACAAGATCTTAATTACTAAAGGGATAACATGCAAATAAGATCCTCTAGGTTTATGCAAGAACTAAAACTCAACAACCTCTAGATAGGAATAAGTAGAAACAACGTACTCCAATGTGTAACTATGCAAAACACCACTCCACCAATGATCTACAACATGTGTCCAAGTCACATCAACATCATACAAATTCTGGTAATCTTCTTGTGTCCAAACAATTGTTCTATACCTCCAATTCCACTTTGATGCATATGCTACCAACCACTTGTATAAATCTATAGGAAAATAGAAAAACGTCTCATAGAGTTCATGAAACAAATGTTCTTCAACGCGATCATTAAAATTGGGTCAAATAGTATATCTATGAGAAAACTATTCTTCTAAGTCCACAACCTAACTCTTAATGCTGTCCAAAGTTAACCGATACATCTTCATCATGCAACAACTTGAAAAGAGGTCCTTAAATGGAACCAAAATGTAGTCTCTATTTCTTGCTCAAAACCCTAGACACATACGACACATCACTTAGATGGAATAGAGTGCTCACCCGAAGTGTGCAAAGGTACCTGTGTTCCTCTTTTTATACCATATTTGTCAAGATGTTAGCATGATCATTCATATATTCCATAACCATAAGTAATTAAAGGAAAAACATAACAATAATTAGCTCATAACCATAGTGCATAATAAATCAAACAAGGATCAAGATCAGATTCACCACACAATAGTCATGAGAAGTAATATCAATAATCAATATCCATCCACAAATATCCATTATATTAAGTCATAACAAAACCCATAGCTGAATACATTATAATTACCATCACAAAGTCATGTGCACATAATCGTACTCAAAGATAACTCTGTTACATACATTCACCCATGATCCTCTAATCCATGTAAATCAACACACACACACACACACACACATGGGGTGGGGATAAGCCCTTCACCACACATGAACTATCTCAAAATAGGTTGCATGCTCAAAATATCCATGCATTGTTACAACAACTAAAGAAGCATTTAAGCTTCACCTAATAATAGACTTTCTATTAATAACACTAAATCTACATCCTATTATTAGCTTGAATTATGCATGACTCTTGTACTTCTTCTTGTTCCCAAAATAGCTTTGCGTAGCCTCCAAGTATTCTATCTTTATCTAATACATGCTCATCATTCCATGTCTATTTTTATCTCATAGCATGCAAAAATGATTAAGTCCCAAATTCTATCTTCTTGGGTGCGAATATCTAGGAGGAACTCCATTAGAATTCCATGCCTCCTTCCTTCGCGCCACTAAAAATGTTCCCTTGATACTTAGGTACAATTTTTTCTAGTAAAAAAATATTAAGACATAAAAATGAGATCAACAATAAAACCGATCAAGTCAAAGAATTAAGAAACCAAGAGGACCATGGGAACCAAAGGATCCAAAAAGGAAAACTAGGAAACCATGAAGTTACTTTCGTGGAGGATGACTCTTTATCT
The DNA here is from genome assembly GCA_018340775.1 of Taxus wallichiana var. yunnanensis. NCBI lineage: Eukaryota > Viridiplantae > Streptophyta > Pinopsida > Cupressales > Taxaceae > Taxus > Taxus wallichiana. The sequence goes on along the minus strand of CM031242.1, from coordinate 365,832,366 downwards.
TGCTACACAAGCTCAAAGCTCCAAACTCGCTTTTTCCTTATAATAATTTTTTCTACTTGCATCTATTTTCACTCTTAAGTGCTTGTCGAAAATTTTCCCAATTAAACCTCCCGTTGACTATCTACCATTCCATATGGGATAATCTAGCTCAATCTCCTCATGAACTCTTTTCCTTAGCCTCTCTAAGTTTTTCCAACATAGGAGAGCATATTTATACCACATGTTCCCATTTGAAACAATGAACTCTAGGATATTATGGTATTGAAGCTGAATTTTCCTCAAATTTTCCCTACTCACTAGATCTTGCTATGTGACATGATCTATGATCTAGGATCTTGGGGATTCAAAACATTTCTCGCCTTATCCATTTTTTTCTTTCCTTAAACCTCTTTGGGACCACTAGATGACACAATATATTACTCCAAAGCTATGGAATATTTTGGCCCTTGTCGATATTATTCTTCAAACTCTATGAACTCTTATTTTTAAATTTTTACCACACGATACCCATATAGAAGGCCTACACTTTAGAATATTTTCACACTCAATCAACTCGATAGTTTTATTTTTTGAAACACAAGGCTAAAGGTAAGTCTCATAAAGCCTTCAATCCACTATAATAATAAAGTGTTTTTGTATATAAACACTTCCAATGTTCCCTCTTTAATGTAAGTGGGATTAATCCCTAAAGGTAAAATAAAAAATGATGTCGTAAACAAGCTCCAAGTGATTAAATATTGAAACCAAGTGGGAATAGAGCTTCTTCCAAGGTTAAGATCCTTGTAATGACAGACTATAAATGCAAGGAAAAGGTGAATCCATCACATGACTGAATGTGAACACTTTAAACGAGATTGAAGATGTCACAAAGATGACTATAAGGAATAGAAAATTTGAAGATTTACACATTTCTAAAAATTAGTAAATTACAAAATGTCCAAAAGAGACCATGCAATCATTTTTAAAATGGTGATGAAACAAGGATACTATGATCTAGTTGATCAAAATGAGTTGGAGGTTCTTTTTGGAAACATTTTTGGTGACTTATATGGGTTAATTTCATAATAAATGAAAACCAATGGCCTCAACATCCATTAGGCATACAATTTTCCTCTAAAAACCTTGAAATATCTTAAATTTGGAGTTTGAAGCCCCTTAAAGGTTTCACCTCGGTTCTTATCTAACTTCTTAAACAACAAGTTTTGAAAGATAAATCTAAATGTGGTTCAACAAAAATATGTACAAAGATGAAAAATTTACACTTTTCAAATGGAAAATGTAAGGTGCCACAATGCTTATTTTACAAAAAAAGGGCTTATTAGAAATCTCTAGTAAAAAAACTTGCATCAGTAAACTTATGTTTTGGAAAATTGGTTTATAGATAATACCCAAGGTTTAGAGTTATAATATGGAGACTTAAAAAATTAACAAATAAGTAAGGGAAAACACAAAAAACAAAAGAAAGACAAAAGAGGGACTCTAATAATATGTAAAAGGGCATTCAAATTACTCAAGAGAACTATTTAAGGAAAATCCCATTGACTGGGATGGGAAAGGGATCACAATTTAATATTTCCAACTCGAAGGCATTTATTTCTTTACATTTCATGATTTGGTATGAGCCACTCCAGATTGTATCAAATTTCTCGTATTTACCAAGTTTGGATTTGACTTCATCCCACTTAAGCACCAAATTTTCCTCTTTGAATTCTTATGGATGATATTTCCTATCAAACAATCTATTAACTACCTATTTATGATCTTAGAGTATGTCCCTAGCCTTTTCCCTCACTTCTTCCAAGATCACAAGATTTGTAATTTTGATTATTCTTGCATCAAGTTGTTCTAACTATAGCCTATGATCTAGCTTAATGACTAAAATTTAAAGTGAAATGGGAATTCCGGCTTCTTTTCCATATACCAATACAAGAGTTGAGTTGCCAATTGATTTTTTGGGAGTGATTTTATCAACCCACAATGTTGTTTTCACATTAGTGTGTCATTTCTTATGATATTCCTCCATTTTCTTCTTTATGATCCTAACCCAATTCTAATTTGAGGACTTTGCTAGGCTATCACCTTAAGGGTAATAATTGGAGGATGTTTTTAAATAGATATTGCACCTCGAGGAATACTCAATAATTTTTTCACCAAAAGGCATAATAACATAATAAAATATTATACATGGGACTCCAAATTTGATGACAATACCTTCAAGGAAGTACACCGTAACCTTTTCAGCCACTTATTTAAATGGAACAACCTAGACCTACCGGTAATATAACTAGTGGTCCCTCAATCCTAGCACTAAGTCTAAAATGGGTAAGGAGCTATAAGGAATGTTTTTTTTCATTAGAAGAAATAAAAAGCAACGCTTCCTCTTAAACCAATTGTCGAGACAATTTATTCTCTCAAGGGGTTGATTTAATTTATATGCTAAATTATCCTTTTAGTGCTTGTCATACATCATTTATCCTTTTAGAGGTGAATATCATTTATCAATCCTTTAAAATCCAAGTCCATTGTGCTCTCAAAGGTAGTACTAGTATTAGAAAGTCCAAAAGGAACTTTAGAGTAGCATATGTTCCCCACTAAGTGGTGAAAGTGGTTTTTCACTTATCGAACTCTTAGATAATGACTTGGTTATACCATAAAAATCCATCTAAGAGTGAGGAAATTTTAGCTTATGACATTGTCAACAAAATTTGATCCATTGTGGGTAGGGGTAATGGTATTTAAGAGAGAATTTATTTAGGTCTCTAAAATCAACACAACTAAATGTCACCATTCTTATTCATTAGAGGGACTAGATTGGATAGCCAAGAAGAATGCTTGATGGGAAAATTTTTATTGGCCTCAATCCAATTTTTATAACTCTCTTCTCATTAGGGGTTTAATCTTGGGGTCAACATGCCTTTCATTTTACTCACATGTTTAACATTAGGGAATAATCAATAGTGTCTTCAATAAATTCAGTATTATACCCCTTGAGATATTCATAATTCTAGGAAATAATAACATTGTACTTTTTACATTAGTCAATAAATGTTTATTTCTTCTCTATAGTACATATCTAGCTTAGTTTGAGTTGTTTTCTAGGAGAGATGTCAACCTCATATATTATTTATCCTTTATATTCATATTTCTTTTACCCCTTATACTGATCATTAGAGGTGAACACACTCTCTAAGGTAATTGTACGTACCCAAAATTGTATGTACTGTATTATCGGAAAGAGGTTATGAAAAACCCCAATGATGATTCAGATCTCTTCGCAAGGTGTTTAGAATCCAGAAGAGCTCGCCAAGTGTACTTCTACATCCTAGAAAGCCATGTCTAGATTTTACATGTTTTGTTCTAGCCTCTGCCCCCTTTTCTTGCATTTTATCTTTAAGTTATGAGATCGCCACCTTGCTTGGGCGGCGGTCCTATGACCACCACCCAGGATAGGGTGGAGGTCCCGTGAACCGCCTCCCTACACGGGGTGGTGGTCCTGTGTGCATTTTCCAGAATGTTTTGATGATTTTGTCAAACGTAAAAATTCAATTTGCATCTACATTTCTCAACCACTCTTGCTTGCATTTATGTTTTGGCCGCCTAGTAAATAGTGATTTCTCTTTGTTTAATGGTGAGAGAGTTCAATTTGAACTTGCCTTCTGGTGATTGTAAATGCTATAAATATGCAACTTGTTTACAAGAAAATGGTCTTGGTTCTTTAGTCTAGAGTCTTCATTCTTGAGCTTCGGTCTTCAATACTCACCCTAGATTTTCTTATGAATCATTTTATCTTTAGCATGGATTAGAATTCTAAATATTTAGTTATGCCTCACTGTACACCGACAATGATCCTACTAGGAATCACATAGGCCAAGCTCTGTTCTCTTGTGCCATCCCTCTCCTACTTGTACTTCATTGTATTTCTCTGGAAGCGCTATTGCTCATTGTTTGAGTACTGCTTCTTTATCATTTTGTTTCATCATTCTGCAACGAACCTCGCTAGGAATCGCATAGGCCAAGTTTGTTCACTTGCGCCATCCCTCTCCTACTTGTGCTTCGTGCCATTTTTCCTTCAAAGCAACTATCATCCCAATGCCTTCTCTTACTGATGTTGCTATACTCCTACTCTTTTTGGATTCACGTGAACACGCAAGAACGAAGATATCACTCTGAGGGGACAAGCTACAACACAATTGGATTTGCCTTTGCTCAGTAAACTCTAGGTTTAAATTGTCAAATTTATTATCAAATAGAGTAGTGAATCATTTTATTTCAGTTAAGCTCACTTTCAATATTACAGGGAAGTTATGGGGAATGATAGTTTCTAAGAAGCTATGATTTGTTCCTCATTTTGAGGTAAGATTGAAGGTTTTCAATTAAGTTAATTAACTGTCTTTCATATAGATTCACAATTTTCACAGGTGAATAACCACACCAAGTTATCTCACTTGTTTAGTTTTAGTATAAAATTATTTTAAATAGTTGTTTGTAATTATAATGTTTCAATCGTGCATTTTGTTTATATTAGTTTCCCTTTCAACAGTAGTATAAATTGTTATTTTTAGTTTAAGTTAATTTAAAGACTTCAAAAATAGATTAACACTTAGATCCTAATTAGGAGAATAAACCATTAGAATTTACGCTACCCGTTTATAGCCTCTAAATATCCCCTTTGTCAATTCAGCTACCAGGAGATCACACTACCAGATCATAGTCATTGATCCTCCTATAGTTAGCTATAGGAAAGTTACTTGTCGATTCTAATCCTCGCCTGTAGCTTTTCTATCATAGAAAACTGACCATAATCCCGGCTATGATTTCATCTAAGTCACCCACATTTCAAACCACTAGTTGTCTCGGCATGACCTCGGGAGGTTGGGTATATGGAAGGTCATTTACCGATGATCATCCTCACATGTCACTTTTTTCGTCATACAATAACCATTCCTTCCGGTAACTTATTTGTCTCTAATCGGATGACATGATTACCATATCCCTATAAATAGGTTATAGCTCATGAGAATATTCTACCTCTTACTAAATGAAGTTGATATATTTTTTCATTTAAAAAATATTCCAATGATACTCTTTATCAAGAATTATTGGTCTTATTACCAACTTCACATGTTGGTTTATAGCCTTCAGAAGATTTTTGGAAAAATCTAACTATGCTCTAATGAATTCCATCTTGTAATTCTCACATTTTTATTCCTTGGAACAACTTAGAGGTTGATTACATGAAATTATTGTAAGAGATACCACACTCTATGATTGTAGGATTTGAGTAGGGGTTTTAACATAGCACTATGGTCTTACTTGGTGGATAACTAACTTTGTATCTCCAAAAATTATAATCTTCTTTAATCCCTTGTTCATGGAAATCTAAAGTCCTTGAATCAATACCTCATATTAAACAATAATATTAGTGTAATTGAATTGGAGTCTATAGGAAAAGTGAGTATTCTCTTTTCTTTTGAAATCAATACAACACCTAAAAAAACACCAACTTTTCACTTAGATCCATCAAAAAAATATCCCACATACCTTCCAAGGCTTCTTTCTCTTTTAACAAGCTTGCAATTTTACTATATTATTGCTAAATGTAATATGTGCCCAAGCTAGTCTCCTCAAAGTTATTACAAGGATCAAGTTACTCCTCTACCGATCCCATTCATCTAGTTGGTCATATAGAATTTTCTCTCTATGATCATGAGGTTAAGATCAATCTCTTCTTTAATATCAAATAAATGACATAGTTTATATTAGTAGACATTATATCATAAGTATCCATGTGGAAATTACAGATGGGATCTACTTTAATGGTTAATTTAGTGCCATATCTAGTCTTCAAGATCATAAGTGACCAATTGGGGAACAAATTTCCATCCAATTTTACCGTAAGTTCTATAGAACAGAAATAGTAAATGCAAGAGAGAGGTTAATGGTTGAGATGTTTTGTGGGATAATTATACTAGGATAAGAATGCAAGGTCATATTTAGGCCTCGATGATTCTTATTTCTTTAAGAATAATACCATCAAGCTAGAATACTCATTTATTGACAAGGGTATATTTTCTTCCATGACAAATAATCTATTTGGGCACGATTGAATTACTAGCACCATAATCAATCATACAATTATGAACTAGATTTTTACCAATGATTTAATATGTCTAAAATAGAGGAGGACTCGGGGCATGAATTATTTCAAACACATTAGACTAGTAGAGTCCGATTGGTACTAATGTATCCTCCTTTTGGGTCTTTGGGATAGATTTGGACTATTTCAAAGGCTCTTGTAGAAAATTTATTTGATAAAACACTGCTAAATTATCCCACATAGATATGTGTACATTTATCTTTTCATCTACTCCATAATATTCAAAGGCGTGGAAATAGAATTTTGTAGGTCGTAAGTTACCAAATCCATCTCTAGATTTTTAATCGTAGTTAGGTATATTTTTGATACAATTTTTTGGTAAGGAACTAATCTTTTTGTACCTCTAGTGCTTTATAAATTTCTAATGTTACAAATTTGTCTCCCTCTAGATGAGGTGATACTAGGTCTTGAGTTTCCTAAACATATTACTCCAAGAGTATCTTCTTTTCTATGGTGTTGTAATTTAATTGTACTTGGGGTTTAGGATTTTTTTCTTCATTATGATTGACTATAAAAAATATTCCTTTTACCAATAGAATAAGCTCTCTTCAACAATTTTTTTGGGAGACCGAGTCTACCTCGATTCTATAAAATCTGAATTTTATTAAGAATCTAAGTGTACAACAATGTAATAAATGAAGTATACTAAACTGTAAATGTTAAGAAATTTATTTGAGAGTTTAAAATGAAATAAAATTAAGGGGAATGGACATACTTGAATTGAACTTACCTCACAGTGATCCAAGACAGAACATGGTGATGAAATGATAGAGAAAGTGTATCGCAATGATCTTCAAAAAATAAATATAGAGGCAAATATGGCTAGAATGGGGTGCCTGGAGAGGGATAATGACACCTGTGGGTGCCCTGGTCTAAAATATGGGCACCCTGGTATGCGAAACAACTTAGAATCTAATCTTGATATGGTCACTAGGTATTCGTAGTACTTCACCTTTAGTTGGGTGAATGTCACACTTGCTTCATTGTTGTTACCATAAACCTACAATGAAGAATCACCTATAAAACCCCACACAAAACATCAAACCCTAAAAAAGAAAGATGCAAATGAAGGGTCCAGATTGCCCTTAGCTACCAAATGGATGGAATTATGATTGAGCATTGCACTACATCTCACACCTAATGTAGTTATGTGTGCTTGTGTGTGTAATAATGTGCCTAGGTTTCCTAATGCCAATGAAATAAAGATATTGGGTAGTAATTAGATAAATGCAAAATGGTAGATGGAATAGAATGAATACACCCATTCTTATACAAATTAAGTGTGTGATGTAGAATAGTGCCCAAATGTAGTCCCTTGCTTTATGTAGATAGCTAGCCCTTAGTAGAAATAGTCCGCCCATAAGGTAATATGTATGTTGTGTTTATATAGGGACCACTTACTCAAATTTGACACTAATGACCTGAAATTCCAACTAGTACCTAGGGAAATGAGAGGGAAAACCAAAAAGATCGACCTCAAATGTCTAAAGAAAAACAAGTGTGATAGGGACAAGGGCACCTAAAAATTAGGACCAGAGGCACTCCAAGTGCCTTAATACCTATCTAGGAACCTTAGTCAAAGACTAGTGATGACACCGAATGAGTATTGATAAATAAGACTCCCGAAACTTGACCAAAACTGTGCAAGTGAGTGAAAAATGTGTGAGAATAACAATGACAAAGACCAACAAGACAGATGCCTAGATAATGGAATGGTTCATCAGTGAATAATTTTCTTACATAAGATCCATGTATAAAATAACATGGCGGTATAATAATAGTAGTAAGTAAGTGCATGATTTATTTACTACATTTTCCCCCAATTTATGTTGGTGAGAAAAGGCTCTGTAACATAAAGTAGTTAGAGATGCATACCGAGAGAAATATGGAGAAGCCCATGCTGTAGAAGAATGCACAAATGTGGTATAAGAACGTGTCAAATGTGAACATATAGCGTGACAAACCATGGATCAACATGTTGATCCATGTAGCATAACGAGAGATGAAAAAATGTGATGAAGTACACTAAACGAGAGTGATGATTGCAATGTTAAATGATTGATGATTTCTAATGTTGTATGATGACGATATGATGGAGTAGGGAGTGATCAGTTTGTAACTTGATTGCGTGTGTACAAAAAATTGGAGGATTTGGGCATCCTGTAGCTAGAGGAAGAGTGTAGGGAGAAAGGTGTGTTATTCTCCAACCTTTAACTACATCCTTAAAATATCTATCCGGTAGAGATGGACACAAATAAAAATTTGAGTGATTTTGGATCCAAATATTTTATACAAACATGTTGACCCATAAAGGAGAAGTATAGGAAAGGAAATGACATCTCATTGTCCCCCCACTCTAAGGGTGTCACCGTAATGTGTGATGGCTTCCAAGTTAGGTCATCTAGAAGAAAAATTGAAATGTAGAATAAATTCCCATGTTAGGTCATCTGGGAAAGTAACAAATGTAACTCCCAAGTTAGGTCATCTGGGAGGCCGCATGTAACTCCCAAGTTAGGTCATATGGGAGGCCAAATGTGTTGTATTGTGTTGATTAAATGTTATGATTTAAATTGTTAGAAAATTGAACACGTTGATTGATTAGTTATTTTATATTTTTACCCATAGAGAGATTATATGCTTATTGCCCCTGTGGTAGGTCATTAGGGGAATCGATAGAAAGTGATGAAATGTCGCATGGTGTATTAGTAAATGTTTGAAAATGACAAATTAGAAGTTTAGAATGATCACATAGTGGTGTAAGGGGAATTATAGGATGACCCCAATTGTATCCCCCTTTTGGTGAAAGGGGAAGTGATAATGAGAACGAGTGCTTTGAGATGAAAGTAAGCACATTATTAGATAGTGGAAGATATATATCACCGAATGTTTATAGATCAAGTGAAAGACAATGTTGAGAAGTAGAGTGTATGTCATGTGTATGATACGATGGTAGGAAAAATTATGAAGAGAATGCTACAAACGAGATAGAAATCAGATTAAATATGCTCAAGATATGACAAAAATCGTATGACATGTATTAGTTGTGTCGTAGATATGTCATATGACTATAGTGGAGTGAATAATGGAAAGTGACTATAAATAGTAAAGTGAAATAGTGATTAGTCAAATCATTTGTATTTTGTGTGTGTGTGGGAGTGAGCTCTGAGTGTGAAAGGATGCCACAAGTTAAAGTAGCTTGACCTAGTTGTTTTGAGATGGTAGAAACTGTCGTGGCATCCTATACAACAACAAAGTTGGTAAGTGTGATTTTTTTGAAAAATATGTGTGTAGTAGTCGTTTGTGGTGAATTTTTACAAAATTGTTAATTTTTTTTTCTCTTGGTGTTTGGGACCTAGAAAAGAGCGGTGAAGGTGCTAATGGTCTGTAGGACATGGGTGCTAGTGTCTTTCTCTACACACCCAAGTCTTGCTTTCCGGGAGCACCCATGTCCAAAGAGTCTCGATTTTGTCCTAAGAGATGTAAACATGAAATTTGATATGTAGTGATGTCATAAGTGGTTATGTTTGTAGATGTATGGTATTATAATGTGTTGTTTGTTGTTGCTTTGGTGTTATGTAGGGGATATCCATTCGAGGGAGTTCCGTGGTCATTTCCATTTGAGTACTTTTCTCAAGTTAGGTATATCAGATGATGATTGGGAGGTTATAGACCATGCCATCCTATGACACATAACATGGATGGGGATGTGCTCTATAATATTTCCATGTTGTTAGGGTTGTGCGAGAGATGGTGTGTGGATACTTGTACATTTTGGCTACCTACAAGTGAGATGAAAATCACACTAGAGGATGTATATCACATACCTTGATTACATGGTTATTGTGAGAGAGTACATGCCATGTGTGAAGAATATAGAGAGATAGATGAGGGCCGTTAGTGGTATTTTTGGGGACTTGAGTGCCTACCGAGGCCCATATTAGCTTGGATGTGATTTTGAGATCGGGGTTTGCACTTGTGGAAATTTATAGCCATGGTTATTACATCATTTACTACAGTGGAGGGAGGTGGTGTGGGCATCTTATATAAGATGCACAATATTTTCTATCGAGAGGAGGAGGGTACTAGGTATGCCTAGGCACGATGTGTGTTGGCCCACATGTATAGATATCTTTATAAATTTACACAGGAGGAACATGGAGGTGGGATTAGAGTGACTACTTTATTACATGTATGGGCCTACAAGAATATAGCAGTATTGAGGCCAGTTGGTGGTACATGGGAAGAGTGGGCTAGACCAAACATATTTGCTAGGAAATGGGTTGGTGTACGTGGGAAGAAGATGGATAGTGATACTTATAGAGCCTTGATAGATCAAATGGGGCTAGAGGTAGTGATATGGAGGCCATATCAAGATTATGGAGGATGGCCTAGAGGATGCGGAGAGCTACGATGCATATGGAGGACTATGTGGTTGGAGGATCAATTCCCTGGTGTGACCGAGTTATTTTAGGTGGAGCATATATCTCGATAGTTTGGTATGGCCCATAATGTTCCCCTAGAGCCATATGTGTGGGTTAGAGCTATTAGAGCACCGAGGAGGGCTAGAGCTAGACCAGGGCCCACATGAGAGTAACTAGTACCTCACGCAAAGGCTAGAAGAGGTCGATGTGTCCATAGAGATGATTGATTGCGAGATGATGCGAGGTGTATACGGAGGCATACCGTGCATGGTGGACATCACATCAATGGGTGTTTTTGTTTCCATTGTTTATGGATGCATTAGGATTACCACAAGGAGGTGGAGTGGAGGGGAAAGCACATGCCCCGATAACATAGTAGTAGAAATAACAGAGCATGGGTATTTATATAGTTGTGTTGTATGATTGGTTATTTACTTATGTGATGGTTATAGTTATCTAATGTGTTGTAGTATTGGTTTTAGGTGACACGCATTGGAGCATGATTGTGGACACATCTATCTGCACACTGACATGGAATGTGCTGACCAACATACTTGTGGGTGGAGGGATGTTAGAGTGTGTGGATGACATTACAAGTGAGTATGACCATTTGTTTGAGTTGATGGCCATATAACAACAATGATGTGTACCATGCTTCGAGTAAAAGAGATGAGGCACGTGAGGAGACACGATGAGCTAGATAGGTAGTGGGTGGAGGTCCTTTATCACATGATGTGTTTGCATAATTCCTTACATTGCAAGTGTTGCTTTATGAAGAAGTCTATGGAGAACACACTATTACGTAGGTAGGTGGAGAGGTATAGGGTCATGATCGGTGGTGTCGGAGTTAATGACAAGGCTTCAAATCCCATGAGCACTTATAGAACCGGATAGTGACAATGATGATGAGATATGAGTTATATGGACACACATAATGTAGGGGGTTACGCCCTAGTTATGAGAGTTTTGTAAATTTTATGATATATATATATATATATATATATATATATATATAGACAAATTTATATGATGATTATATTTGTTGTGTATTGATGTTATGGTGTGATGATGATGTATGTGATTATTGTTACTATGAATGATGCTTGATGTTTTAAGTAAGTGCTATTCTTATTTTTGGAATTGATTTGTAATGCATAGTTGTTAAGTGATGCGTAATGTGATGATAATATAGTGTATATGATAATAGATGATGTTGTAATATGTTATAGTGATGAATGATCAATTGTCGTGTAAAATTATGACATAGTTTTATAGTGTAATGAAGCATATGTTAGTAAGATGAAGATAGGGGGAAGATTAGTGATGCCCCTAGTGTATAGATGAGGAGGTTCATTTAGATAAGACCCCTCAGTAGTCAAGAATGAACCATATAATGCAAGAGTGCATCATCGGGAAATGATTCGATAGAGTGCGCGTTAGGATTAATATTTTTACATTATTAATCATGATTATTATTTGTAATATAATACGAGTTGGTTAACTCATATTATTAGTTATATGTTTTTTTATGTGAGTTTAACCAAACTCACGTAAATAGGTTGTACGGGTATGTTATTGTTTTGTATACTTCCTATTTTATAGGAAGTTGTTCATCTACATTCATGGCTATTTAATAGCCATTGTATTAGCATGATAGATATTATGAATAATAGTATATCATCTATGTTATTTTTTATGTGCAGTTTGTTCATTCTTTATATGTGGTACTAGAGTGAGTTATCATGTCAATGGAAGCCATTGACATATTGCTAATTCGTATTCTCTTCAGAAGCCTTGCTCCATGTGGATGTATTCATGCATCGATTGATCCTGTGATAGAAGCGTAGTGTTTTGCAAGGGGCAGCTGTGTTTTTTTAATAGATTACATTTTTCTTCCACTATCTGGATCTACCATTGATGAAGAAGTGCTGATATTTTTTCCTGAGGAATCCTGTGTATTTTTACCTTCCACATCATATTTAGTCAACCCTCATCTGCCAGATTTGACTGCGTGTAAAATGGTCTGATCTGTTACATCGCCAGCTGATCAGAGTGGAAGTGTGGGATATCGAAGAATATTAATTTATATGTAAATTTGATTCGTGCACTTCCATCGCCGCATATCTCCTCTTGCAAACATGAAGTCCTGATCAATCTCCACGTGGTTTCTTTGACAACTACGCATTTCTCATGATGCCTGCTAGATCATGGATTTCCTTTGCAATAGACCACGTCGAAGGTCTGGCTGTGATGTGGACTGCATGTGATTCAAACGGTTTTGTGGTAGATACTCTAAAATTTTCAAATCTCAACAAGTCAAATATGCTTGCATTGGACTTTGGGCCAATTATCCTACCTCAACACATCGCCTAAAGATTTTTGGTATGTCCATGGTCAGTTAAGAGTCTAGATTTATTCACGTTATTTGGTTGTTAACTTGTTAGTTTATAGTATGTGTTAAGATTATTAAAAAAATCTTGATTACATTGCTTAGAGTCTTTTATTTAGTCTTGTAATCAAATAAATTAAGAGTCGGTATTTATCCTTCAAATAGGATTAGGGTCAACATTTTTATAGTTTTGATTTTGATTATATGCTTTGTCTAAAAGTGGCCAAGTCTTTTCTTTGTTTTATAAAACGTGTATGTTTTAGTTAATGTGTCATAGTAAAAAAAAGTAATATCCGATTACTTTTTAAATATTTGAATGTTATCAATATCATCAAATTGTCATTGTAAGACATCAATGTGTATGAAAATATTAATTCCACCATATATGTTTAGGTGAATAATAGGTTATTGAGTCCATTTTTTGTGTCGTTATAAAAATTCAAAAATTGAGTCATAGTAAAAGTTCATTGTGGGTCTATGCCATTGTAAAAATTGTCATAGTTATTATCATGGATATTCCATTAGAAAAATTCAATGGTCTCAATTTTCACACATGGAAAGTCAAGATCCAGATGTAGTTGATGAACAAAATCTTTGGAGGATAGTAGATGGAGAAGAACCCAGACCTTCGGATCCGACTAGATTGGCGGAATGGGAAACAAAGGATGATAAAGCAAAAAGCCATTAATGGCCTTGCCCTTTCAGATTTTAGAATTACATTATGTTGATCTAGATAAAAACTCGAAGGAAATGGATAATACGAGAAAATTATTTGGTTAAAAATCAATCAAAGTTTTCCCGAAACTTTAGGCTGCTCAAGCTCAAAATTAGTGATGGAGATACAATGTCTAGTCACATCAACAATTTACGATCTCTTATAAGACAACTTGTAGAAGTAAAAGCTCCAGTAGATGATGAGGATGCAAAAGCTATTTTGCTGAATAGTTTACCACCCAAATACAGTAATGTTGTTTTCACTCTTGGTCAGATGCCTTCCAACTCATTGGAAGATATGATATCAGCTCTTCTATTTGAAGAAAAAAGGACTAAAGAAGATATAGAAGAAGAAATGACAATGTATGTGAAAAAGAAATACAAAAAGTTCTTTAAAAAGGAGGACTTAGAATGATTTTATTGCAAGAAAAAGGACATATGTCTAAATTTTGCACAACTTGAGCCAAAGATCTTCTCAGTGGAAAATTGAAGCCACATGAAGCAAATATAGTTGTAGAAGGAATCGAGAAGATGAATGAGTGGACTGATGAACCTCGATTATAATTTTGAAGACTACTTGTTTTGAGTTCAGATTATCGGAGGATGGAGGAAAATGGAGGAAGGAGGTCAATCAAGAACCTCTGTCATAAATTGCCATGATGTAAGAGGCCGATGCACAAATGGTTTGGTGACATGTGTGCAAGTGGTGGTTTCTTTTTAGTTCATTTTCGGTGTTCTGTTTGTAGTGTGACGGTTTCTAGGGTTGAATAAACCCTTTTAGAGATTTTGGAGGAAGAATACTCACTTTTGGGAGTAGGAGAATATTTGAGGTAGACTCAAGGGATGGTTATCTAGCTAGTGTGAAGCTTGTGGATCTTGGAGATTCAGAATTCGAGCGCCCAGGGAGGAAGGGAAAGTCCCACATGAACCCAAAGAGGAAGGGAGAATTCTTGCATAATTTAGCTCGACACTACGCCTTTACAAGGGTAAAGAGATAATATATGGAGTTTTTACCTGGTCTAAGAAGTGCTTTTAGGAGGTGGTTCAACTTCTTCGAATATGGTTCTTCGCCGTGTTCACATTAAGGGGGTGAAGATTAGTGATTAATAATGTTCACACTAAGGGGGTGAATGTTAGGATTAATATTGTTTACATTATTAATCATGATTATTATTTGTAATATAATATGAGTTGGTTAACAACTCATATTATTAGTTATATGTTTTGTTATGTGAGTTTAACCAAACTCACGTAAATAGGTTGTACGGGTATGTTATTGTTTTGTATACTTCCTATTTTATAGGAAGTTGTTCAACTACATTCATGGCTATTTAATAGCCATTGTATTAGCATGATAGAAATTATGAATAATAATATATCATCTATGTTATTTTTTATGTGCAGTTTGTTCATTCTTTATAGATACAATGTGTTAGATGAATCAATAGAGCACATGAAGAGAGGTTATTATTGTAATTGATCCCTGAATAGTCATGTAAGAACCATAAAAGCACGAGTGTGTCATTGGTGGTGAGGAGATAATAATCACCTATAAGAGACCGAGGTGGCCCAAAGTAGTGGAAGCCTATGGGATGGAAGCAACATGAGGATATGAGCAAAACCGAATGTCATATGAAGTAGAAGTGGGAGGTGTAAATGCCAAGGGATGTGGAATCCAATGTGAAGTAGTAGCATGACATGATGGATGAGATGGATGATATGGATAATATGGATGAGATTGTACAATGATGGATGAATGCGATGGAGAGCGTACATGAGTGATAACATGTGGCGATGGATGCATAATGACCTTAGCAATAGAAGGAGGAGATAACTCAACTGGAGTAGTAGCTCCTGATGAGGGATAGGAGATATGGACCATTCATGTGAGTGAGAGCCAAATGAGATGACTCCCTTATCCTATAATTGTTGTAAGTGACCATGAAGGGTGAAGAAATCATTATCCCTATGGCCATTGATATGGTGATAATTACAATATGTTCGATCATGATGACATTGTAAATGATGTTGTGAATGATGATGGTTAGAAGGCAAGCGAATAAAATTATCATTGAGAAAAGGACGCAACACATCATGTGGTTGAGCATGATGAGAGAAACACAATGGCTCACGTAAAATAAGTGTAGAAGATTTAGGTGTATCCTACTGCAGAGTAGGAGAAGAAGGACACTTTTGTGATGTAGTAGGCTAAGCTTTCTTATGAGGAGGAGATGGAGATCGTGTAGGATACTCAACTAATGGTAATGGAGAAGAACTAGATGATGTAGCAAAGTAGTAACAATAGGTGGAGGATCTATAACATGTGTGTCAATGAGGTATTGTTCTAGATCAATGAATTTATAACATAGAAGTGTGAATGATTCACATGTGTCATATTATAATCTTTGTTTTAATGCTGGAATCAAACCACGATAGAAGATAAATTGCTTCTTTAGATCGATAGGTTGAAAGACTAATTGGTACATACAAGCATTGAATCGTAAGATGTAATCCATGATAGGTTCTATTTTACTCTGATGTAAAGTAGGTAGATGATTATAGGTAACTCTAGGGCCATTGTTGATGATAAAGTTATAGATAAAAGCTTCTTCCATCTCTTGATAAGTGCTAATAGATCCAAATGGTAAGTGAGTATACCATTTAAAACATCATCAGTAAGGATATGTCAAAAGTATTTAAGCAATAATCGATCATTAGAATGTGAAGCCATAACCATATGATAATGTTTGAGATATAAGTAGGGATTTCCAATACCATCGAAACATGAAAAGGTAGGCATGATAAAATCCTTAGGAAATGTTGAGTTATGGATATTCTTAGGGATAGGGTTTCCATACAATGAATTGTCATCAATGGAAGCATAATAGGATTTTCTTTCTAATGTGAGTGATTGAACCTGAGATTGTAAGTGACCCAAAACATGCATGAGAGACAAGATATCTTGTGAAGGAATAGTAGAGGATGGAAATAATATGTTAAACAATTGTAATTTTACATTGTGAGTAATCATAGGGATGTTGACAAGAGATGTAGGAGAATCCGATGCTAAAGGCACACTAAGTGTAGGATCCACATAAGTGATAGGTGATGAAGGACATGGAATATCCATATAAGCAAAGAAGAATTACATTGGAAACATCTCTATGAGTTGGAATATCGATGGAGATATAACAATAGGAGGAGACAAACTAATAGATGGAGATGGAGTGATGGGAGAAGATGAACTAATAGATGGAGGTGAGTCATGCATAGTGGTAGATACAACCTCAAAAGAAGATGACAATGGAGCAGAGATTCACACTCAACTATATGTAAAGTTGTAGACTCATGACTATCAATTATTTCGTCAAAATTAGAGACTCAAATATTAAAAATGTCATTAATTGGATCATCAACATAATATGAATGAGCATGTGGAAAAGTATGTGATGGATCATGAGAAACATTATTAGAAATAGGAGAAGCATGAGATGTAGATATAGTAGTGGTTTGACTAGGAGGAGAGTCATAATGCACACTTGTACTAGCGTCAAGAATAAACATGAAATCAATAAGAGAGTCATCTAGAATTACCTTGGAAATGTGATAAGGGGGATCATGGCTAACTATATAAACAAGGTTGACAACCAAAAAATCTATTTGGATCGACACGATGCTAAAAGAATAATTTTCAAAGCTAGTAGGTATATTGTATTTGTTAGCTAAGAGTTGTTTTGAATATCATCCGACATAGTAACATCATGATATAGAGCTGTAAGCTCAGCTATAGTTGCCTCATCATAGATAGGATTGATACTAACATGAGGCATGATGAGCTGAGAAGGAGAAGAATTATCCTTAGCCATTAGGGTTTTAGTGGATCCTAGGGAAAAATGTTCTAAGCTACGGGTTCACCAAAATGATTCTATAAAATCTAAATTTTATTAAGAATCTAATATTACGATAATGTAATAAATGAAGTATACTGAAATATAAATGCTAAATAATTTATTTAATAGTTTAAAATGAAATAAAATGAAAGGGAAGGTACTTACCTGAATTTAACTTACCTTGAAGTGATCCGGGACTGAACAAGGTGATGAAATGATGAGTAGAGTGTCATAATGATCTTAAAAAAAAACAGAGGAAGATCTAGCTAGACTAGGGCACCTGGAGAGGGATATGGGTGCTTGTGGGTGCCCTGGTTTGAAATATGGGCACCCTTATTTGGCAAAAAACTCTAATCTAATCCCGATATGGACGTTAGGTATTTGTAGTACTTTTCTTTTTAGTCAGGTGAATGTCATACTTGCTTCGCTATTGTTGCCAAAAACTTGCAATGAATAATCACCTGCAAAACCCCACACAAAGCATCAAAAGCTAAAAAAGAAATATGCAAATGAAGGGGTTTGACTGTCCTCAGATGCTAAATGGATGGACTTATGACTGAGCATTATACTACATCTCAAACCTAATGTAGTTCTATGTGATTGTGTGTGTAATAATGTGCCTAGGTTTTCCTAACGCCAATGACATAGAGATATTAGGCAAGTAGCTAGATAAAATGTAAAATGGTGGATGAAATAGAATGAATACACCCATTTTATGTAGTGTGTGATGAAAAATATTTCATAAATATAGTCCCTTGCTTTATGTAGATAGCTAGCCCTTAGTAGAAATAGTCCGCCCATAAGGTAGTGTGTATGTTGTGTTTATATAGGGACCTCTTTCTCAAATTTTGACACTAATGACCCAACATGTTGACTAGTACCTAGGGAGATGAGAGGGAAAAATGAAAAGACCAAACTCGAATGTCTAAAATAAAACCAACTATGACAGGGACAAGGGTTCCTAAAAATCGGGACTAGGCACCCTGTGTGCCCTAATCCCTATCTAGGCACCTTAGTCAAAGACTAGTGACAACAACGAATGAGTACCGACATATAAGAATCCCGAGACTTGACTAGAACTATGCGAGTGAGTGAAAATGTGTGAGAACAACAACAAAAATTACCAACAAGACAAATGACTAGACAATGGAATGGGTCATCAGTAAATACTTTTCTTACGCATGATCCATATATAAAAAAACATACTTAGTTGTATAATAATAGTAGTAAGTGTGTGATTTTGTGACTACAACTCCATATCTTTAATTTGACATGACAAAGATCCCCTGTATCTTTATTAGAACATGGTCAAACCTTCAATTAGCATGAGTGTTGGAGTTATAAGGTATGACACAAGGTTAAATCCATATCATATCTTTATCTAGATTATTTTACACAGAAACATGTCTCTATTATGATTGGTAATGGTAGGATGATATTATAGAGGAGGTATATCGAAGCTATTTAGCCTTGGTTTTGTGTTCTATTTTGTTTACATGTAGGGTTTTAAGGTTTGTATGGCCTAGGAGTTGGTTTAGTTTTTGTCTTTTAATGACAATAAGTTTATTGGACATACTTCTACTCAAGGCTTTAAGGTCATCAAATTCATTTGTAGAGGTGTTGGGAATAATGGAAAGGCGGTAAGCCACAATGGGTTGAGAGTGGATCTTATCACAAGGGTTTTTAGAAAACAATGACATATGAGGTATCGAGCTAATTTTCTTTCTTATATATGACTATTTTTAGCTAAAATGATGACCTAATAAGCATAAGGGAATATTGTGCTACCCATGGATTGTATCATAACTTATATTTATGAGTGTAAATCTCTAAACAAGTTTAGAAAAACATTATAAGTTAAAGGCCTCACTAAGTGTGGGGTTCTATCCCAAATTCTATGAAATATAAAGTTAAAATCAGAAAGTGCCTTAGTGGGTGCTATTTTAATAGTAGTTAAGTATTCCATCAATAATAATTTGTCATTCTATTTAAATTATTTATCCAACTTCTCTCCAAACTCATCCAAAGTGTGTATGGAGTCAAGTGTGAAGCTTCCATACTAGGCAAAGGATTTGTCTTTAAGGGAAGAGGTCAATATTCTTATTACAACATCGTTTTGGGTAATATGGTGGATAAAACATAGTTTGACAACATCTTTGATATGATCAACAATGGTGACTTGATTTTCACTAGTGAAATATAGAAGGATTTGAAGAGATGGCATTGGGACATTCCATAATTTCAAGGCTAAAGGATCGCTATATTGAAGGAAAGGAAGGAATTTTTTTGATGGACCATGAAGAAAGATATTGAATATTTATTTAAAGGGTGTGTGAAGATTTATCATACGAAGGAGTAAATTATTGAGTTATGTGAGGAGATTGAGTTATTTGTGCCTCTACAAATATCTTCTTCTATACTTTCTATTAGTGACAAAGTATAGGAGCTCAATAGGTTCACCTTTGAGATCACTTCTCTTTTCCCAATCCATCTCATATACTTGCATGACAACTAGACCCTTCAAAATGAGAGCATAATGGAGTCATCAATTGCTTGAAATAACTCACAAAACAAAATGAGCTAAGAACACACCAAAACTTATCTAAAAATAAAAATTATGTATTCTTACTTGTATAATTTTTTTATATAAATAATGCAAAAGGTCCCATTAGGTGTGCAAAAACTATTGGTTGCTGAAATTACATGCCCAAGAACACCAAATTGGGGATTTTCCCTCAAAAATAACCATGTGAATGCTTCCTAAGTGTGAGACCTGGCTATTTGAAGAATACCTCCATATAAAATTGGTTATGATCCTAACTACTCTAATGTTACCAATAATCTAATCTAAGATAACACTTTCAGGAGGAAAAGGAGGAAAGAGAAAACATGAAATAAAAGTGACTATGTATCAAAGAATAAAGGGGACCACTCTCCCTTTGTTTGTAATTGACATAGTGTATTTTAACCCTACAAATATAACCCACACACAATACATCAAAAAAATAGAAAGACAAGATAATAATTAAAGAACAATCAAAGGGCATATATAAGCCACAATCAATGTTATATTAAAGCTCAAGTATATACAATTTGTTACATTGATGAAATATGCATTGGACACATTACATAACCTCAAAATAAGAAATATAGATACTTGGAATTTTATTCCTAAAAATAATATAACGACTTTACATTAAAAAAGAGAACCATTTACAAAAGATCAATCCACCTTTTATAGATGAAGAAAAGAGAGAAATGAGAAAGGAGAGAAAGAGAACAAAATATTATGTTTCCTTCAAATCTTCCACATCTAGTCTCTCAGGAAAAATTTAAGGGGCTCAAAAAATGATGCATAACAATATGTTTAGAATGATAATCCCCTAAGGGATATTCATATTTACTTAGTTGGAAATGGAACACTTGTTAGAAAGAGGACCCTACTAACTATCACGATTTAGATCATAGTAGGAGAGAAATAACTAACACTTATAAATTCCCAAGAGTCCTAATTTATGGTGGATAACAACCTAAAATTAACCTATTTTACAAGCACTCTTCAAGAGCTTACCATTGAGACTAAAATTTCTTAATTTGCTGTCTTGGATAAAAAGATGTGTCCCCCAAAATTTTATCTCTACCACACTTTCTTAAACGATGATTGTTTTTCCAACAAAAGTGACCTCAAACCCATCCTTGTCGTCTTTCTCTTCTTGATTGGTCTACTCAATGTCACATGGAATGTTAGTGTGTAATTATGGGTAGGCTTAAGAGTGTAAGTCATTTTCCTCAACCTTTCTAAAATTAAACATCCATTGATAATCATCCACCATGCCACATGGCATCATCTAGCTCAATCGCCTCATAAGATATTTTTATCAATCTCTCTAAGTTTCCTCAAGCATGAAATCATTTTTTTGCCACATGTCCTCATCTAGAGCCCTATAATATGTGTTATTATTGCCTTCAAGCTGTATTTTCTTTGATTTTCCATGGCTCACTAAATCCTTCCATGTGGCATGATCTAGGATCTTGGGGATTTAAATTATTTCTACATTATCCTATTTTTATCCTTACTCCAAACTCTTTGGGACCACTAGATGGCTCCACGTGGTATAATATATTACTTTAGATCTAAAAACTATTTTGGCCCTGGTTGGTATTCTTCTTCAAACTATGTGAAGCACCCATTTAAAAGGCCTACACTTCTAGCCCATGCCTTATAATATTTTTACACTAAGAAAACTGAAAATTTTCTACTTCAATGCTTGGATAAGAGATAAGTCTTGTAGATCCTTTGCTCCACTATAACAACAAAGTGTTTTTGTATATAAACACTTCCAATGTTCCCTCCTTGGTGAATGCAGATTAATTCCTAAAGGTAAAATAAAAAGGGCCTCCATACTAAAGCTCTAAGTGACCAAGTCTTGAAACCAAGTGGCAAAATATCTTCCTCCAAGGCTAATATACTTCAAAGGCTGACTATCAATCCAATTCAAAGGTGAATCCTTCCCAATATTTACTATTAACACTATGAAAGATCTCAAAGACGTCACAAAACTAACTATAAATAAGTGAGAATTTGAAGATTCACACATTTCTAAAATATTTCCAAAATGTAAAATGTCTAGAAGATACCATGAAATCATTTTAAAAAGGGGAAGAAAATGAGGAGAGGCTGTGATCTAGTCAATAAAAATGAGTTGGAGGCTCATTTTAACAACATTAGTAGTAGTTAGTTATGTATGTGAAGAAATTATGTGTTGTGGGTAATGTAAAAATGCACCATGATAAAAATATGTAATAATCAATATTTAGTTAGAAAGATATAAATCAAAATATGTGTCAAGAAATGTGTTATGAGAAATATATGTAGAAATAAATGTGCAATGAATAAAATATAGATCAAGATATGTGTCAACCAATGTGTTATAAGTGAGATACGTTAATGAACCATGTGTTCTAAATAATGAGTGTCATACGAAATGTGTTTCTAAACAATATATGTTACAAAAATGTGTGTCTAAACCCCATGTTCATAAGAAATCCATGTCTAACCAAAGTATCTCAAATAATATGTGTCTCAAACAATATGTCATAAGAGATGTGTTCCAATATTTAGATGTATTAATAATTGTTTCCACAAAACAATATGGGTGAAAAACATTGTATGTAATTGAGTATAAAACAAGCAAGTAGTGAATAATCAATACATCGAGTAAACATTAACATATGAAAAACAAATCACAACATAAATAAGATAAAGCATAGAGTATACAAAAATATAGAGCATACATATCATAGACCATACAATGGTATAGAGAAAACTAATCATACAAAAAATAGATCGTAGAGAATATAATGGCATAGATAAAATAGAGCATACATATGCATAGATAAAATAGAGCATAGAGTATATAAGTGCATAGAGAAAATAGATCATAGAGCACGAAAGTAGATAGAGGAACCAAAACATGGAGCATACAAATGTAGAGAGAAAAAAACCATAAATAATATAATGACATAGAGAAACCAAACATAGATCATACTAGTTTGTAAAGAAAAAAAGAGCATAAAACATACAATGACATAAAATCAACTAGTGCATAGAACATAAAAGTGCATAGAGTGAACAAAACACTAAGCATACAAGTGCATAGAGAAAACATATAACATAGGTCATACAATAACACAAAGTAGATAGATAAAAATCATAGAGAATATAATGGAATAGAGAAGACAAAGTGTAAAACATACAAGTGCATATATCAAATAGAGTATAAATCATACAAGTACATAAATAAAATAGAGCATAGAGCATATAAGTGCTTAACAAAAACAAATCATATAATGCACAATGACATAGAGAAAATAGAGCACGAGAGAAAACACTTGCATAGAGAAAACATAACATAGAGCTTACACATGCATAGAAAATAGATAATAGAGCATACAAGCACATAGAGAAGAAAAACCATAAAACATACATGTACATAGAGAACATATTTTAGAGCATACAAGTTCATAGAGAAAATAATGTATAAAGTAGACAAGTACATGGATCAAACAAATCATAAATCATACAAGTACATAAAATAAATCATGCATTAAATAAGTGTAGAAAATACATGTGTGTAGGGAAAGTAATGTATGCACAACAATTTAAAATAGCAAAAACAAGAGCCCTATGTTAATATTAGTCAAACAATTATAATAGTGGGTGGTAAGAAAGTAGTAAAGTAAATGGTCAACAAAAATAGGCATGGAACATGCTAAATAAATATCTATCTAAACAATGTGATCATAAGATGAAGAATAATATAACACATTTCATAAGATATAAGGTGGTGTAAGATAGGAAAAAAACATTTTATCAATAATGGACTAGTGTGTAAGGATAAGATCTATATAACCTTAGTAAGTGAAATATCCCCAACATAATAGGTATTCCCAAGGTATAGGGCTATTAGAATCCACAAAGTGTAAAATATATGATCTAATTAGGGTTGGTATGTAATATTACCCCAATGATGTGGACTACCCTCATGGTACAAGGCTTAAGAAGCCATACATTGTATGATGTCCATAGATTGAGGGTATCTAAAACCTCTTATTTATATTACCAAGATCAAGTGCACAAGTATATAGGCTATGTAAAGTGCTAAATATAAATAACCACAATGCCTAATTCGATGAAATGAATAAGAAAGTCATACATAATCACCGAACTTATATTTTTACCATATTATATTATTTTTTATGTTTTTTTCCATAAGAATAAAATTACAAATTAGGATTTGTTCTAAGGGCTCCAAGCCATATGAAGTAAAAATAGAAAAGATCATGTGGGGATTTGGTCCTAAAAATTTCATCATACCCCTAAAGTGTTGCATCATTGATTTTTCCCTAAGAAAGGGCAATGAGAAAAGATGTTGAATGATCACTAATGATGCCAATATTAAATGCCATTAGTGATGTGGTATTTAAAGGATATGTGCTTGTAAGAAATTATCATATGATAATGTCAAGCCATCTAGGATACTCATATTTTTATATATAGTCATAATATTCTTGACACATTTACAAGTTATTTATCATAGGTGGGTAATTATTATATTTTGAATCCAAAAAGATACACTTTGATGTAGATTGAATAATTTTTGCTTTGATTTTTGACAAATAAGTACTACTTGTTCCTCACTTCTTGTGGAGTATTACAATTTATCTGATGTACACATTACTATAGGAACCACTTATTTGATTGGAAGGTCACAATTGTCTTTTGATTGATCTCATGCAATTGACATCATATTGTTAAGATGTTTAAAACTAATGTGCTTATTGTTACTATCCACAAGTTAGTCCTTGGGTTAACCAATGTTGTCCCAAAATGGTGTTGAATTCTTCTCTAGTAGGTATCATAAATAATATTATATCATTAAAATATTGGTCCTATCATAACAAAATGAGTGATGCATCCTAAATAATCCTCATGTTGTAAAGTGTAATCAAATTCATTGTCATTATATCGAAAGACAACCAAATTTGGTAATTAGAATTTGATATTGGTAATTTGGCTTATATTCTTTAGTCATGACTTGTGACACAAATAGATATTATATGCATTAACCTAATCTCTCCAAATACTTAAAAACACTTCATATTCTTCTATTTTGCTAATTAAATACCTATAGGACTGATCTCATTTCTTGTAGACATTTTAATCTTCCCAACAAGATTTTCCAAATTTCCACTTATAACATTCTATCCTCCTAGAAAATACCATATAGGTTGGAAAAAACCAAATTATGGTTCTATCCCCTATTCCATGGTTCTTTCCTTTATGTGCAAATAGTAAAATTTATTATGTTTATCTTTATTGCCCTTCCTAGGTTAGCATCGATGAGAAATTATATCATGTGGAACGATATAAAAACAAGTTAAAAACATTTACTCACTTGGAAATTCAATCACCGACTTGAAAACTACAAGGTCTTTATCTTTAAATATTAATTAAATCTTCCCTAAAATTCCCTATTCCATGAAAAGGGATTATGATCAGTCCCTAAACAAGTATGAAGCACTCTAAATCTAGCCAAGATCATTCCAAGACAAGTGAAGAACATCTCAAGAAAATTCAAAGTTATCAATATCAAGTATTTAAGATCTAAATTTATAGTCACATTTTTCTAGTTGCATCAACACAATTACACTTCTAATAGGTGAAGAATAATGTGTGTTTTATGTCTCTTCAAAGTAGTGCTTTGTAGGTAGCGTTGGGTTGCCATAACTCAAACTTTTGACCCCTTTTATAGGTACTTTCAAGAGCACTAAGGTTTCAAGGAAAGAAATTTAATTATAGGGGATTATGAACATCTTATAAGCTCTTGATTACATAAAAGGCAATATTTTTTATCTGTCTCGAAAGGATCTCATGATCAAGGTTGTAGAGTATTAGAGGAAAAAACCATATAACTTAGATAAAATCATAAGATCCTAGTGTCAAAAACCTTCCACAAGTGTCCTTAAGGGTCTGTATAAACTATTTTAAAAACAAAAATTTTATAGACTTTTTATAACCTATTCCACCCTATTCCATAAACATATCAGTCCACAAAACATCATAAAAGATAATTGGATTTTCTCTCTTAGCTTTACTATATTTAGCATGTGCTTAATTGATCAAATCATTCTCAATAATTTATTGTATGTTTAGATTTGAGTGTGAATGATTAATTGATCAATATAAATATACATATTTTTATATATTCTATTCCTAATAGATTTTTAATACCTCATACAAACTTAAATTAGGGTTAAATCATTTGGTGAACCCACTTATTGATAAAACATTCTTAGTTTCTTTTTATAGGGGATCCCTTAGCAAATTAGACATTCTATTTCTTTAATTCCTATTTCTTTTTCCATGTTTATTCTCTATACCCTTCATTCGAAGTGCTCGTATTAGTGGCCAACCAATTGAACATATTCAAGTCCCATATACCTCTACAAATTTCAAGAAACTAATGTCTACCTATTTTATTGCTGATGTTCCTTAGTTAATCCTAAATAGATAAAGAGGATTGCTATGTTTATAGTTTTATTTATTATCTTAGGATAAGGGTTAACAACATGTAATATATTTAGATTAATTAAAGAACATTTAAATGCACAAATTATAATATACTATTATTGGTAATTTGTAAGATAAAATATTATAAATGATTACTAAGAAGGTGAAAACATAAGAAATAGGGCATGTTTAGCTGATTACAAATTCATGACACCGATCTAGTAGTGATAGAAGGGTAAGAAACCTAGAAACAATCTAGACATGCTTTCTCTCTTATCTTAGAAGTACAAAAATTAGTGGCTATGAAATAGTTAGATGCGTAAAAAACCATTTGGTGGTTTTTAATTGTTTGGCATTTTCATTTAACAAGTTCCCATCTTCTTATTAATTCACGTACTTGTGTGAACCTTAGAAATATACTTTTATATGAAACCCTAGGTGTCACACAAGTACAATTTTTTTACGAGTTGAAGTCAAACAATAACCAGTAGGATACCCCCAATAAATGCCACTTCAAGTGCAATCCATACACTAGGGTAGAAATACCCAAGGAGGCCTAAAACCACACATACTTTTCTTAGCATGTAATATATATATGCATATATATATACACACACACACTAGTTACATTGGAAATACTCCAAGGAGGCCTAAAATCACACATACTTTTCTAGCTAGCATGTAATATATATATATATATATATATATATATAACTAGCTTTTATCAATTTGATCATTTGAATGCAACAATGGCTCATCATGCTTATCTTGACATAAATTCAATGGTATCTAGTATGGAAAGTGTGACTCTATAACCTAGATGAGTGTGTTTTATACCTATGTAGGGGATACTACATAGGGGATACTCATAGAGTGTGCTACTAATTTAGAATGATTTAGGAAATTTTGAAGTACTTTAGGAATGATTTTTGCAATGAGTGATATTGAAAGTGTTAGATGAGTAAATGAGTGCATTGGAATTGATTATATAGGGGTTTGTTAATATAATTTCACATTAAGGCCAACCCATGAGGAAAGTAAAGACCTATAAAAAGATGCAAAATTGAAATTGTGACTGTTGGTTTGATGGGATTAAAACCACTAGTTTTGACCAATCTATTTGGTGGTTTCATCTCTATTTAGAAGTCCATTATGAATAGGGAGTGAGGTACTGGAAACTTCTTAACATGACACTTGGAGTTAATAAACTATTATTAACTAATGCAAGCAATATTATGAGTGACTAAACAATTGTATTGAAAAGAGAAAGTCACACATGGAACTAAGGATAGGTAATTGAGATCAATATACATGCAAAATTCATGATTTAGTGTTAAATACAAGATAACTTACAAAAACTAGGTATCTACATTCCCCTTATGTAAGTATGAAACTAAATTACATGCTTAAAGGAAAAGATACATGAGTGTGTAAAAGCACTTTGTCTTTATTTAAGATGCTTGATTTCACTTGAGTTTTGTCATGATATCTAAAGTGAAACATGTAACACATAGTGTAGTCAATGTTTATAAAAAGAATTGAACTTTTATTCAACTTTGAAAATCTAATTGAAACTTTTAAATTTTCAAAATTAAACAAAACAAGGAAGGAGTACACATGTTGTTTTTATGAAAAAGAAGATCCATGATGATATGATTGGGGAGATGGATTATAACTAATATGCTATAGGATTGGGGGTAATAATTATCTAATTCACTAAAGGAGATATTGGGGCCAAAAGGGAATTGGGTGTTAGTTGACCCAATACCAAAATAAGGGTATTACAGGATTTATATCTACCCCAAGAACCTTTTAGTAGAAGGATTTTGGACACCCCAAACACTTCTTCTCAAGGACCACATTGATACATATGAATCTAGGCCATAATTTTTCAAATATCATGATTTAAAAAGGTAATGAAGTATGCTCATGCACCCACTATGTAATTCCCTATGTGTATCAAGTATGAAATGTTGAATATAGAATAAGGAGGAGGCCCATATCCCCATACCATATAGTGTAAAGGTTCTTAAGATGTGAAAATTGAAAGGGAATGAAGTGATCATGGCCTACTACATTATGCATCAAATGTAGTAAACCCTTCTTTAAACTATGCCTATTATCCTTGAGTTTATATCATAAACATGTAAATGTCTACATGTGCTAGAAAATTCCAAATCTATCACTAAAAATTTCCCAAGATAAACTTGACCATCCTAGAAAACAACGTTTGTCAATTTTGTCCCCTATTAGATGGGTTTTTACCTATGTATTTATATTCTATCCCATTCTGATATAAATTACACATTTTTATGCCTAAATTTCATAAATTTCCATGTGATAACTCTATTGAATCTCCAATATTTTGAGATAAGTGAGATGTATAAATAGATTGTTTAGCTCAAAATAAATGATTTGTGTCCATGTGGGATGTAGAAAATAGTTATTGTTGGATCACATTGAGGTATTGGTGGAGGTGGCTATAATAGATATTCTATTCCTGAAAAGAGTGCATGGTAGAAACCATGACATGAAGAGAGAAAATTAATCATACTAGAAAAAAAGTGCATAAGTAAACAAGAATACAAGTAAACAAGTGCAAGAGGAAATATAAATACAAACATTGAGGCATAGTAGATGTAGACACTAATTTTTTGACAATATCATTATTACATCATGATTTTGGAAAAAAATATATATGTGGCTCTTGAAAAATGGAATTAAGTCTTAGTTTTACAAGTCCTTGTCATTTTGCTTTTATATCACTTTATATATCTACTGATTTGGATTTAGTAATGCTTGATTATCTTTTCATGATGTGAAATAAAAATTTACGACCTATTTCATTATTTATTTGACTTTTTATAGTTTCATTAAAACTACAAATTGATCATGAACGCACTACAATCATGACCCTTTTTAGTTGTGATTGCTTTCTTCTTGTTGGGTATCTTCCATGATATTTAATATTTCACATTTTATGGTCGAATTTACACACCAATAAGATTCAAATTTCAAAGATTATATATATATATATATAAGTTCATCTTGATCATTTACCATCTAGAAATCACCTATTTATGTACTATATATTGAGCTAAGAAATCAAGAGTACAATCTTCATACTACATATCACAACATAGGAGGGCATAAATCTGTTTTTGACATCTACACACAAGGGTTTCATAGGAGAAAATTAGCATATCCCACTATCGGTGTGGAAGCAAAAGGAAACAATAGGTCAAGGGTTCTAGATTGCATGCACATTGGCATAATGCACTAGGAGAACTACATTGAGTTTGAAATGTAGTGCAATATTTGGTGACTTATAAAGGGGGTGATTATACACACCCAAAAATTACATGGTGCAACACTTGAACATAATATGTCTCGATGATGATAAAGTTTCTTCCAAGACAAGAATGAGATCTAGATCCCTTCCTCTCCCTTTTACATTCCTATCTTGACTTAGCCTAACCTCCTTGTCCCGCTTCTAAACTTTCAATTTTCTTACAAGACTGTTTTACTAGAATTTTACCTTCATTGTTCAAAGGTGGTTGTGTAACTTCCCTATTTCTAGAGAGGTGGTTATGCAATTGCCCCTCTAGCAATAGGGGCAATTTTGTAACCATGAAAATCAAAATTAAAACATGAATTTTAAACACATGTTTTAATTGTGATTTGCTTTTCTCCAAGTTTACTTGGTCAAATATGCTAAAAATAGGTTCATTGGAATGATATTTTCTTTCTCCTCCATTATTGCTAAAAATATCCCATTGAATTCTTCCCCATTATCTTAGTCACTCATTCTTGTTTGACATGTGTTTTATAACTTCTTCTTCCCCAATAGTTTATAAATATCTCACATTTGTTTGTATCATGGGTTGACAATTTTAAGTTTTGAGAAGTGTTATGTTACTGAATTTTGGAGAGGTTATTGCATAGATGGATGGTTATATATAAAATGTCCTTTTGCTCACATTTCAACCATCATTATTTGTACCAGACCAACCATCCAATTTTCTTTGATTTCTTACTATTAGCCATTACTTTACTCACTTAGAACACTTGGAACTTGCAGATTGGAAGGATTCAAGCTAAGGAGACACTAACTACATCACCAAAAACACTAGGACAATCTAACACCACTTTGTAATGACCGGGTTGGGGATGCACTTAATTTCTTTTAAAATATTAATATAAGCATTTATCTTTTGAAATCAAGAAAGCTAGTTGTAGTGTTATTTGAAATAAAATATATCATCACTTCCCATGTAAATTGTTATACCAATATTCATTTTATAAGATTTGTTATGAAAAATATTCTACCTTGGATAATCTCTTGTTGAAGCATCCATGTGGATTTACTTGGGAAAGCAATTGGAGGAAGAAGTGAATAAATCTCCATATCTTGATTATTTATCATTTCTTTTAATTAGATTAGAAGCGATTCTGCTGGGAAAGTTTTTCCGAGAAGAAAGGAAATAAAATTTTAAAATATTCCCTTCCTATAAAATATGAGGTAGAATCTATGCTACATGGAGCTTTACTTTTTCAAATAAAAAATAATTTAATTGCTTCCTCATTAAAATTATTATTTAAAACCCATCGCAACAAAGGAATAACCACATCCAGTTATTCACTATTTAGTTTATCTTGGTTAGAAGAAGAAATTAACTTCATTTCAATTTATTCATTTGTTTCCATAGATTGTATATCTTATTTTATTTTAAATAATCTAGAAAATATCAAAAATATTAGTTAATTAATTAGTTTTAATCCATTTCTTTCAAAAATATTCTCAAAATACAAAAAGATAGATTAAAGTAGTTATATTCATTTTATTTAATTAATTGAAAAGGAATTTGATAAACCAAAGGGAATAATTCATCTATCTATATGTTTACTTAAATTTACTTTTGCTATTTATTCATTGTTAGGATTTAATGTAATCTTAGAATGCAAACCAAAACAAACCTAGTTATTAGGAGTTCACACTACTAGTTCATAGCCTTTGATTATCCTTTGACTATCCTTTTGGTTTCTTTTGTTCTCACTCACGAGTTGACGACCATACATGACCATTTTAGTCTGTCTCAACCTTGTAGGAGAATATTTGAACCAATCGTTAACCCACCAGGTATCAACCAATATCGAGAGAGACATAGACTTATTATTACGTGTACTAGTTTTCTCTCTACTCCTTTACCCCCAAAAGAGCATCAACCAACTTGATGATTTAAACAATAAATTATTCATAGCTAAATAATTTGGGCCAATCAAAAAATTGAGTTAAAAACCAAACCCTTAGTTTTCTTTGCTTTATGCATTTTCTAAAATCTTATATGACCATATATGGAGAGGAATATTTAGAGACAAACAAACATTTTCCAAGATTTCATTAGCCGGGCGAAGTATCTTCAATGTAACCAACATAGATTAGGAATTGTGCACAATAATTATCCTTGGTTGCATTATTCCACACATGGAGATAAGATGATTAATCACCATCCTTGATGAACAAGTTTCATACTTGTAAGTTAATCAATTATGAGTTGCTTGAACTTATAATCTTGATCCTTATCCATCCACACCTATTCCATGTTTACCATTTCACACCTATTAAAACTTATCCCATCTTTATTTAATGATGTTATTTCCACATTAGTGTGAAAGATTCAAGAATTAGAAAGTGCTCAAACATCGCAACCTACCCACGTAATAGGGTGGAATATGGGTTATTCCATATATAATCAAAGTCACATCACTTTATCCAATGTGTAACAAACACAACAACATGTGAAACAAGGCCGTCTAGTTCAATCAAACCTAGGTGAGCTTCTCATAGGAGCTAACACACTGGGAATGGTTTCTCAACCATCATACATATACTCTACCCAAGAACCCATTGGTAATGCCTTGTTACATATCATCCCCAACCATGTGGGTTTTCATAGCCAAACAACCATGAATGCATTCTCTAATATTTTTTCTCCCTACATGCATATGTATTCAAATTCTACACACATATACATCATTTGTAAGTTCCTTGACCCATTCTCACAGTTCCAAGGAACCACATACGCTTTAGCTAACACCTATGTTATAACTTACCAAACATCTCCTCCTCCACTTTTCCATAAAGAAACCTACATGGTAGAATCATATGAAATGAGAACTTATGTAAATTACTTAAAATAAACCCTCGATTTCTTAATACGGGGTATCATGCTTTCTTTCCCATTTTTAGATCTCTCCAAGTGTAAAGGGAGGGATACCCCAATGTCCACATTAATGCCTATGTTACTACAATTAGAGAGTTGTTACTATGGGATGCGGTAGTTGTTAAGATATTTCCAAAGACCCTTGATGGGATCACTTTAGATTGGTATTATTGAATCCATGAGGTATCATGCATTCTTTAAAATAATTAGTGTTTGATTTTTTCAAAGCCTTTGACATGAATAAATTTCTATGTAAGGAATAAGAGAATTCCTACATATTAAACATGTAGATAATGAATCTATCACTCACTTCATATTGAGATGGTAATAGGTTATGTATTATTACACAAGAGCACCTAACATAGACCAAATGGAGATTTGTGATCTCTTCCTTCACTTACATATCCGAGAAACCTTGGAGGAATTACAAAAGTTCCCATTTGTATTTATGAGAAAGTGCTAGTAGGTGCTCTTCCTATTGATCAAACAACTATAAAAATAGACACAATACTTACGGACCCAATGGGAAGGTTGTAAATCCCAACTAAAACAACATGGATTATCAAAACATTAGAAATTACAACCAATAACCCAAAGTATTGAGCCATAATGTAGTGCCACCACATACGGTGTTACCGACCAAGCTAAAAATCCCAATGTAACAAACATTGGCAACACAAAAAATAACAATAACATGAGGAATCAAAGGAATCCTAACCCCATCCCCTTTATTAACGTGGTTTATTTCAACCATTTTATAATTGAAAAAATCAAGCCAAGGCCAAAACCAATACCAAAAAATTGTCAGGAGCACAAACTACACATATAACAACCAACCCTAGAATAAAAATCGGGGTTCAACCAATAAAAAAACCAAATTTAGAGGCTAAGGGATTACATTCACAACTTGTATAGTGGCTTTCACCATGTTTCGGTCATGATTCCCATACTTAGAGATAATATAACAATTTCATATAAAGAATCCTAAAGGATCAATGAATTTTTTTCATTGACATGTTCCTAGGGAACCTCGAGGAATACCCACAATCGACTATTCAGGGTCCATTGCACCTTAACAAGTAAATTTGGGCATATATCAAGATCCATTTCCCAAATACCCGAAGATGAGAAAATAAATCCCAAAGTGCAAATAAGGGAATTCCTAATTGAACCATGACAATGAATATTTTACCTATGGGAATTTGGAGGTTTATCCCAATCTAAATAAAAAAGGATGAAGATTGTAGGGTGGTGAGTTAGAAACTAAACAAAAATTTAGTCGATGACATAGATAAAAGAGTATACACAACCTCTCCCCACTTACTCTCTTTTGTAGGATGATATTTGTATAGTCCACAAGCTAGTAGAGCATATGACTTGATTACGAACTTAATATAGACATTCTCCCACATTTCATTTCCGGAATCATTGAAGAATTCAATATCTCATCATTCCACTAGTTTGGATACATTGGGTCTTGAACATCTAGTCCATGTCATGCCTCCACCCAAGGCCTAAATTAATCATCTTGAATTTTACATAAATCCTCTAGGGAAAAATGATATGGATGCTGGGTATGTGTTTGACATAAGTAAGATACCTTTTGATGTTGAAATAGCCCGAATAGGAGATCCCACTTTATATTAACAAACAATTACTATATAGAAATTACATTAATAAATACATGATTGATGATGGGGATGCTATGAATATAGTTCCCTTCTCCTTATAGAAGTTAGGATATGGAGAGACCAAGTACTCCACTAGAAACACGTTGTGAGGTTATGATAGCCTCGGACTCATTTCAATTAGAATCCTAATCCTTATTATCTTCCTTGGACTGAAAACTATTTTAAGCGAGTTTTACATTATAGATAGGGAGAAAATAAAACATGATCCTAGGAAGGTCGTGGATTCACAGGATGAAGGCCACTCCTTCCACTTTGTTCCAAGAGGTTAGTTTTCTTTAGTTAGAGAAGATCTTCATCACTCAAAAATATTCTAGACCTTTTGATATACAATTAGAAAACTTAAGAAGAATCCTAAAGTTCATTCGAGTTTGAACTCCCTAAAAACCGACTAAACAAACCACACCCTTGAAGTAATTGGTTGTGACTACAAAATGGGTTTCAAATACTAGTGTGGATAAATTAAAAACAATCGAAGTCACACAAAAGTGACGATAAATTTACTATCTTTGTAAAATTTGTATCCCAAAAATAAAACAAATATTGTGAAACTATTAAATAATGTAATGCCCACTTCCTTAGACCCCTTTTTATGTCACTAGATTATCTATTTCTAGATATTCTATCTATCTCATAAGACATTATGAAATCGACATATTGAAATTTGGACACTATTATTTTAAAACTTCATGACATGAGACTCTTTTGGGATGGCATTGCTGTTTATATATTGTATACATGGATTTTGATAACTTTTGTGATGCAAGGATTTATAGTATTACCGTTGCTTATATTGATCATGCATGTGATTATTTGATGATGACTATAATGATTTAACATATATATCTTGGTGGAATTTTTATATTTGAATGCTTATGTTAACGTCGTTGTGCTCGGATGTCACATATTTAATTTAATTGTGATAATGATTGTTATTGATATTGATGTGCTTTGAGTTGAGATGTTAACTATATGCAAATATATGATTTGGAAATATTTTTGATGGATTTGATGTGTGTATAGAGTGTGAAGTGGTGTACAAGTTGAATAAAATAACACACATGGGGACCAAGGGAACAACATGTGAAGGATGCATGGGTCAAGACCCCTTGACTACCTTGAGAAACATTGGTTGTGGGTTTAGAAGAAGTGGCTAAGCCCTTTTATTTCTTATGGTTGTTTAATTTATTTTTCATATCCTATGTTGATGGCTCATTTTGTAAATTCACCCTTGCATTTTTGTAAATAAAAATTTGTGTAATTTCTTCCTCTCGCACATGTTGATGTGACATGTGTCATGACCCTTTTGGTAGGTGAAAATCAAATTAATGGATCCCTAAAACCAAGAGAAATATGGAGGGGGTGGATTTTTGCTTTGAGTGATTTTTTCTCGGACAACCTTGAAGTCACCTAAATTTGTCCTATCCACCTTAAATGAACCCATAGCCCTAACCGATCATGGGTAGAGTATTTTGAAGCCTCATTTATGATTTTGACCCCTTTTATGGATCGCTTTTTTCTTGCTCTTAATTAAACTTAGATTTCCTTATTGAATTTTAATGGTTGATGGAGATTTTTATTTTATTATTGATGTTAATTTTAGAGTGATGG
The DNA here is from genome assembly GCA_018340775.1 of Taxus wallichiana var. yunnanensis. Classification (NCBI taxonomy): domain Eukaryota; kingdom Viridiplantae; phylum Streptophyta; class Pinopsida; order Cupressales; family Taxaceae; genus Taxus; species Taxus wallichiana. The sequence continues at coordinate 365,796,199 of CM031242.1, read as the reverse complement.
ATGTAAAATAAGCCTTCTTGCTTTTTTTTTTCATTTTTGGTCATTTAATTTTTATTGGATTTTGTGGTGTACTCTTGATTTGAGGAGTAATGGTCTTTGACTAAATTTTTGAAGGAAATTAAATTTTCATGTGAGAATGGTGTGTACCTTGGGTGAGGTGGAGTGAGTACACCTAGTTGGAATCCATGTGGAACCAAATCACCCCCTCCCCGTGCAAACTCTATAAATAAGTTGTATGTTTTGTAATTGGGGTTGACTAGTTACATTCTTGTTCTATTTTGGGAGTTCTTGTGCTTGGAGGAGCTTGAGAGTAGATTGGAGTTTGGAGGAAGTGAAGACTATTGCTATGGATTCAAGGTAGGGTCTTGATCCCTTGGGATTTACTTTGTTGTTATTATATCTTGCATTGTTGTTTTATGATAATGGTGTTCATTGGTTTAATTGCTTCTTTGGTTGTTTTTCATTCTTTCCCCTTTTTGGGTTATTTTATTATTGCAATGGAATGTGCTTTGGGAAGGGTATAAAACCCTTAGGTTGGGTGTTGGAGGGGAGTGTGTTTGGTTGGTTTTGGTGGAGGGAAAAGGATATTAGGTTCTTATTATGAATGTGATATTGTTGTAATTTTTTGGAGGGAGTTGGGGTAGATGGGGGTTAGGCCTTTGGTGGAGAGAAAATGGGTGTTTTAGGAGGTATAAGGTGTAGTGGAGGAATAAGGAGGGTTGGATAATGGAGGTTTAAGGCCTAACCCACTACCCACTTGGAGTTATAAGGAGACCAACAAATATCTCTCCCTCTCTCACTTGGCTTGATTTCAAGCCATTGTTTTTTCTTGCATGTTGAGTTGCATTTTGTGTGATTGTGCTTGTTTTGGGTCTCATAGATCAAGACCAAATGCTAGTGTTACTCAAGGGGGTTTGGGCTTATTCATGGTTCATGGTTGGGGATCGAGGGCTAATTGGGAAGTGCTCCCTTCCCCATTAGATATGGTTGGGAGTTTAGTGTTTCTTGGCTCCCTTTGTGTATTTGAGAAGCTTGTGAAGAATCTAGTTTTCTTATGTCAACTACCTTCATCTTGTTATTGGGAACTCGCTTCAAATTTGGGATTTTGCAAAAGTGATGTAATGTAAAATATTGTAATATAAATTTGAAGGAGAGGTAATTGAGATATTTGTGAATTATGTAAGCAAATTTCAGTTTTGAGAAAGTTGTAATCTTGTTAAGTGATGTAATGTGAGCCAATGAGTTTAATGTTGGGAGGATGTAATTTGAAGTTAACTATGTAAACAAATCAGTTTTTAGCTTTGAAAGAGGTGTGTTAAATTTATAAAATATATTTTGTAAAGGAACACATTGTTGAGAAAATTAGAAGGAAGAGGAAATACCATTTTTTTGGAAACTTATTGTAAAATTGAAGTGGAAATTTGTGTTAGAAAAACCAACAATTTAATGAGTTGTCATTGTAGTGGAAATGGGCAATTTTGTGCACTTACTTATTAGTTTTGGTCAAGATTTAGATTGTAATGATGTGGGTAAATTTGTTTAAGATTCAAATGTAGAAATTGGTGCATCCTAGCTAGTAAGAGAACACTTGCACAAGAGAGTGTGCTCTTACTAGTTGGGATACACATGGGTATGGCCATCCTTCCATGCAAACTACATGGAAAGGTGACCATATCCATGGTACACCACCACTATCTATTTTAACTTGTTGTTTTGTTACATATTTGGAAACTTGAAATCTTGTTGTTGCATTATCATAAATTGGAGAATATTTCTGTTTAATATCCGGCTAGTTTTAATATTGTTGTTTGATATTTGTAAACTTTGAAATACACATTTCTGTCTTATATTCTTGGCTTATGGGAATAAAATTAATTTAATTCTTGTTTGAGTATGAACCTTGTAATTTGATAAAACAAATTTACTTCCCGAATTTTTAAATCCAAATGCCATTCACATTTAGGTTTTATGCTCTTGATAACTATTACAACTAGTTAATCAAAATGTAACATGATAATGGAAATTTTATGTTCTCATTTCTGTCCTATAAACTAGTTTATGCATTTCCCAACCTTGAATTTAACACAAGATTATTGATACTTATACATACATATATGTATGTATGTATATAGTGTGTTAAAAAAAAATTAATTGGGGGGGGGCTAGGGATGACCCACCCCACCCTAGGCCATTCCACATAGTTCCCACCTAGGGCACCAAACTCCATCCCAAATACCTCATCCTCTCAACTACCCACACTTTCCCTACCTCCTGCTTTTGCCGCTACTTGCTACCCTGGAACCCCGAAGACTGCAGATCCCATCTCCTTACCACCTTATTTATTTACCTCTCCTTTGGCCATGTAATCTTATCTCTTGTACTTCCCTCTCGCTACCCCTATTTCCCTAGTCATCTTGGTTCACCATCCCACCCCTCTCCTTCATTCCTCCCAAGTGCCGCCCGCACAAAATCCACATTGAAAAAAGTGAAAAAAAAAGTGATAAGAAAATAAGTTAATGGAGGAGGGGGAATAGTTTTGGTTGGGGTTTGGGTAGTTTTTTAAGGTTTAGGGTTATTCTTTTAAATAATATAGTATATATCAATATAGTACATATAACAATTTTATATATAGTTTAATACTTATTAAATAATATAATGTTTAAAACTATATATATATATATATATATATATATATATATATATATATATATATATATAGTATAATGTAGGTTTTGTAAGTTATAATATGTATTTTGAGACATATAAAATAATATATAAGATATATTACAACGTATATAATTAGATAATAATATATATGTATTACAATATAGAATAATAATATAATCTCTATAATATTATAATGTTACTTTATATATTTAATACTATTTATATATTATAAGGTCATAGGAATATAACGTCACGAAGTAATTATTATAGTACCCATAATATCTATAGTATCATATCATATGTAATACTATTATTTATTAAATATATAGTCATTATAAAGGTTATCAAACTTATCACATAGTATTGTTATAATGATATAATGAAACCTAACATGCATAAAGTAGATACCTAACATGATATCTCTTGGAGACATATGATAAAATTGGAATGATATAGGGAAGATTAGCATGTCCCCTTTGCAAGGATGTACACACATGACAAGTACATACCGTTCAAATGTCATATTGGGGCGTAAATAAATAAAAAATTTTCTTAGATTTTGGTTGAAATTTTAGGGCATTACACTTGGTATCATAAATAGAGTTTCCACACTTGGATGCTTTGAGAAACAAAACAAAACAAAACAAACCATAGATAACTTGTAAATTGATTAAAACTAGTAAACTTGATTTGTTAATAAATCATTGTATGAATTTCTAACTCCATCCTTGTCTATGCAGGGGACAAAGATGAGGCATGGTTACTAGAGCTGTGACCAAGGGAGTATCAATGGGGGTTAAGACCAGGAGTTCTCATGGAGGTTATCTTTGCAGATGGAGCTAGGGGTGGATAAGGTGGTGGTAAGACTAGAGCAGGAGCTTAAGGAGGATGAGATAGACATCTTGAGGTAGTTCCCAAGGAACCACATGAGAGAGTAGAGGTAGAAGCACCACCAGTGGAGGACAGTATACCCATATCCACACAAATTATATAGGTGTTACAGGAGGTGGTCGTGGCACTAAGAGAGAGAGAGATGATGACCATCTAGCAGTAACAGGTAAGGATTCACATCATGCCTCAAGAGAGTAGATATTGATGCATGAGGAGAGAGAGGGATCCTCACATCATAGGGAGCGATCTAGGATACCTCCCACATGAGTACCTACACTAGATGTGAGACCATCAAACCACCTTAGATAGGTAGGGAAACATATAAGAGAGATCCTAAAGTTGCTTCCACCATATTATTCGAGGACACCAAAGTTTTTCAAGAAGAGGCATGGCTTGTGAGATTGAATGGATGCTTGAAAATATGTTCGTGCTCGAGAAACACCAAGGTGTGTGTTACTATTAAATTACTCAAAGATGGAGTCGGAGTATGGTGAAGATTAGAGGAGTAGAAGCTCCTAGTGGACTTTGAGACTATATCTTGGGATATGTTTGAGGAGAAATTCGGTAGGGCGTGTATATAACTAGACACTTTTAAGTAGCATATTGATGAGGTCCATGATCCGAGGCAACAGAACACAACAATGGAAGAGTATGAGGGTCGTTTGTTATACATATTGTAGTATGTAGACTATATGCATAATGAGTAGTCGGGGTTCATCATTTCATTCAGAGGCATGAACTTGGAGATCGAGGTTTGTTAGGATGCACATCTCCCATAGAAACTAGTTGAGGAAGTTGAGAAGGCCACCATTCAAGAGAAAATAGAGGGAGGACACAAAAAGATATAAAGAAGGTGAGGTAACACCTTCAACAACTACATGATAGAAGATCAAGGGGTGCACCACCTCTCCCTCTTGGTGGATTTAGACCTGTATTATCTACCTCTTGACAACCACATTACCCACAACAACATGCATGTTAGCCATAGTAGCACCATACACAACAAAGGTCCTTACCTTGATAGGATGCAAAAAGAGGTCGAGTGTGGGATTTCCACCTAGAGCACCATAAAGGGAACCAACATCGCTAGGGCACATTCAAGAGGAGGACACCCATAACAACCATTTAGGGAACATCCCACAACATCCTCTACTATGAGTACTAGGGTTCCTGGAGGTATATTAGAGCAGCAGAGGTCTACTCCAACTTGTTATGGTTATGGTGACCCAAACCACTATTAGAACATGCATCCGTGCAAAACCTAAATACAATTCAAGAAAGGAAATCCCTATATTATAGGACATTTTTGGTGATGTAGGATATACACACAAGATTTATGTGATGGTTGATAACCGCAAACAACATACCAGGCTACCATGATTTAGACAACAGTAGTATCGGTGGTACTCTCATTTCAATTTTGTTTGATTCTAGGTCTTTAGACTCAATTGTATCTCCTTAGTAGTGGATCATTATAGGATGGTGGTAGTGAGATATGGTCCTAGATGGGATGTATAGGTAGCATAAGAAGCTAGAATTTCCTCAAACTCCATATTCAAGGAGTGTGTTCTGGATATAGGGTCCTTTGTACTATAATGGACTTTTGCATTTTACCCTTGGGATCTTATGATGTGATTTTTGGTATGGATTGGTTATCATCCCATTAGGATAGGTTGGATTTCCATCTCAAGGTGATTGAGTGTAGAGATGACACTGGTTTGGAGAGATTAGTTACATATATTTAGAGATCCAGATCCGTTCGCACTATATCCGTTATGTAACTTAAACATAGTATGCGAAGGGATGTAAGTTGTTTGCCATCATGGTGAGTGATAGGATGGAGGATTTATCAGAGGACCATTCTTAGATGATTACCCTATATAAAATATATTTCCAACATGTTATTCAAGGATTTTAGGTTTACCACCTTCTCGTGAGATAGATTTCACATTAAACTTATACTGAGTGAGCCTATATCCGTGTGCCCATAATATGACCCCATAATATGACCACTCTTGAGATTTGTGATCTCAAGTTACAGTTAGAGGGACTTTTAGACAAGGGCATCATTCACCCTAGTGTGTCACCGTGGGGAGCACCAATTATATTTGTGAAAAAGAAGGATGGATCTTTGAGGTTATGTATCGACTACAAGTAGTTGACCAAGGTAACGATCAAGAATCATTACCTCTTCCGTGTATTGAAAGCCTATTTGATCGAGATGAGAGGGGTGAATTTATTCTCTAAGATTGACCTAAAATTAAGATACTATCAATTGAGGATTACAGAGGTAGACAAACACATGACAACTTTTTGTACTAGATATGGGCACTATGAGTTTACAGTAGTTCCTTTCAAACTCACCAATGTTCTGCAGTTGTTTATGAGTATGATAAACAAAGTGTTCAAGACCTTCTTAGATCGATTTTTATTGGAATTTATAGATGACATTATTATCTACTCATGGACTTAGGAGGAGTACAAGGATCATATTCTTAAGGTTTTGTAATGCCTTAGAGAAGCGTGGTTGTATGAAAACTTAGATAAGTGTGCCTTTTTCTAGATAGAGGTCCAATATCTAGAAACATTATTTTGAGAGGAGGGATTAGAGTTTGCCTTTCTAATATTGAATCCATTCTCATGTTAGGAATATTTTCTTTAGTGATCACATTTTTAGCATTATATTGTGTAGAATTATTATTAAAATGAGTTAACATAAAATAACTCATTTAATAATAATATAATAGTTTAGAATAAATTAATACAATCTCATATTGAGTTGTATTTTATTATTGTACGTGAGTTGTAGTACAACTCACTAGAGATTTTAGGGAACTAGTAGAGATATTATGAGAGATATATGGGATAGAAATTGAGTGATATGTGGATCATGGAGAGATAAGGGGATTCATGATGTGAGTTGACTCCTCCTTTGTAGGAGATAAAATTTCTATATATTGTAACCTCTCTACAATAATAAATTGATCCAAATGAATTGAGTTTGTGTGTTAAATCTGTGTTTTAGTTAGAATGTTATTTAGTGCAATCTAATACTGAAATAATATTTGGTATCAGAGCAGGTGGCTCTTGGCTGTGCTCTATGGAGTTTTACATTCAAACGATTCGATTTTTAAAATATGTCTGGTAAATTACATTTTTCTCCAAAACCCAGAATCCAAATTTTGTGAAATTTTGAGGGTTTGATTATTCAGATTCTAGGCATGATCTATAAAAAAATTGGAAAAACCTAGTTCTGGTTATGGAGAAATAAATAAATCAATATCGGAGTAGCAGCTACGTTGAAGCTCATGAGATAGCAGTTGTGTTTGATAAAAAGTAAGTCTCTATTTTTTGTTGTATGAAGTTTATTAAATGATAAGTCTTTGAGTAATCTGTAATATTAATAATAATAGTGAGGTCTTATGTTTTTATTTTCTATAGTCAATTTTAAAGGACGCATTTTTGGGGTAACCGACGTCTTCTATTGTTGAAATGGATATTCCATTAGAAACATTCTTGGTTTTAACTTTCACACATGGAAAGTTAAAATTCAAATGAAACTAATGAATAAAAATTATGGGGAATAGTTAGTGGTAAAGAAACACATCCCATAGATGCAAGTAAGTTACTTGAATGGAAAAGTAGAGATGTTAATGCCAAAGCCATCATTGGCCTTGCATTTTCGTGATTCGAACTACACTATGTAGATTTGGAAAAGTCATCCATTGAGATTTGGGAAAATTTGAATAAGTTGTTTGGTGCTAAAGTGGTTAATGTAAAATTTTCCTTAAAATTACGCTTATTCAAATTAAAAATGAGTGAAGGAACTACTATGTCTAGTCATATAAATGATCTCAGATCTCTCATGAGGCAACTAGCAGAAGTTAAAGCACCAGTTGATGATGAAGATGCTAAAGCTATTTTATTAAATAGTTTGTCTTCAAAATATAACAATGTTGTTTTCACTCTTGGTCAAATTCCATCTCAGTCCTTGGAAGACATGATCTCAGCTCTCCTAGTAGAAGGAAAAAGAGCAATATCAGAAGATACAGAAGAAGAAAGTGCAATGTACTCAAAGAAAAATCGTAATTTTTTGACAAAAACAAGGATGAAGTTGAATGTTTTTATTGCAAAAAAAGGGCACACATCTTGGTTTTGTAAGGCTCGAGCTAATGATATCCTCAAAGGAAAACTCAAAACAAATGAAGCAAATGTAGCTAATGAAAAAGAACCATCCAATGAGTAAGAACTGATAAAGGAAGAACTAACAAATGATGATAATGGTTATAATTATGAGGATTTTCTATACTAAGTGAATAAATTCCTAATTAGAGGATGGAGGAAATGGAGGAAGGAGGTCAATCAATGACCTCTCACCAACCGCAAGTGATTGGGCCACACAATGAAGTTGTGGCATTTTTTCAGTTGTGTGTTTGATTTCCGCTATGTGAAAATAAGAACAGATGGATCATACCTATTCAAAATTCTAATGTGTGAGCAATTTATTTTATTTTCCCTGGATGTAAGAAGGTGGTGAGAGCTAAAAGAGTATTGTTATATCTAGGTTGTTGGTTGACCTTATAAAACCATCATTTGTTATGGTTGTTGGTTAACCACATGTAAAACCATCATTTGTTTGTAGGTTGTTGGTAAACTGAGTGTAAAACCATCTTGTTTGTTTGTAGGTTGTTGGTAAACCGAGTGTAAAACCATCATGGGTATTTTTAGGTTGGTGGTTATCCCAGTGTAAAACCATCATTGGAGTTGGGTAGCAGTACAAGATAATGTTTTCCCCATGTTCGCACTAAGGGGGGAATGTTAGGAATATTTGCTTTAGTGCTCACATTTGTTAGCATTATATTGTGTAGAATTATTATTAAAATGAGTTAACATAAAATAACTCATTTAATAATAATATAGTAGTTTAGAATAAATTAATACAATCTCATATTGAGTTGTATTTTATTATTGTACGTGAGTTGTAGTACAACTCACTAGAGATTTTAGGGAACTAGTAGAGATATTATGAGAGATATATGGGATAGAAATTGAGTGATATGTGGATCATGGAGAGATAAGGGGGATTCATGATGTGAGTTGACTCCTCCTTTATAGGAGATAAAATTTCTATATATTGTAACCTCTCTACAATAATAAATTGATCCAAATGAATTGAGTTTGTGTGTTAAATCTGTGTTTTAGTCAGAATGTTATTTAGTGCAATCTAATACCGAAATAATATCTCAAGTGGATAATACCCACTAATGTCATTGAGGTTCATAGCTTCATGAGTCTAGCAGGATACTACATGAGGTTTGTACAATAATTCTCTCGACATTCGCATCCCATTACCTCTTTGTAGTGTAAGGGGAATAAGTTCGAGTGGACAAACAAGTGTGCACAAGAATTTAGAATGCTTTGAAAGAGCATCTCACTATAGCTCCCATTCTTGCGGTTCTAATCGCACAAGGATTTTTTTGAGTGTCAGGATGCCTCCTTAGCTGGTATTGGAGGGGTACTAATGTAGGATAGATAGTGATTGCATTCGAATCTAAGAAGATAAAAGACTATGAGCTCAACTATCCTACACATGATTTAGAGTTAGCATTAGTTGTTCATGCCCTTGTCAGATGGAGGCAATTCCTATTGGGTCAGAGGTTCATTTTGAGGACAAATCATATGATTCTATGACATATCTTTATAAAACTTAACTTGAACACCCATTAGCACCGTTGGATGGAGTTATTGTACAAGTATGACATGGAGGTAGAACATGTGAAAGGGAAGGAAAATGTCGTGGCTGATGTCTTGAGTCACAAGACATGTAGTGATGGCTACATAAGTGGGAAAAAACTTACATCACAACATTCTACAACAATTTCCTCACAATAGATGGTATGCGACATTCACGACAGATATTGATTTAGGGAAACCCCTTAAGGGGAAGTTTATAGGGATTAATCTTGAGGAAAATGGAATTATTAGGCATAAAGGTAGGATATATGTACCTAAAGAGGGTGGTATACAACATATTATTTTGGTAGAGGTCCACGTGCACCTTACTCAACCCATCCAAGGGTTAACAAGATGCATGTTACCTTGAGACACCTTTATTAGTGGGTAGGATTGTGATGATATATCGAAGGGTATGTAGCTCGATGTCTAGAGTGATAGAGAGTGAACCAACATCCCGTAGGCCTTCTCTACATATACAAATTTCCAAAGTGTGGAAGTGGGATGTTATATCTATCAATTTCATTGTGAGACTACCTACATTTTTTCCTATTGGTACAATGTGATCATGGTCAAAGTTGAAAAATTGACCAATATCGCTCATTTCTTTGTAGTGAAGACCACCTACATTACTAGGGCTATTGCATGAGTTTACTTGGATGAGATAGTAAGACTACACGAAGTACCTAAGAAGATCAAATCAGACCAAGACCCACTATATACTTCTAATTTCTAGACCACTTTATAGGAGGATTTGGGCACGTAACTCAATTTCAGCACAACATACCACCCTGAGATAGATGGTTAGACTGAGAGGGTGAACTAGGTATTAGAGGACATGCTTTATATGTATGTGATGGACCAATAATATAATGGGAGGAATACCTCTACTTGGTTGAGTTTTCATACAACAACAATTATCATAGTTCCATTGACATGGCACCATTTTAGGCTCTTTATGGTAGGGAGTGTAGGACTCCACTTAGTTGGGATAGGATTGAGGATCGGGTTATTATTAGACCCGATTTAGTATAGGAAATGGAACAATAGATAACTCTCATTCGCGAGGATTCTTGAGGCACATGATATGCATAAGAAGTATGCAGATAGTAAGAGAATTGAGAAGAACTTTGAGGTTGGCTCAAAGGTGTTCTTGAGAGTCAAGCCACACAAGAGCCCTATCCTATATGGAAAAGGCTCTAAGATATCTCCATGGTTCATTGGACCATTTGATATTCTTGAGCAGATTAGACCCGTAGCTTATCATCTCACCTTTCCACCCATCTTATTGTGTATCCACAATGTTTTTTGTATTTATGTATTGAAGAGATATGTACAACATATATCTAATGTATTGGATTGGACTTCTCTTGTATGTGTAAGAGGGAGGACATGTGATAGAGACCCATATGTATCCTAGAGCACATGACTCTAGGCCTTTGGGGATGCTAGTTTGATTAGGTTAGAGTTTAGTGAGATAGATACAATGAGCATGAAATTACATGGGAGGATAAAACCACTCTTTCGAGTGTAATACCCACATCTATTTGAGTGACTTCTAGGAGAAAGTTGCATTTAAGGGAGGGGATGTAATGCCCACTTCCCTTAGACCCTTTTTATGTCACTAGATTAGTTGTTTCTAGATATTCTATATATCTCATAGGAAATAGGAAATTATGATATGAACATATTGACATTCAAACACTATTATTTTGACACTTCATGAAAAACTCTTTTGGGATGATATTGATGTTTATATATTGTATATGTGGATTTTTCTAACTTTTGTAATGCATGGATTTATAGTATTACCATTTCTTATATTGATCATGCATGTGATTATTTGATGTTGACTATGATGCTATAACATTTATATCTTGGTGTAATTTTTAGATGTTGAATGCTTATGTTAACGTCATTGTGCTCAAATGTCATATATTGAATGTAATTGTGATAATGATTGTTATTAATGTTTATGTTCTTTGAGCTGCGATGTTAACTATATGTGAATGTATGATTTGCCAATATTTATGATGGATTTGATGTGTGCGTAGAGTGTGCAAAAGTGTAGAGGTTAAATAAATTAACATAGATGGGGACGAAGGGACCAACATGCGAAGGATGTATGGGCCAAGACCCTTGGCCACCTTGAGCAACATTGGTTGTGGGTTTAGAAAAAGTTGACAAGCCATTCTCTTTCTTGTGGTTGTTTAATTTATTTTTCATATCCTATGTTGATGGCCCCATTTTTAAATTCACCCTTGCATTTTTGTAATTTGAAATTCATGTAATTTTTTCCTCTCGCATGTGTTGATGTGACAAGTGTCATGACCCTTTTGGTTGGTGAAAATCAAATTAATGGATACCTAAACCCAATAGAATTATGGAGGGACGGATTTTGGCTTTGAGTGAAGTTTTGGACAACCTTAAAGTCACCTAAATTTGTCCTATCCACCTTAAATAAACCCATACCCCTAACCCATCATGGGTAGAGTATTTTTGAAGCTTCATTTATGATTTTGACCCCTTTTATGGCTCATTTTTCCTTTCTCTTAATTGCACATGGATTTCCTCATTGAATTTTAATGGTGGTGGAGATTTTGCTTTTATTATTGATGTGCATTTTAGAATGATGGATGTGAAATAATCCTTCTTGCTTGTTTTTCCTTTTGGTCATTTAATTTTTATTAGATTTTGTAGTGTACTCTTGATTTGAGGTGTAATGGTCTTTGAATAATTTTTGGAAGAAATTAAATTTTCATGGAGAATGGTGTGTACCTTGGGTGAGGTGGAGTGAGTACACATGGTTGGCATCCATGTGGAGTTAACTCATGCCCTCCCATTGCAAACTCTATAAATAAGTTGTATGTTTTGTAATTGGGGTCGACTAGTTACATTTTTGTTCTATTTTGGGAGTTTTTGTGCTTGGAGGAGCTTGGGAGTAGATTGGATTTTGGAGTAAGTAAAGACTATTGATATGGCTTAAAGGTAGAGTCTTGAGCCCTTAGGATTTACTTTATTGTTATTATATCTTGCATTAGGATTAGATAAATGGATAAACAAGTTCTTGGAAAAGGTCGATTCCAAGAATCCAAAGGAATTCCTTGGAGGATGTCATCTCGTTTTGTAACAATTAAGTGAATTGATAAAGATAACAATATCAATAGATAATAATAGACAATGATAAATGGATAGTAGATACAAATGGATGTAGAGCTTATAAAACTCAAGGTTGAAAGGAAAGTCTTGTGTGGATTCAAAGGTGGCCCAAGAAAGTGTAGATGTGATCTAAATGGACTCAAAGTATTCATACCAAAAGTCCTTAGTCTCTTGCTTGGATATAATGGAGGAACTCAATTTGATCCTCAATGATATCTTGTTTCAATGAAAAAATTATATTACATAGAGTGTGAGTTCATGTAAGATGTTGTATTTTCCCTAGAAAAGGGGTGTTGGACTATGGGGAGATCATAAATGCTTGTAATCAGATGTGAACGGTTAGGAACTACCATCTAATAGAGCCATACTTGGAAACAACATGTTAAATACATAGAGAAATTGATAAAAATGATGAAAAGATGATAAATTGATAAAAAGATAGATTTTGATAGGAATCACGATGATTTAGGCCAATCATTGGTGATTAGGGTGAATCACTAGCGATTACTGTGGAAATTGACAATTTTTGCTAAAATGATGATTAAAGCTCTAAAATGATGTTTTTGATTGCTTTTAATGTTTCTTATGAATTGTAAAAGATAAAAAGAGATGTAGGAATACCTTTGGATGGATGTGGAGTTAAAATATGCCTCAAATATTAGTGGGAATGATCTAAAATTTGTGTGCTGTCTAGTCACGCTTCTAGAAGTTGAATGATGAAAATGGCCAAAAATGTTGTTGTAAATGATTGATATTGATGATGAAATATGTATCTTGGATTTGATAAAGTTAAAAAAAATAGTAAGGGAAAAAATGATGAAATTATGAAGATCCTGAGAGAGAGCATAAAGGTGTTATTTATAATCATTGCGATTAGGTACAATTTTGGTGATCCACTTTTTTAGGGAAAGCTTAGAAAGTGGTTGAAACCACTTCTAATAAAGGGTTTTTGGTTTGGGATTGGGTAAATGGTTAAGGAAGGTTGGGGATGAGGTGTAGAGGTTAGGAAGTAGTAGAAAATAGGTTTTAATGGTTTTGAAATGGTTAGGGTTGATTTAGGGTGGTTAGGTTGTTTTTAGGAAGATAAAATAAGATTTACAGTTGTAAAGTAGTATTTATGGGGTGTGGAAGATATTTACATGGAGTAAATATTGTGAAGGATTTTAGACTTAGGATAAGTGGTTTATGGATTAAATAATGTGTTTAATGATTTGATTTGATTTAATATATTGTGAAGATAGTGTATGTGGTGAGGGAAATTAGTGGTGCTAATTTTAGGTGTCTACATTTTCCCCTTTTGTTGAGTAGTTTGGTGTAGGAAAAGTGCTAGAACAAAAATGATTTAAAGGTTGATTTGATTTTGTATGGGTGACCCCCCTCAAATTGGGGTGATACTGCAACATAGTGTAAGGAACACTAGTTTGACAAGTTGTTGGTTTTGGATAAGTTTGATGATGTGTTTCATTGAAAATTTCCCCAAGATGGGGTATCGAAATGATATGTGCTACCATGGAATCAAGTGAGGGGAAAAACCAAAGGGTTTTTTCCTATGGACATATGATTTGTAAGGGTAGGCTAGAAGGATGAGGAAGTCAAGTGATGGGGGTGAAAGGGCACATGTCCCATAGACATATGACTTGCATGTACTAAGTTGATTTTAAGTTTTGAGGATGGGGTCTCTAAATGAGACATTTTTGTCAAAAAATGTGATAAAATGATTTTGATGTTGAAAAAGGTGATTAGGGTAAAAAGAGTGATGAATCGCTAGTGATTTATGATGATCATCGGTGATTTAGGTGAATCATCTAGTGATTCAGGAATCATTCATGATTCTGTGATTTTTTTTGGGAGGCTATAAAAGGCCTTATTTTGATGATGAATAGTTCATTTGTGTGACTTGTTTTGTGAGTTGGAGAGCTTGAGTGAGTGAAAAAAATGGATTTGGGAGAGCAATGGCATCATCGAGAGAGAAAGGAAGCCCACACAAGTAGAGGTAGGCACTTAATTTTTTTTTGTTTTTGTTTGGTTTTAGCTAGTTTTTTTAATTTTTTTGTTGTTAGGGTATGTATACGGAGGGTTTTTTTTTTAAAATCTGGAATTTTGGATGATTCAGGTGGATCTCCAGTGATTCATGTGAATCATTGGTGATTTTTTTTTTTTTTTATTTGTGATTCTTTTAGGTTTATTTGTTGCCAATGTTTGTTTGATGAAGTTTTGATGAAAAGTATGATGAGGATGGATTTTAATATGTTTTTTTTGTTTTTATGGTGGTTAGGTGAATATCAGTGATGACTATCCGAGATAGGATTCCATTGATCCTAGTGGAGGTATGGGAGGATATGTCAGATGATGATTGGAGTCATGTGGAGGTAGGTGGGGTTTATAGGGATGTGTGATTATAGACACATTCATAGATCTTGAGGATTATTGTTGGCTTTGATGGAGAGATGGGATCAACCACTGTACATTTTGGTTACCGATAGGTGAGATTACGATTACTATGGAGGATGTCCATAGGATTACGAGGCTTTCCATTCTAGGGGAGGGCATTTATTATATTGATGAGAGAGAGAGAGAGAGAGAGGATGTTATGAGGAGGTTGTATGGGGATGATGCTATGATGATGTGAGATATACTTTAGGGGTTTTTATTATAGTCTTTGTATATTTTGAGAGAGAGAGAGGGTTGTACCGGATGATGATGTTGATGATGGGGATTTCATGTTTTCTTTTCCTAATTTTGGAGGTGGTATATTTCCATGGATGATGACTGGAGTAGTTGCAGAGATGATGGAGCATCATATATATTTTTTTTGGGCCCCTGCACTATTGGCACAACATACATACATAAAGAGTTGTGGGCTTGGAGAGTCCACAAGATATTTGGGATAGATGTTGGTGTTTTTTGTTACAGTGTTGGGCATTCAAGCATATTTTATGTGGCTCATCCGCATGGTTTACCATGGGGGTGTGGACATGATTGATAGATTTTAGTTTTTTGTGAGATGGTGAGTGATGTGGAGATGATCGAGAGGGTGAAGAAGGAGGCTCATTATAGAGAGATCCTTATAGGTTTATAGGTGGGAGATGTATTATGGAGACCATATGTTGATTTTTAGTAGTGGTGGTTTGGGGTTAGAGTGAGCTTGATATGTTATATAGAGATGTGGGTGTAGGGAGAGAGGGGAGAGTGGGAGCTTGTCTGATTTATCCGTGTTAGATGGAAATTTGGTTTGATTCAGGATGTTCCGATGCCCCAGTATTGTATATAGAGATGAGATGAGGGAGATTGGATACTCCCAAGGTAGTTGTGGGACCACCTCTTATTATACCTGATGATGAGAGAGGGAGCCATGGGTATAGATGAGCATGATGACTAGTTCCTGAGATGATGGAGTGAGTGAATCATTGGTTAGAGGTGGTGGTGGTGGTGGTGCTTATGCTGATTTGAGTTTGAGAGGGATTGATTAGTTTAGAGAGGGAGGAGGGTGTGTGTGCCCAAGTAGAGGAGGCACATGAGAGATATTGTTGATGTTAGTGATGATGAGGAGGATGATGGAGATGGGGAGGATTTAGAGGTTGTTTACATAGTTAGCGATGAGAAGGCCACAGTGGAGACTGAGAGAGATGATTTTTGTGGGTGGAGTGAGATGATTTGATTGGTGTGAGGGATACTTTGATTGGTGAGAGGGATGGTCTTATAGCTGAGCATGATGGGCTTAGGAAAGTAGTTGGCATAGGCCATGATGATCGAGATAGGTATAGGTAGACAATAGAGAGAGACCCTTGAAAAAGGGCTCGGTATTATGGGGACATCGATGTTAGTGTGTGTGGAGTTGGTGGGCCCAGAGCCCCCAAGCTAGTAGTAGATGGGTGCACATAGGCATGGTTAGCTATGCCCATTATCAGTATTTATGAGTGGAGTTGGCATATTATGAGGACTTGGTGATGGGGTTTTCCCAATGTAGTTTTTTATGTGGATCATTTAGTGCAGTGAGGGGAAGCTCCTAGTGTTAGTGTGGTGAGAGTGTGGGTTAGCCACCTCGAGGGACCAGATGGAGGAGATGGAGGTGATGGATGTGGTAGGGAGGAGATGGTGGGGAGTGTTGTTTGTGTTAGTGAGTTTCTTGGAGGTGTCTAGTTTACTAGATTATATTATGATATGTATTGTATTTTGATATGTATGTATATGACTCTTTTATGAAGCCTTGATGTATAGATTTTTGATATACGGAGTGAGGGGACTCTTGATGATGTATTGAGACTTTGATCATGATTATATATATGATGACATGTTTTGCTTATGATTTATATGTGTTTATTTATGATATGATTTTTATGACTATGTTGTTTTGATTTTAATGTTTTTATTTATGATGATTATGTGATTTGAATGTGGAATGTTTATATGATTTGAATGATTTGAATGGTGATGTATTAATATTATTGTGACTTAGATGTGATCAAATTTTATCAAAATGTATTCTAACTTTTTAAGATAGGAGTAAAAATGGAATGATTGCTTTGATACTAGATTTGATTCATATGTGATGGGTATAAAGATGGTGAAAGCACTTGCACTTTTGGCCTTAACAATAAATGTTAACATGAGACTATCAAGTAGGTAGTTACACATGGGATCTCAGATATAGAGATGAAGTGATAAGATGTACCTTCCTAATGTGAAAGGGTAATATGTGTAGGTTGTGTGGGGGAAAAAGGTTCTCCTTTCAATAGTTTCATAGAGAGATGCCCCAACTTTATATTTTTTTTTTTGATGCAAACTGATCGATGTGGGAAGTTTTCTTTGATGGGAAAGTTGATCGATGTGGGAAGATTTCCTAGGATGCTTTTGATATTTGATTTTTTTTTGAAGGTTGATCGATGTGGGAAGCCTTTTTACATGGGTAGCCATCCTTTGAGGGAGTGGTCTACAATTTTTGATTTTTTTTTTTTATTTTTATAGATAGTCATCCTTTGAGGATCGGTCTATAATTTGATGGGTAGTTATCCTTCGAGGATCAGTCTACTTTTTTTTGATAATATAATTTTGATTTTTGAATAGTTTTCCTTCGAGGATCATCTATTATTTTTTATAAGAGCATCCATAGATATTTTTTTTTTATTTTTAAGCTGAGGAAAAACCTAATAGACCATTTTGAGGAGGGGAAGAAATGTGTACATGACCTACACATATATGCCCCATGACACATTTTTGGTTGGTAGATAAGGTAGATGAATGTAATGATTATGGGGTTCCTACTAAGGAGGAACTTTCAATTGAAAGATGTGATGAACAAGAGTCATGGTGCTCATCTTTAAGGTTTTTAAGGATAGTGATGGAAAACCACATACTTTCAAATCATTGATGATAAGATGATTGGTTGATGGTGGAATAAGATCTTTGATGTAACTATTATCATGATGATCAAAGGTTAACAATAGAAAGGCCACAAGTGCAAGGAATTCAAAGGTTCCTTTTTAGGTGTACCATCAAGGGAGGCTAGGTGATACGCTCCCGACCCATACTTGTGAGTAATGATGTATGGACCGATCTAGTTAGGGGAAAACTTTCCACATGTTTACTCCTTTCTAAAGTAGTGACATTTTGATTTTCTTTGAGAATGAGATCACCTATTTTGAAGTCACATTATTTTTTTACATGTTTATTATATGTGCATGTTTGATGTGTGGTCTTGGTAGACATGATGATGTTCAAGGTTGTTCAAGCATTTTTCATCTAATAATTCTAATTGTGTTAAATGATCTTGTCGATATTCTTCATTCGAGGATAAAGTCTTTGAGAGATACATGAGTGATGGGATTTGAACTTCAAGGGGAAACCACCTCAGAGTCATAGACTAGTGAAAAGGGGTGTAGCACTGTAGGAGTATGGATGCTAGTTTGATAAGCCCAAAAGAGTGAATGGGATTTGAGAGATGTCAGTTCCTACCTGCATCATCTACTATTTTCATGAGGATTTTGTTAAGTGTTTTGTTAGAAGATTTGGCTTGTCCATTTTCTTGAGGATAGTATGGTGATGAAAAGCTAAGTTTGATGTTGAAGGTGTCACAGAGTTTCTTAACATCCTTGTTTTTGAAGGATTTTCCATTATCTGTGACAAGTTTGTGAGGAATACAAAGTGACATATGATGTGTTGATAGATGAAAGTGATGATGATTTTTTTTCTTTAGTTGAGGTTAAGGGAATGGATTTGACCCATTTTGTAAAGTATTTAGTGGTTGATGATAGAGTGATGTTGTTGTGATGAGCGAGGATTGATAGTGCAATGAGGTCTAACCCCCATTGTGAGAAAGGCCATAAGTCTTGAGATGGATGTAAAGCTTGACTAGGAACATGGATGAGATCTGAATGTTGTTGACATTTGACACATTTCTTAACATATGCACAACAATATTGGTTGATGGTAGGCTAATAATAGCCTAGTCGTAAGACACGTTTAGTGACAACATGGTACCATTGAAGTGTCCACCACATATACCATCATGGAACTTCTTGGATGGCTTTAATAGATTCATGGGATTTAAGACATCTTAGTAAGAGGCCATCAAATCCACATTTATAAAGGATACCACCTATAATGATGTAGTGGGTAGCATGTTGAAGAAAATGATCTTTTAGCATTTTAGGATAGATCGGATGGGATTTTAGATTCTAAAAGGTAGTCAAATATTTGTGTGTACCAAAGATTAGTTGAATTATTTTTGATGATGTTGATAGAGGGAGTTCATTTTTATGAGATGGTTCATCTAATATATGAAAAATGAAAAATTTTGGAATTATTAGTTGATTCTTTAGTTGATAAAGGAATGAGGGATCCTAAAGAAGCCATGGTGTCTACAAACTTATTAGAGGATGTGGAATTGTTTGAATGGTATAATGATTGAAGGATTTGAGGAGAAATTCAACATTGGCTTTATATTTTTATAAGATTTCATTTTTACATTGATAATCTCCTTTAATTTGATTAATGATGAGTTGTGAGTCTCCATAGATTTCTAATATTTGAATGCCTAACATGATAGTGGTTTGAAGACCCATTATTAAAGCTTCGTATTGGCCATGTTATTAGTACATTTGAAGTTAAGTTTGAATGATAGAGGAATAGAGTCCCCAGGGAGGTATGATGATGATACCAGCCCCTCCCCTTGTTGGCATTTAGATCCATTGAAGAAGAGGGTCATTTTGATAGGAGTGAATTCATGTTCATTGATAGTGTTGATAGATTCATTGGGAAATTGTTCATGAGGAAGTTGAGTGTCAGGAAGGGGTGCTTCAACAAAGCTTGATGATGTGATGGCTTGACCTTTAATAGATTTTTGTGATATGAATTCTAGGTCAAACTTGGTCATAAGCATAAGCCACCGAGTTATGCGGTCATTGTGATATGGTTTAGAGTGCATGGTTTTGAGTGGATTAAAACTGGTGACAACATAAGTTTTGTGATTGAGTAGATAGTGGTGTAGTTTAGAGGTTACAAAGTATAAGGCACAACATAGTTTTTTCAGCTTTGGTATAATGGGTTTCATATTCATGGAGAGTGTGACTTATGTAATAGATGGATTGTTCATGTCCTTTCCTTTCTCATCTGATGATGAGAAAGCATGGCCCTAAGGCATGATCTATAGTAGATATGTAAAGGTAAAATGGCTCCCCCTCATGAGGAGGTATGAGTACAGGTGGTGATAAAGGTATTATTTGAGTTCATGAAGGATTTTTGACAATTAAGATCCCATTTAAAATCAACATATCTTTTGAAGAAGGTGATGAAATGGTTGACAATGATATGAGAGTTGAGATATGAAATCATTGAGATAGAATGTAATTTACCTTGAAGGCTATACAATTGTTTGAGGTTTGATGGAGGAGGCATTTGATAATTGCTTTGATTTTGGTTGGGTCTACTTCAATGCCTAGATAGATATGATGAACCCTAAAATTTTTCCAGTGAGAACACCAAAAACACATTTACCGGGGTTAAGATGGAGGAAATATTGGATAAGGTGAGTGAAGATCAAAGTCAAGGACAATGAGATGATCTTTGCATTGTTTAGATTTCCCTAAGAGATCATCTACGTAATCTTTATAGTTTTGTGGATAAGATCATGGAAGATATATGTCATGGCATGTTGATAAGTGGCTCCTACATTTTTAAGTCAAAGGGCATGCATAGTAGAAAAAGGTCCCCCAAGGGGTAATGAAGGATGTTTTTTTGTTGATCATCGGTGGTGATGAGGATTTGATTATAACTAGAAAAATCCATCCATGAGGGAGAGCATTTTGTGGCTGGTTGTTAGATCGACAAGCTGATTGATATTTGGAAGAGGGAAATCATCTTTAGGAAAGAAAGATTGAGATCCTGGAAGTCAGTACAAATACATAACTTTCCTGAGGCTTTGGTTATGGGTATACGATGTTAGAGACCCATTGTGGATAGTCAATGGGTATGATGAAATTAATAGAGAGAAGGCATTGTAACTCTTCTTTGATGAGAAGAAGCTATGTGAGGGTGCATCTATGGAGTTTTTTTTGATTGGTTTGGCATTGGGATAGGTGATGATATTGTGTATGATGATGTTGGGGTTGATACCTAACATATCACTATATGATAGAAAAGGCTTGACTATACTTAGATAAGAAGTTAGTGAAATCATTTAATTCTTGTGGATTTAAGTGATTGATGACCAAATAACTATATGTGGGGCTCTTGAGGGGTTCCTATGTTAATGTCAATTGATAGTGGATTCATTGAGAAGGGTTGATGTGTCGGGTGGTAGGATTTTTGAAGGAAATGGTCCTCTGCTCCCATATGGGAGAGAGATATATTGATCATCATGACATTGAAGGATATCGATGGTGGGTGAAGTCTTCTTCAATCATTTCTAGCTAGATGAGAGGAAGTGTTTTGGTGATGTGATTAGTTTGATAAGTCAATGGACCTAAGGAAATAGTATTGAACTAAAAAATTTAGGTGGGATGGAGATTGTGTCATAGTGTCCATGGGATCATCATGTTTTATTGAGGATGATGGTTTTGATTATATGATGTGTAAGGATGTGGTATATGAAGATGGTTTAGTAGTGGGTACTTTCATATCCTAGTCCATATTTTTCATGTGGTTTGAGGAATTTGGGTAATTAAATCATGTATTCCTTATTTATAGCATCCAAATCCAAAACCTTTCCATGCACAATGATGGAGGTACATTTGAACAAAGGTTGGATTATATAAATAGTTAAAATCTGACATGAATGGCATGGCATGGTGTTGATGAATGTATTGTGAGGAAGGGATGATGATCCCTCCATAGATGAGATTTTTTTTTAGATATGTGGGACCATAGGAGATAACATATCCGATGTTAGGCTCATACATAGGTTTTTTTTGGTCTTCATATACATTTTGGGTGTAGGAAGTGAATTAAGCATAAGGAGATGGTACTCCCAAAGTGATGTTCCATAACATCACGAGGAGGAGTCATCTGGTAGTTTGGATGATGGGATGGATGTGTTGGTAGATGCTTTCATTAGAGGATTTTGATTTTGATTTAGGTATAAGGACATCATTTGGATGATATGTCATATTGCAAAAAAAGGATTAGGATCATAGGGACTGTGAATGTTTTACCTTCATGTTCATATTTAAGACATTGGTGGAGTGTCGAAGGGACACAATGCATGGTGCATATCCAAGGTCATCCTAATAACATGTTGTATTGGAACTCCCTCTATAATATAGAAGAGTTTAGGAAGATTTTTGACACCAACTTTAAGAGGTAGAATGACCAGTACCTAATGTGGGAGTGATTATATCATTAAAATCTCAAAGTAAGACTGGTGTTTGGGTGATAATGGTATTTGGTAATCAAAGTTGGTTAAAAGTGATGGATGATATGATATTGATTGTAGCACCCACCATCAATCATGACTCTCTTGACAAGGACATCATTGATTTGGGTGGTGATGAAGAGAGGAAAGTCATGATCCTCTAGGCCATGAAGTGATGGTATTTTGGAAGAGTCAAAGGAGATGGATGAGATGTTTTGAGAGCACCTAAAAATTTGTAAAAAAAGAATGAGGGTCATCTGAAGGTACTATATGATATAGATTAAGGGATTTGATCATGGCTTTTTTTGTGAAGGTGATGTCTGAACCAACTCATAAAGTGACATTTTGATAGAGCTTGGTTGTTTTTTAATGACTACTTTTTATATTGTGGTGGAAGATGGTGGAGTGGAAAGGATGGAGATTTTGGTCTTGGGTTGTGATGTTTGATTTAGGTCTCAAGGAGTGAGAGAAATGGAAACCTTATATTTATCTTTGGATGAGGAAGAGGTGAGTTTAGGGAGGTGGTGGGATGGTGATGAAGGTTTTAGGTTTATTTTTTTTTATGAAGGATTAGGCTCGTGGGTATGTGCTCGAGTAGTAATGTGAATGAAATTGATTTGGTGGGGAAGAATTTTACTCAAATATTATTCTTAATAGTGATAGGTGTGATGATGATATTGTGGTGGTGTAGATGTTGTGTGGGATTTCTTTGATTTGTGTAACTCTAAGGAAGAAGACCTTTACTTTCAATTTTTTTAATGGTTGTACGTGAAAGGATTTACAATCTTCTATAAAGTGTCCTAACATTTGATGGTAATCACAGAAGGCTTCAAAATTATACCAGAGAAGGTTTCCAGAGTTGGATGGTTTAAGAGGAGGAAACACTATGAGTGATTGTTGAAGGAGTTTTTCTAGAATTATTGCATAGTGTCCTTTTTTGATGCGGATGTCAAAGGAAATGTCTCATTTGGTTTTTGGAAATTATGGAGACATTAATTTTGGTGTGGGTTCTTTAGTTGTTTGTTGATGAATATTTTTTGATTGTGTGATGGTGATAGGTGATTTAGATGAAGGATGTGGCCCTAGGATAGAGAGGGTTGATATTTTTATTTTTTGTGTTGGAGTAGTTGAATGATTTTGGGATATGATTGTAACCTTTTTAGATGGGGGTGGAATAAGATTTTGAAGGTTACATGGGTGATATTGGGCCACAAATCATCATATGAACTCTTCATGATTTGGATAATGGGTTGTTTTTTTGAGATGTCTATGAAGAGTTCATAGATGAGCTAGGTGAAGAGGTGGTAGATGTAGATGAAGAAGGTTCATTTTTTTGATGATGGGTTTTGTGGATATTTTGATTTTTTTTTCATGTGTTGGTTCAAGGGTATTACTAGAGGAAGATGTGGGTGTAGATTTAGTGATAGGTAATGTTTTATTGATGGTGTTTATGGTATGATGGGCTTGAACATTGTTAGTTTTGTGGTTGACTAGTTGATGGAGAATGGTTTGGAAATGGTTGTTTGAAGACATCGAGGTTTTTGATTTTGAGGTGCATTAGGATTGTCTAAATGTAGCTCACCTTTATCAATCAGATCTGAAGGACATTGCATGAAATGAATGAAACCTTTTGATGTCATGACCTTTGACCTATGGTATTTGCAATAGTCATTATCCCTATACCAAGAGGGTTTTGAAATAGAGGTATCGATAGGATGAATGGGTGGAAGAGAGATCATGTTAGTAGTGAGGATTTTATCAAAAACCACACTATAAGTCTCTCTAATGGGGGTAATATTTTCATTGAGGATGGGAGTGTTTGGTGGTCAAACGTTCCTTAGGAGTGGATTTGATGACTATGACATTGCATTGGTTGATGATTTGGGTTTATCTTGATTAGAGGATGGTTTAGATGGAAATTCAGATTTTGGTTTCTTTGGTCTAAGTTTGACTCTTCCTTCTTCAAGAGCTCGTGAAGTTTGAGTTTATGGGCCATTGTAAAAGCTTCATCAAATGTCTGAAAATATTGGATTTGGAGTGTGGAAGAGATGTGTTTAGTGCATGAATGGGAAAATAATTTGATTAACTTTGTTTGTGGGAGAGAGAATGATAATTGATTAATAATACCCCTCCAGTGGGAAAAAAATATGTAATGGACTCATCTTCAAATTGTTTAATTGCATATAGGTATGTAATGGTGATTTTATGGGTGATGTTGATTGAAAAGTGTTGAGGAAGAGTTGAGTGAGTTGTGTGAAATGAGAAGAGGAATATTGTGGAATGTTGTTATACCAGTCTAAAGTAGGACCAACTAAGGACATGGGGAATGTTCTTAACATAAGGTCTTGGTCATGAGATATAAGGTAACAAGCATGCATGAAAAAATCTTGGATGTGTTTTGAGGATCTTCCTTACTATAAAATTTGAGAAATTTAGGAAGCTCCTCAGTGAGGAGGATAAGCTTTGTAAGGTATGGATGGATGAATAGGCTCATTACATATTTTTCATATGATAGTGTGTTTTTAGGGCCCATGGAAGTGGCTTCAAAGACTGGATATCTATGTTCATTAAATCCTAAAGGGGTTCATTTTGTGGTTGTTGTTGTGTGTTGGATGAGGATGAACCAGGTTGATTAAATGAAAATTGATTAGGTTGTTGATATGGTTGATATTGTTGTGGGATATTTTTTTTGGAAAGGAATGTTTTGTTGGGGAATATTTATAGGGATGTTGTAAGTGGGTTGTGAGACTAATGGTTGTGATGGTTGGATGTATTGATATTGGGGAGGGATGGATGTGTTTAGAAGAGGTTGTGATTGTTGTGGTATGTGTTGAAAAGGAATAGATGTGTGGATAAGAGGTTGTGAATATTGAGGTGTGCTTGTTGGAAGGGGATGGAAGTGAAAACAAGGGGTTGTGATTGTTGTGGGATGTTTTAAAAGGAATAGAGGTATGGATAAGAGGTTGTGATGGTTGTGGTATAGATTAGGAGAAGAATAAGTGGTTGGGATGGTTGAGGTATGTGTTGTGAAATAAGTGGGGTTGAGGATTGTTGTGAAATTGGATGGGTATTGGAAATAACACTAGTGTTGATTAAGGGTATAGATGTAGGGATAGACATGGTAATGTTTTGGAGAGGTGGTGTGGTTTTTTGAGAGGGTGGTGGTTGAGACACACTAGTAGGAATAATGATAGAACTCATGGGAGGTGTTTGGATGGTAGAGGAAGCTGGAGGGGTTTGTGTGGATGGAGAAACATTTGTGTTGTTTTGAGGTGGTGTGGAACCTAGTTGAAGGGTTGGGTGAAGATGTTGGTTGTTGAGTGGTTGTGTCTTGTGAGGAAATCATGTTAAGGTCAAAAGTGATGATAGGAACTAAAGACACAATGTTGGATGTTTTGATTGATCTCTTTAGTAGGATAGAATATATTTATTGGATGATTGGTTCATGGTTTGGATCAATGAGATGGGAAAAACCACATGAAGGATCAGTACATAAGGTTATGGTTTAGGTAATGATGATTGAAGGTGAACACCCCTAGAAACAAGGTATGCATTAAGAAATGGGGTTTGAATCTAAG
This sequence comes from Taxus wallichiana var. yunnanensis, assembly GCA_018340775.1. Lineage (NCBI taxonomy): Eukaryota > Viridiplantae > Streptophyta > Pinopsida > Cupressales > Taxaceae > Taxus > Taxus wallichiana. Next base: position 365,770,324 of record CM031242.1, on the reverse strand, counting down.
ATTTTGAAAAGATAGGATCCCCACTATCAAAGAAATGAGGACTGAAAGGATCAGGTATCTCAGATGAAGTAGATTGACTACTAGGAGAATGTGGTTGTTCTTGATTTTTTGGTTGGGGTGTTGATAGGAATGTTTCATATTGATCAATGATTCATTGAGCATAATCTATATGAGCTTGAGCATGTTGTAAGGTTTGATGAAAATTTCAAATGGTGTGGATTTTTGAATTTTTTTTGCCATATTTTTAGAAGTTTGGATATGGGATTGTTGTCTTGTAAGAACCATATAACAAACAAACAATCACCTAATAAATGAAAATAAACTAGATAGTTGATTTAAAAACAAAAAAAATCACAGAAAATTTTTATTATCTTGATTAATTTAGAAGAAAAGTGAAATGTGTAAAATGGTTGATAAGGTCCTAGGAAATGGTCATCTAAGGATGGTTTTAGGAATGTTTAAGGTTGGAGTCCTCGATATACCCAAAGGTACGTGAGGCCAAAATCTGTGTTGGTGTCATGGTATGGGGCCTGGTATTGGGCCTACCCCCTCACTTCATGGTCCCAATGATAAGGGAGTTGGGTGCTTAGCCAATATATACCGACAACCAATTGTTTTATACTCAGCCAAAACATTGAGTCGACTTCCTATTGGGTGATGAAATCCCAATAGTTTCACCTAGGTAGGAATGTTTGATGCAAATTTATGTTTGATGTGATTTGGTTGTGTGTGAGGGAGATTAAGTGGATGTAATCTATTAACCTCCTAATTAAACTATGTGATCAAAAGGATGAAAGGTTTATTTTTAATCCCAAAAGAATGATTGATTTGATGAGGAAATAAAAAAATGCAATGCTTGAAAAAAAAAGAAAAGAAGAGGACTCACCTAAGAAATGCTTCCTTTTTAATTTTTTAAATTTTAAAAATTTTTTTTTTAGCAATGCAATAATGCAACAAAAAAGCCCCAGAAGCAAAACCTACAAAAAGGTTATAAGAAAAAAAAAAAAAAAAGAAAATGATGTTAGAGGTTGAATGACTAAGTAAAAAAATCATCACAAGAGATTTCGGTGATTGAAAGGAATCATTGGTGATTCACCCCAATTTAGGTGATTTGACTAGATCACTAGTGATTATAAAGAAGCCAAAAAAAGGCCTAAAAAAATGAATTTTTAATAAAATTGAAATGAAAAAAAGGGAAAAGGGTCCCACCATGGGCATGCCAAAATGTTTAGAGAATTTTTTTCTTTCCTACTTTAAATTAATGAAGTGAAATAACAAAAAAAAACTGACCTCAGAAGATGGGATGGGGTTTTACCGATACCCACGAGGATGAATGTTGATGTTGATGGTTGATTGAAGTTTCAAGTCAAATGAATGTACAAGTCTCATATCTAAAAAATAAATGTGATCAAAGACACTAAACAAAAAGGATTAGATAAATGGATAAATGAGTTTCTCGGCAAAGGTCGATTCTAGGAATCAAAGGGACTTCCTTGGAGGATGTCAGCTCACTTTGTAACAATTAAGTGAATTGATAAATGATAATGATATGAATAAATAGATAAAAAAAAAATAGATAGATAATGGATAAATGGATGAAGCTCTAGAATTCAAGGTTGAAAGGAAGGTCTGTGTGGCTTGAAGGTGGCCCAAGAAAGTGTGGATGTGATTTGAACATGTTCAAAGTAGTCATACCAAAATCCTCAAGTTTCTTGTTGGATATAATGGAGGAAATTCAATTGATCCTCAATGTCTTCTTCATCAACAAAAAATCAGATTGCACAAAGTGTGAGTTTGTGTAGATGTTGTATTGTTCCCAAAAAAAAGGGTGTTGGACTATGGGGAGATCATAAATGCTTGTAATCGGATGTGAATGGCCAAGAACTGCCATCTAACAAGAGAGCCATACTTGGAAACAACATGTTAAATGCATAGAGATTGATAAAAATGATATAAAAAATGATAAATTGATAAAAAGATAAATTTTGATAGGAATCACCGATGATTTAGGCCAATCGTTGGTGATTAGGGTGAATCACTAGTGATTGTTGTTAAATTGATAGTTTTGCTAAAAATGATGATTAAAGCTCTAAAATGATGTTTTTGATTACTTTTAATGTTTCTTATGAATTGTAAATGATAAAAAAAAAGATGTAGAATACCTTTGGATAGATGAGGAGCTAAAAGATGCCTCAAATCTTTAGTGGGAATGATCAGAGTTTTTGTGTTGTCTTGTCATGTTTCTGGAAGAAGTTGATGATGGAAAATGGACCACAAAAAATTGTTGTAAATGATTTGATATTGATGTCTGATGATATCTGAATATGTCTTGGATGTTTGTAATTGAAAAATGCTAAGTGTGCTAAAATGAATGAAAGGAATGAATTTGAAGAAGAAATTGAAGATCCTGAGAGAGAGCACAAAGGTGTTATTTATAATCACTAGCGATTAGGTACTGAATCATTGGTGATCACTTTTTTGGGAAAGTGCTTGAAAAGTGGTTGAAACCACTTCTAATCAAGGGTTTTGGTTTGGGATTTGGGTAAATGGTTAAGGGAAGGTTGGGGATGAGGTGTAGAGGTTAGGAAGTAGTATAAAATAGGTTTTAATGGTTTTGAAATGGTTAGGGTTGATTTAGGGTGGTTAGGTTGTTTTTAAGAAGATAAAATAAGATTTTACAATTGTGAAATGATATTTACGGGGTGTGGGAGGATATTTACATGGAGTAAAATAATTGCGAAGATAGTGTATGTGGTGAGGAAATTGCGAAGATAGTGTATGATAATGGTGTTCATTGGTTTAATTGCTTAGTGTTTTGGGGCTGGGGAAAATTGGTAAGTGCTCCCCTTCCCCATAGGATACGATTGGGAGGTGAGTGTTCTTGGATCCTCTTGTGTGTTTGAGCCACTTGTGAAGACTCTAGATTTCTTATGTCAACTACCTTCATCTTGTTATTGGGAACTTGCTTCGAATTTGGGATTTTATAAAAGTGATGTAATGTAAAATATTGTAATATAATTTTTAAGGAGATGTAATTAAAATATTTGTGAAGTATGTAATAAAATTTCAGTTTTGAGAAAATTGTAATCCTTGTTTAGTGATGTAATGTGAGCTAATGGGTTGAATGTTTGGAGGATGTAATTTGAAGTTAAACTATGTAAATAAATTAGTTTTTAGCTTTGAAAAGTTGTGTTAAATTTGCAATATATGTTGTAAAGGAACACATTGTTGAGAATATTAGAAGGAAGAGGAAATGCCATTTTTTGGAAACTTGTTGCAAATTTGAAGTGGAAATTTGTGTTAGAAAAAAAAAAATTTAATGAGTTTTCATTGTAGTGGAAATGGACAATTTTGTGCTCTTACTTATTGGTTTTGGTTAGGATTTATATTGTAATGAAGTAGGTTAAATTGTTTAAGATTCAAATGTAGTAGCTTGTGCATCCCATATAGTAAGAGGACACTTGCATAATGGGTGTGCTCTTACTAGTTGGGATAAACATGAGTATGGCCATCATTCCCATGAAAAATGCATGGAAGGGTGACCATAACCATGGTGAACCACCACTACCCATTTTAAGTTGTTGTTTTGTTGCATATTATGAAACTTGTAATATTTTTGTTGCAATACCAAAAGTTAGAGAATTTTGTTGTCTAATATCCGGTTAATTTTAATATTGTTGTTTGTAGTATAATACATTAGAGAAAATTATTATTTGATATCTGTAAATTTCACATTTCTGTCTTATATTCTTGGCTTATGGGAATCGAATGAATTTCATTCTTGTTTGAGTATGAACCTTGTAAGATGATAAACAAATTCATTTCCAACATTTTGAAATCAAAATACCATTCATATTTAGGTTTTCTACTCTTGAAAGTTATTACAACTAGTTAATCATAATCTAATATGATAATAGAAATTGTTATTTTCTCATTTCTACCCTACAAACTAGTTTATTTATTTCCTACAACCTTGAATTTAACACAAGATTATTGATATTTATACCTATATATGTATGTATGTATATAGTGTTTAATATAATAATAATAATAATAATAATTATTGGGTGGGGGGTTAGTATCACCCACCCCACCCAATAACTCGCAATGTTTATATATATAGATATATATATTTGGAGTGGGTGGGTGGTAGGGCCTACCCACCCCACCCTAGGCTATTCCACATACTTCCTACCCTAGGGAACAAAATTCCATCCCAGCCACCCCATCCCTCTGGTCGCCCACACTCTCCTTTGACTCCGCTCCCAAACCACCGCCTTACAATGCTATAGACCCCCATATCCCGTCTCCCATCCTACCTTCCTTAGGCATCCTATGACCATGCCATATTATCCCTCATAATTCCCTCTACCACCCTTTTTTCCCCTGTCCATGGTCTAGTTCAACGCCCCACACCCTCCTCCTTCATTCCTCCCAAACACCGCACCGACAATCCACTTTGAAATAAAAACAAAGTGATAAGAAAATAAGTCAAGGGATGAGGGGGGAATAGATCTTGGTTAGGGGTCAAGTATTTTTTTTAGGTTTAGTGTTAGTGTTTTAAATAATATAGTATATATATCAATATGGTACATATAACAATTTTGTATATAGTTTAATACTTATTAAATAATATAATGTTTAGAACTTATGTGTGTGTGTGTGTGTGTGTGTGTGTGTAAAATAGTATATAAGATATATTATAACGTAGACAATTAGATAATATATGTGTGTGTATTATAATATAGAATAGTAATATATTCTTTGTAATATTATAATGTCACTTTATATATTCAATACTATTGATATTTATATAATATAATAATTTTACAAAATTTATGAGGGATGTTATAAGGGTTATAACATTTAATGAGCCATTTACAATGTTATTATAATGTAAAGTCATAATGCTTCTACTAGATCAATTATATTGTTAATAATAATATAATTTTATATAATACTATTATTATATAGGATCAAATAAGGTTGTTGAGCAAAGAAAATGTGTAAGTACTCGCCATGCATGGAGGTTATAGAATACGTGCAAGGGGTGCAAGAAGGGGGGCACAATACAAAGAAGGGTTGACGCGAAGGTCCACATATGGGCACACATGGTTTGGGGATTAGCCAATTTTATAGTAAGTGACTAAAAATAGAAAAGCCGAAGATGGAGTGTCACTCAAGAAAGATCAAGAAATAAACTAAAGCATGATGAATTGGCATACAAGAAAGGCATGTTAATGAACGAAGCACATGTAGATAAGGAAAAGATGGGGTGTGAAAGCCAACTAAAAATAAGAATTAACACATAGGTAAGGCAAGCCAATTATAACTTAATATATTGTTAGAAAGAGTTAGAAAAACATGCACTTCATTGTAAGCACACATATTATTAGGAAGGTGCATGTAAGAGATGAATGGAAAGTCCCCATCATATAAATATAGGTTACATGTCCTTGTTTTGAGAGGTTTGAGTGCTAGTAGTATTGAGTAATATTTTGAAGTTTGTATCCAAGTTTTGTATGCAAACATGGTTCAAGATCGACTATAAGCAATATATGATGTAATCAACAATTTTTTTGTAATCAATTGTGTTTTTCTATGGATAATTAAGATAACTAGATATGGAGGAGTCATGGGAATTCAAATAATGTCGATCATTATTTATATTGATTGAACTTCCTTATTATATGTGTTGCCTAATTAATAAGCTATGATGTATATTCTTGTATGAATGGTTATGATTATGAACATGCATGCTAAGATCTTGTTAAGAAACAAAGAAGGGACTTGGCAGATGCACATGCTTTGGGTGAGCTTCCAGACTTTTCTAGATGAAGTGCCAAAGGTGCCTAGCTATATTGGGTAAATAAAGACTACATTTTATTTTCATTGTTGGGACCTATTTTTCTATCTGTCTATTAGGATGTTGGATGTAGATGGCATTCGAGTGTATTTGGAGAACATTAAGAATTGGATATGATGGCTAGGACACATTTTCTAAGAGATATAAAATCGTACCTGATTTTAATGCGTGAATGTGTGTGAAAGACAATATCTATGACTCTTGTATGAGACATTATTCAACTTTTTCCTAGTAGAATCATACTAGTGGTTAAAAAATTATGTGACTAACAGAGGTTTCGGATAGGAAGGAAGAAATCTTGGAGATAAGAAGATTACCAAAAACTCTTTGATTTGGATGAGTTGTGGACTAAAGTTGTAGATCAATGACAAGATGGTGTGCTATGCAAATATACCTTGGAGTATGCAATTTTGACATATCCATGCCCATATGAAGCATATTTTTGGTTTTTACATGATCTAAAAGGATCTTATGATGCGTGACACCTTTAGCTATCAAGATCTTGATGGTTGAATTAGGAATGCATAACGTAATGATGGAGAGCTAAGACCCCACCATGCACATGGGAATGAAGCAAGTTTGGAAAGGATGAAAATGTCCTTAGTGGATAAAACCAAGAGGGAGGAGAGATGAATCAAGTATAATGATGCACGACAATGGGTAGTTGATGAGGTGCTAAGATCGAGAAGAATGATGACTAACATAAGTGATGAGAAGCCCCGTGGAAGGAGAGGGAATGTGGGATCGTGTTATCTTGACATTGGGGAAGTATAGTAGAGAGACCTCTTAAAGATCCAATGAGAGTGAGTATGAGGAAATATTAAGAACCTCAGGCATGCACTTAACCCAACCTGGCCACCTATCCCTTACACAAGGTGTTCAAAATCTAGAGGTTGTTGTAGAAGAGCATCATAGTGAAGGTGAGAAAGAGGGATCTCCATGTTGGGTAGGGGATACAAGTAGGCATATTTTAGTATCATCTTAGGAGTCACAATAGATTAAGGATGCACACATGGTGGCACAATAGGCTCCTATGTTTGGAATGAGTATTTTTAGAGGTAATTTTATAGGTGCATCATTAGGATAGAGTGTTTTGAAGTGAAGCTCGTTAAAAGCAATCCCATAAGTGCTACTATAACACAAATGGTTGGTGTCAAATTTAGCACAATCAATGAGATGCAAGGATCTCATCTACATGACCATAGATTACAATGGGAGGTTTAAGACAACCATCACATAAAGGAAACCCCTGGTGGAGGTTAAGATTCAAGATTTGGCCCCACTCTAGGACAAGGGCCCCAACAACTACAACAAAAAACTCAAAACCACAACAACAAACACCTCAATTTTTTTCAAGATGTCTCTTCATTACAGAGTATAGGGGTGTGGAAGATGCATTTGAACATGTGCACAAGTGTTAGTTATGTAGGAAGGCACATTATTTTTTCACCACACTTTAAGGGTGCACACATAGCTGGTATAATAAATATGATCCACATCAAACTGTGGTGGATTATGATGCACTAAAAATGCCTTATTAGTTGAATTTCACATCCATAAGTTTCATTAAAAAAAGTAATAGTGTGCTAAAACACATCAAGTAGGTCCTATTTGAAAGTGTGAGGGAGTATGACATGCGTTTGAAGACTTTTTTTGTCTAAGCTATCCTATGATATTCATTAGATCCAAGATGTACAATGGTTTTTTGGAGTTTTAATGACTCCCTTTCAAAGGGAATTATCACATAAAAGATTTTTGATCTAGGAAAAGCCTTGGAAGTAGCTATGGGCACCGAGGTAGTTGAGAGTGTAGATATATGGGTAAGTCCTTTTCTTGAGGTGAAAGTAATAGATATGGATAAGCAATTGGAAAATTCTTTGTCAATTTGGCACATGAGGCACACAATGGGTTATGGTGCACTTATTATGACATGGAAGGACATTCAAAGGATAGTTTTCTATGCAAGAATGTGTGTGTCTTGTTAACATCTTGTGATATTTTCCATAAGAACCATGATGTATGAAATTTTCCACTCTTACAACGTGTGACACAAAATAACATCTCTATGTTTTGCAAGATTTGTGATGCACATACCCGTGACATAGTTAATTGCCATTTGATCAACCATATTCTTAAGGCATATGAGACTAGATTGTGACAAACCATAGTGGCGGTAGCTCTCACCACAATAAGGATAGACCAATAAAGGGAACAACAACAAATATGGTAGGTTATGAGGTGGATATCATAGTAGAGGATGTGGTGGTATAAGAAGGTTCACACATGGTGCATGTTATACTTGTGGATCACCGAACATTACCAATGTGGGTGTAATAAGAATCATGTTTACGTGTATTGTGGAAAGGCACAAAGGTTGAGAATTATCTCCGGACCTCTATGCCCATATTTGTAAGAACAATAAGAAGTAAAAAGGTGCAACAATGATTAAGGTGGAGTGCACAAATAATTAACAAAGTGGGAACTAAAGAAGATGACTGATTCAGAAATTCAACCTTTGTTAGTTACTACATGTGCGTAAGAAGCATGTGTACAAGCATCTTAAAGAAAAACCCCTTATCAGGAAATATGAGGTTATACATGTTAAGTATTTAGATGTGGCTCATCAAAAGGATTCAAGAAACCATGGGCATTTTCTAAGAATCAAAAGGCAAGATCCAAGTGCTTAAAGGAGAAGGTGTGCGAGAGGGAATCATGAAGGTCACTAAACTCCCTCAAAAGGATGTAGATTATTTGAAAGAAGTGTGAAGGATGATCAATCAAGAGGATATCATCCCCTTGCTAGGAGAATGGTTATGTGAGAAAGTACCACGTGTAGAAGCTAAGCAAGAGCACTAGATCTTACATGAAAATTTACCACCATAGGACCATGAATATGACAAGGAGATTACACTAGATGCAATGATAGATGGTTGGTTGGTGAGTAACATTATTATTGACACAAGTGCAAAGGTCATTTTCTAACATTGGATTCTTAGAACCAGATGGGAAGGCCAAATTACATCCATCTTCTAATGTGTTGTATATGGAAAATAAAACAAGGGCCATGCCCATTGAGTGTTAAAAGATGCTTTAAATCACTATTCAAGGAGATAAATGTACATGTGATTTTGAGGTATTGGAACTTGTTGAGGCATATAATTTCCCCACATTTCTTAGACATCCTTGGTGTTATGCTAATAATTCAGATTTTTTCTTCAACAAAAGATATATCAATTTTGAGAACAAGGAAGAACATGTTGTCATACCTTTGGATGATGTGGAGATTACACCTTATATTGAGTTTGTTATTGAAGAAGATCTTAACATAATATATGCACATACAATGCATGATCTAGAAAATGAAGAATCATCAAAAGAAGGTGTACTTCATTGGGAAAATGTGCAATGTATCAAAGTGACACTAATAGTGTTTGGTGACAATTGGGCCCGTGGTACTTATGAAATGGTAGGTCGCGAAGTCAAGGGAATATTTACCGTAATGATTATGCCATGCTTGATTAGATGTTTGGGAAATACTCAGTTACCAAGGTATACCTTGGAGAAGAAAAAATGACTCTTTCTTGCATGTGATGGAGGACCAATGGAGAAGTGATAGAGATAGAAAGAACATGATGGTCTACAAATTATGTGGGATGATGATGCATGGGTCGATGACATAAAGAGACAATCTATTTGGATGGCATGAGGTGATGGGAAGACTTATGCTTAGTATACATCTATAATTGTGAGAGATAGTAGGTATAAGGACAAGAAGATCTACCACCATTACTTTGGGTGCACAAGTTCTACTCCACTTTGCGTAGATGGGCGTGAGCATGGTATGTGCATGTTGGGTTAAAGATAGAAACCGTAAGTTGGTGTGATATAATGGAAGGTATTTTTCATATGTTTTATTATTTTTCTACTAAGCCTCCCATTCAGGAAGCCTTGTATATTATGAAGCGCATCACATTGGGAGCTAAACCAAAGGTAAACGAACTCATGATTCAATTATTCAGATAACCTAAGACTAAGGCATGCGAAGAACCATTAGAAATAAAAAAGAAATTATTAGGGTGTGCACTGGAAAGAAAAAGTGAAAGGGAAGATGGTGTACCTCATATATGATGAGGAAGTTTAAGACCTAGAAATTAAGCATACAAAGGTGCATGTGAGGTGATAAACTTGTAGATGAGTAGGTGCTCACATACCATGTGCCTATGAAGAATATAAAGGTGAATATTGGAATTGAGGATGTGCCTAAAGCAATGATAATTGGGGATTATTGGTCGAATATGAAGTTGAAAATATTATTGAGTAGTTGTGTGAATTCTAAGATTTGTTCCATAGGGGTTACCATGAATGGAAATGTGTACATCCATATTTGGGAGAGATGAAAATTAATATTTAAGAAGGCATGAATCCAGGTTTAGAAGAGGCCTTATAGTATGAACCCAAACCTGTGCAAGAAAGTAAAAGAAGAGATTGAAAAGATTCTTAAGTCAGGGATCATTGAACCTATTGAGGAATTTGAATTGATCAGCCCCATGATGATTAGTATAAAGAAGGATGTCCGGATCAGAATCTATGTTGAATATAGGGTACTCAATGCTTTATGTGTTATAGATCATTTTCCTATACCATTCACATAAGAGATCCTTGAAGGAATTGCAAGTTACAAAATCTATTCATTCACTAATGGATTTTAGGGTACTAAAAATACGTATAACATGCAAGGATTCTATGCACAAAGAAGAAAGGGATGAGGAGCAACTAGTGCATGATGAGATTTCATGCGGGGAAGAAGTCCCAATATGAGAAGAGAGGGGTGCAATGTAAAAGAGGATGATCTCGAGGAGGATAAAGGGAAGTGTGAGGAAGAGTATACTATCAAGGAAGATAAGGGTGTTGGTGGAGAGATAAGAAAGTAGTCATTTGGTAGTGTGCAAGAACTACCAAGGAGAGCGTGCACCAAAGATAAGGAAACATGGAAGAAATCACCCCAAATTCACCTCATATGTCATTCATCGAAGACCCTAAAAGGGAATTAAGGGCTAAGTTCTAGAGTAAGGTTTCAAGGAAATATTATTTGGTTGGGACCTACTAAATGAAGATGGAGGGCTATCACGTACAAGGAAAATGCTATCGTGGAGCATGTAACATCCTCATTTTATACATTAGAACAAGTCATTTTTTTTTTTTTGATAAATGCATCTTGGTTCTAAATACGTAATTTAGAACTCAAAAATCAAATAACCATTCTTATAACAGATAACCATATGCGTGAAATCAGTAATGACTGGAGTACCTCCGATCTATTCATTCCATGACTTAATCTACCGATCTATTCATGAGTAATAAGAGTTGGTGTTTTTATTTAACACACCACTCTTGCGGTTCTCTTCCCTATTCTGGGATTCAGAATGCTCTGTCTAAGGAACCTATCTAAATAATTGTTACCATTATTCATCGGCATCTCATCCCTTAGACCAGGTGACTTAGGACAACGCAATGAAGCTTGCGATACTTTGGCCAAAGATTTGAAACATACTGCTTATGTCTCGTATTCCTTAACAGATACTCATCAATCTGGAATACGTCCTTCACCCCATTCTTATGTTATGTAGAATGTCTTATACTGACTTCTGTCAGTCCCTCCTATCCCAAGTTATTCACTCGGAAATGGATTAGTAAGGTGACAATGTTATATGGATGCTCTCGAGGACTAGGGATATGATGACATACTGGGTCAACCCTAGTTAAACCAGTGTGTCAAGATACCCCGAGTCTCCTAGGTAGCCTTATAACGTGACCACATTCCTAATCGGTCCCAGAGTAACTTGTTCGAGTTTAAGGTGTAAATCTTAACGATCAATGCAAAGGGTGTCGTTCATAAGTCACCTGCATTGTTGTATCTTCGAGAAGATCCTAATCTTCTCGGAGGTACAACCCTGCAGTTGACTTGTGCCGTCAACCTTTAAATCCACCTCGAAAAGATCTACTTATATAAAAAAGTGTTACATACGTTGAGTTAAATTATACCATAAGACGCTCCCTTTAAGAGTAGTCTTTCCCAACCCCTGGGTTCCTCACCTTAGAATGACCCTTCTTAATAAAACCCATTACACAAGAGAAGTTATTAAGACTAGAGGTCCCATCAAGGAGTTCATAGAATATACATAATTCTAAATCAACGAAATTGGACAATTACTCCCATCCTTCACATGAGATTGCTAACCAAACCCCCTTTTTTTTGGTTTATATCAGTTCTCATAACTTTTGAATTTATATCGTACTTATTAGTATCAAGATATAATGATTAAGAATCTAATTAAACGTTGTCCGCTTAATCAAGACTAGGAATTAATAATTTAATCCATCTTGTTTAGCGCTCTTGCTTAGGTTTATTTTTACCCTAGCTTCGCGAGAAAGACAAAGTGATCTAAATCTTAATTTAGCTTTAGGTAGAACATACTAGAACTACTAAACAATCATAAGTATTCATTCACATATTCTTGCAAGCTTACATTGATAATCACAAAAGTCTCCAATTTAAGCAATAATAACAAGCTCTCAAGATCATTTGATCCGAAGAAGGTCAAACTATCTAGATAAGAATACAAACACATGAGTAACAAATATCTCACTTTATTCCCTTGAGGCTAATCAAATACATTTTATGCTTTCAGCTTACTTGATACAATACTCAACGGAAAAAGAACATCTTTCCTAATATAGTACATTTAGAGAATCAAGCTGAAATTCATCATAAAACCAAATTAAACAATCTAAACATCCTATCAGATCTGCGTGCTTTTACCACTTACGGCAACCATCTGCAAAAATTGTCAACATGGGTCATTCGATGAAGCTCGAGGCATGATAAACACTAACTCTTAAAACAATTGAATCCACCAATGTTTTCATTAAACAACCTGTTTAAATGAGATCATTTCACCAAACAAGTAAACATATTTGAGACTATGCTCTTGTAATAAAAACATGACTATAAACGCGTAGCTCATATTATAGTCACTAAATAGTCTCGGATACCTTTCAAATATTTCATCAAAACGTTAGTGTCCGAGAAGACAAATGCACTAAAAAAACTATCCATCCGAATCCCAGGACAAGAACATCGATGGACTAATATATTCAACATAATAAATGAATATCATAACCTTTCATGATTCCATCAAGATGTTAGAACAATTCCAAAAGTTAGATAAACAATTATATCAACCTATACTTTCAAATGACGACAAGAGAAATAAACGAATCATACATATTTCCCTAGAACTAGCTCATGACTGCACCGTCTGCTTTCCAAGAGTAAAGCATTCACCTTAAACACATGCGAATAAATCGAGACGAGGCCACCGAAGCACCACGCTTTTCTTAAAGTTTAAAATATAACAAACTACTAGAGTCTAATGGATGTACAGTAGCTCTCACGCCAAACAGTGATGACTATCTACCAAACAGACTCCACATGACCTTCCACACGAAGTGACAAACAAGAAGATATTCACTGCCATCGCCTGTTGAGGTGCGGTGATAGCTCCTAAGTTCAATCAAGCTCCAGGACTAGATATCCATGCAATGTGAAGATGTAATCATGCTCAAACACGACAACAATCCCTCTCGAACCTACTGACTCACTCTAATCCCTACTAAACTAAACACTTTGTAAGGCTTTAGATCCAAGGTCGAAATCAAAGAACTTCTCTTTTATCGCAGTCAACAAGAGACTCCTTGACATTAAAGCAAATGATGTTTCCCTAAGACTATGCAGAGATATTCATACAAAATCCACGCAACATGCACAACCTCATTTAACTGGAATTATTCAGAAAGGAAACATAACATACTGTATTCACATCTGAACTCATTCAGAGTTTGAAAAGTATGGTAATCACGACCCACTTTTACAGAAGCCAAGATACATGATATCTATCTATACTTAAGGAACCCAATAGAGCCAAAACAACAAGTGTACAAAAATAGGCTTATATAGAGGCAGATACACTGGTTACCAATCAAGGGTTTCAACTGAATCTGAACAACAGTATACACGATAAAGCTCCTACAGAAGCCGATATACAAAATAAATATCAGTTAATGATTCCAACCGTGCCAACAATGGTAAATATACAAAATCAGGCTTATACAAAAGCTAAATACTGATTTCGTAACAAGGAATCCAACTGAGCCTCTAAAACATTATTCGCTTAAGCTTACTCAGATAGGAAACGTGAAAAAGTACGCTTTTCGTGTTCTGTACCAAAAATTCATTACTTAAATGAAGGTATTCATTACAAGATAATAGAAGTCGTATTACTAGTTACCCCTCCAGGACTCCGACAGAATCATACTACCAGTATTCACATACATGATTTATACAAGAGTCAATATACGAACCAATCAAGGACTCCACAAAGTCATCTTGTGAATAAAATAAATATAATGCAAACCATCAACGGGTTAAATCCCGTAATTGCAACACAAGGGAGGGAAAAACAACTTCTACAGGGTCGCATCAAATACTGAAACACATCCAGTTATCCGTTCAACATAACCTAAGTATCATAGCGAAACCCAACAAGATTCAGTAACCACCACCTATACTAACCACGACGGAACTTACAAAGAAGTCCAATTAAACTGAACATTCAAACAAAAGTCCATCAGTATCCTTTCTGACAAGTATCAACAACAAGTATCAACTGTAGCCTGAACCCAACAAGGGAACAATTCATGGGCTCTCACAGAGCAGGTCTAATATTCTTTCTTGCATACATTTCACAAACTTAAGCCGGAATGCAAAACACAACGAAATAGAGCAACAGTTCGAAACACAATACACACCCATCAAGGGTTAAACTTGAAAAATCGAACCAGCAAGAAGATACAACAAAAATCACACAAAGCTACCATAAAAACCATCTAAACCCATAAATCATCTGAACAAAGTTGTTCTAATGAAATCAATTGAAAGAAAGCAAGATTTTTAAAGGTTAAGGCCTAACATTCAAGTTATTTGCTTAAAAATCAAGAAGACCACTGAAAGAGCTCGAGCCTTCTCCTCTTTTTCCAAGTTAGATTCACCAACAAAAATTTGTTATTTCCATGACTTATAAATTTTCCTTGCCAGAGAAAAGAGCTAGTTACGCTCATACTTGCCATGCAACACCAAGAAGACTGGTGTGAAGAACCAGTGATCAGGCAGAGGGAAAACCGGAGCGCATGAAAAACCAAACAAACTACTAATTTTCCATTTTGCATGCCTTCCCGTGAAACCCGAGCTCGAAGACCGAGTTCATAAATGGAATTTACTCCTAATTTCCCGCTTAATTTCCATTGCCACAACGATCGCTTAACTCTTCATAGTTGGCGATGGATAAAACCAGTTCGAAGACCATTTCCAACTTTGGCGACCTGCCACGTCGGCTCTAGCTAGCCGTTTAAAAACTTCTACCAAATTACCTGTCCTTCATACTTATCCCTCCATTTAATGCCATAGAAACTGCCGCCCATGGTTCGCACCCTTCCATAGGTCCCCTTTCTTCCTTGTTCATTAGTTAGGTTAGTAACTTAGGTTAGGATTTAAGATAACACTTAGTCTAACCTCATAAAGCACATAGATGCTAACTTAGAACATTAGCTTATAGCCTAGGCCTAGGTTATATCAACACTAATCTAACCCTAGGTTATAGTTTAGTTTTAGGTTACTAACCTTAATAAATCCACTTAGGTCTAACATTACAAATTCTCGTAAAAGAATCTACAACATACATTCACGAACAGGGGTTCACTCCACCTGGGATAGGCTAGTGGAAATAAATGTATCGAATTTATTACTCGGTCCATGATCAAGACCTTCTTGATATTAATATATTAGGAACCAATTTATTTAACACGATCAGCCTGAGTTAGACTCCGAAACAGTTTAGTCAATGCATCCAGACCTTGCAACCTGCGAAAGGTCTATAATTTTAGTTCATCCCAAATAAACTTAAAGCATTACTTGGATCGATGCCACTGATCCAAGGCCGGGTCTTATAGATGGATAACTCCATATTCATTCGAGATTAGATTAAACTCAGGTTTAAAATGAAAGAATTAAAAGAGTCCAATTATGTTCCGACTCAATCAAAGATCCGCAATTTCAAAGAATATATGATCCATATCAAGCATGACTTCACAATCAAAGGAGCACATCCTTTTTCAAAAGAAATCACATATCAACACTTGAATGCTCGTGGAGGAAGTAACATATTATTTGGTTGGGACCTACTAATTGAAGATGGAGGGCTATCACGCACAAGGAAAATGCTATCGTGGAGCATACATACACATGCATAGGAGATTTTTTTGAAATAAACAACAAGTCTTATTCCAAATTGACATTAAATAAGGATCCAAGGAAAATATACAATATCTTGACCCCTTGAAGTTGGTGATGAACATGCCTATAATGCGCTAAATAAAATTACATTTGAAGTCACACACATGAATTTGGATAAAGGGATACCCTTATGGTTATGGTAGAGGAAAATAAATAAAAATAAAAGGTGAATCAATGACTCATAGAGGAGTTAAGAAAAAAATAAACTCATGAATGAAGCATATGATAAAGCGGGTAAAATATAAAAAGAATTACAAGTGAGTGCCCAAATCGGTGAGCTAGGCTAGGACACACCGTACTACACATATGGAATATCTTGAATAATTTTTTGGGATTATGCTTCATAATATAAATAACAATGTGGGGCCATCCATAGAATAATTGACCAAGACAAGGAGGAGGAATAAGGCTACAGTGGAGTAATGTTGTCCTCTCAAAATTTCCCTTCTTTTGAAAGTAAAAAATTGAAATTTTTTGAATTAACACTCTTTTATAATGTTCTAGTGAAGTGAAAAGTTGAGGAGATAGGGAAAATTCACATTTTTTGAGTCATTTTAGTGATTTGTGGGTATGTTGGAAATTTTTGTCCCATATGTCCCAAGTTTTTTGGACCCTCTGTTCCCCAATCGGCCACTTTCCCCAAAATCTGTTAACTTTCGGTTATGTCGAAACTTTTTGTTCCAAATGTTCTAAGTTCACCGGGCTTTCTGTTCCCAACCGCCCATGTCGGCCGTGACGGTCCTTCACGTAATTTTATCTCATCTGTCCCAAAAGTGTCTGTGCATTCTGTCCCCACTTTGCCTGCATCGCGTGCATCAGCCAAATCGTGTCTTCATGTCCCTCACGTCCCTCATGTTTCTAAGTTCCTAGACTTCCCGTGCTCTTTTGGCCTACATTACCTGCATCACCCGCGTTGGCCGGATCACGTCTTCACGTCCCTCATGTCCCAAATGTACCAAAGACCATATGGGCTAGTTTTTTCCACTCTTCTGATTCTTTCCTTTTTGAGTCGGTGCATATGAATTTAATGTGCATTTATAAATTTTATCTCTCCTAAAATGGCTATTTAATGGGACTACCCTCTACGCATTTTGCACACTGTTTTCTCTCGCTATCATTTGCTCAAATCCTTGCAATTGAGATCATCTACTTGCACTCCCATTCCCTCTGCATTTTTTATGAATTCAAATTGTAAAGGTTGTTTATTTGTACTACTGCCAACATGAAGATCAAATTTCAAGGTCAAGAACATGTTTCACCGCTTGAATCCTCTGTTCTCGATATCGGGGATAGTGAGGTTTGTCACCTAGATTTTGGTGATTTCTGGAATAGATTGACTAACCCTAATCCTTCTCCCATGGCACAAATGATCAATGATAATGGCCTTGCATTTGCTGCGGGTTTCCCAATCTCAGTACAATGTGCCGATACTGTGCTTGCATGTGGGGCTCACTTTAACCCTGACACGAATGAATTATCTAATGTGCATGGGGAACTAATCACCAAACTAGATGCTACTACTCTACGAATCCCGGAGGTTGAAGACTCCATTGTTATCTCTTAGGACTTAGGCTCGAGTCTTTTGAGTAAGACAATGATAAATACAAAGTGAGAATAGCAAAATCATGGTTGAAGAACCCTAAAAAGGGAGCATCCCGACTTTCTAAAGCATTATTCAGGGCTGATTTCAATGAAGAACTATTGGATTTCATTATCTTGCTAGCTCATGTCATGGGATTACCCTCCACCAATGAATTTCACTTTTGGATGTGCCCGCTCATCAACATTGTCTGCGAAGGTAGCCTGAGCATAAATTGGATAGAAATCATTTACATGAATTTATGAGTAATAGCTTGTCTAATGTGCAACAGACCAAGAAGTTCTATATGACTTCTTATCTTATGTATACCCTAGCAGCATCTCAGTAATGGTTTGGTTTCACATACATCGAGGGTCAGAAGGATGAACCTATTTATGCATAATGCCCTCAGTTCACCCTTAAAACTAGCAACCATAACAGGAGGTGAATGATGCTTTTACCATGTATATTGCGAGGCTTCTAGAAAGTGATATGTAAGAAGATTTTCTAATTAGGCCATGAACCCAATAGCAAAACATGGAGCTTTCTTCATTGATTGAGAATGTTTTCGTATATCGGAGTTAGCCGATTATGAGAACACACCTCTCAAACTCCCCATGTTTTGTAATGATAAGATGGTTTTGATTTAAGTATGTAGGCAATTGGATAAGTTACATAGAACTGCGCAAAGATAAGAAAATATCTGGTCTACATTTCCCTATATCCTTAGGTAATTATACATGTAAAACAACTTTGGATGCTCAAAACATAGAAAGGGCCCTTGCTTCCATCACTCTTCACTTCTTCGGAGTCCATGACCTGTTTTGATTTGAAGAAGTTCATTAAGTTAAATATCATAACTAATTATCATCATAGATCGATATCTTTGAGGACTACCGGGCTGATTGTGTAGATGACTTTGAAGCAAGGTAGAGAAATTATGGAAAATTCTCTCTCCAAAGCTCATAAAGGAGCTCAATCTATATCAAATTCCTAAAGGACTTCAAGATGATAATGAAGACCTATTTTCATATGAATATGATACATTGATCAAGCATACTCCTTTGGAGGATCTGGACTAGTATAAGAGGAGAAGGATGACTTGGTTGAAATTCTAGCTCCTATTCTTGTAAGAACCAAGGTTTGGTTTGAAAAGAATGCCGAGAGCTTAAGAAGAATCCAGTGAATCTTCCTCTAAAGATACTTCAACACTTATGAAGGAATCACATACACCTAGCTCGGAGGTACCTATACAAACCCCTCCTCCTCCCTCAAATAAATAACCTAAATCATCCACTCCTTCTTCATCTACTCAAGTATACCAAAAGAAGGTAAAAGAGTTTAAACATGAGCCATTGAGGAAGATCCCTGTCAAAGCATTTAGAACTACTTTTGGGGCCAGAGAATGTCATTGTTCTCAGTGAAAGTGATGATAGTGAGGTACTAGTCCCTGTAGGAACTTTAGAGGGTACAACGGATATAGAGAAGGAAGTGCATATCACTAACCCTCCAAGTACCACTGATTCCTCTACTGAGAAGCTCAGATACTTCACTCACATCTCTACTAGAAGCAACAATAGTAAATAATTTAAGTTCCATGAGTTCTCTTGCTTTTGGATCTATTTCTCCTCCTTCTTCCTCCACTTTTGCATGGGTGCAACCCTTGGTTGACAGCAGGAAGAGGAAACCTTCTTCTCGATTGACAGGGCCAAATTTTGATGTTGTGGCAGCCTTGTTGAGCACTACTCCTCCTGTTCTAGCAAAGAGAGCTAAAAAAACTTTGAGGATAGTGACAGATGTCCAAGGCCAACAATTTCTAGAGATTGCAAAACCTAAGGTGGATAAAGCAGAACAAGATCTATCAGCCTCTAATCTGGAGCTCTCTAGGATTCCAATGGGAGAATCTACCCTTGAGAGTGAAGTACATAACCTCCAGGAAATAGTAACCAAAGTTATTGAGAGAGTAGAAAAAGGTAAACAGACTATAGAACAACTGGAGGAACAAGCTCAAGTTCTTTCTAGCTTCATCAAGTTGTTATTATCTAAGGACAAGGTTTTAGATCCTACTCCACTTTGTCTTCCCTTCTACCACCTATAATTCTTAGTCAAGATGAAGTTCAAAGAATTAAAGACATACACATGTATTCCATCTATGGGAGAGATATGGAAGCCATGGTGGATGACATGATCATTACAGGTTTGAATTTCACTATAGAAGCCTTCAAATTCAATGAAAAGGTGACTAATCTACAACAAAATCTCTCCTCCACAATTGGGACCATGGATAAAGAACTTAAACTTTAGAGTAGCTGCATAGTGGATCTTCACCTGATGGGATAGGATGATGAAAATATATTGATGGCTAACAAGGTTTTTGATGATGCCAAAGATAATTTATCAAGGTCATGGGTTTTCAGCGTGGAATGGAAAATAAAAGTTTTGGAGGAAGCTTTAGGAGAGTTGAGGAATAATTGGCAGAAAGGAGAAGCCTTCAAAACTTGTGTTGTATCCACTTTTAAAGATATTCACTGTCATCTTCATGATGAAACTTCAGGTGTTCCTTTCTCCCTCCAAGAAATTAAAACTCAATTCAGGGCATTTGTTAAAGAAAACTTGTTCAAGGAGGAGTTGATTACCAAAGAGAAGATAAAGGAGATTTGCTCTCTTCAATCTGCTATTGAAGAGGCTAATAAAGAATACCATGCACACATTGAGTTTGATAAGGAGATGGAGAAATGCCTAGGTACTTGGACTCAAGATACTGCCAACACATCAGTCCCATGAGGTAGAGACATAGCGGAAGCATTGAAAAAGTTCAGGCAATGAATCCTCAAGTCGGTGGGCCCTCCTCAGCAATAAGCAAGTTGTTTTCCCTTCCAGCTTCTCCCTTCCTTCTTTTTCTCAAATTGGGCTTATTGTAATTGGTTAAGGGTTTTGTGTCAAGCATCTCCTTAATTAAAATTTTAGTTAAAAGAAGTAGTTACCAAGTGTAACTAATTTGTAAGTTATATAATGGGCTCTCTATGCCATTCTTTGGGGTTGGAAACTGTTTATTTTTGAAAGTGTTAAGGAGTAAAAAAGCAATCAATACAAAAATATCTTTCTTTCTATGTCTATCTGGTCTTGTTCTTTCATTACTATCTGTTAAATTTTATTGAATCATTTATCTATGTTACTTCAAGAAGCTTTGTATTCATGTAGATGTAATTTCTAGAACTTTGTGTCTTTGAAATAACATCTTATTGTCTCAAATGCAAATGGTTATGTTCCAAATAATTTCATTCTAGCATGCGTAAGGAATTATTTTGTTATCTATATTTCTTGAGAGTGCCTTTCTGCCCCTTCCCACTACTTAATTCCTCTATCCTTTTGTATTGATGATCTGTTCTATTTTAACACTTTCATGATATCTCGAGTTCCTCATTAAAACTATACACTGTACATGTGTAAATAAGTTTTTGCCTTTAAATAAGGGAACCTCTCCCATTAAAGAGGAGGGACTTTCTGTCCCCTAACTGTTGTTCTCAATAAATTCCTTATTTGACAACCAACAAGTAAAAATATCATAATATGAGGTGTTGATCGAGATCATGAAGGTTAGTAAAAAGAAAAACTAATATTTGATAAGTGTTTGAATTTTTATCCAATTATTAAAACACACATTGCTACTTAGGAGGGAGACTCGAGGGAAATCAAAGATACTATGAAGAATAATAAGCTTTAATGGGAAAAGGTCATGGTAGAAGTGACAACGAAGAGAGACCGATCCAGCAATGAAGAACAAATTTTGGATAGGCTCAAAGAACTTAATCCCATGATTATGCAAAAATGGATGCTTTGGAGAATGTGGTCATGGATTTTGAGGTGGTGATGAAAGAGTTAATGGATAAAGTTGATGAACTAGCATTTGATAAAATATCGGTGTGTTGTGGAGTCCATGTAAGATAAAGCTAAAGAGGAGGTCACGAGATGAATAAATTTATAAGATACTTTGAAGGGGAGTTTCTAGAGCTTCTCCAGCTACCTCAAGCTTGAATTTATATGTGCAAATTTAGTGAATTATTATTATTGATTCATGAAGTTTTGGCCCTTATTCTTTATTCCTCATAATTATTTGATTTAGTCTTTGGAGAAGTGAGTTTGATGAAATATTGCCAAGGATGGGAAATGACTTTAGTTTGGGGTAATGTTGAGAAAAGAAAATGGCTAAGTACTAGTCATGTATAGAGGTTAGAGATCACGTGTAATGGGTACGTGAAGGGGTGCGCAACATGGAGAAGGGTCAACATGCAAAGGTTTGTACATGGTTATGCGGGGTTTAGGACTTAGCTGATTTTCTAGTACGCGGCTTAAAATAGCAGAAGAAGATGGAGTGCCACTCAAGAAAGATCCATGAATAAACTAAAGAGCACGATGACTTGGAATACAAGAAAGGGATATTAATGAACAATGTACATGCAAATAAGGACAAAGAAGGTGCGTAGAAGCAAGCTAAAAATATGAATTAACGCGATGGGTAAGGGAGGATAATTATAGCTTAATCTATTGTTAGCACGAGTTAGAAAAGCATGCACTTCATTTTAAGCACATATATTATTAGGAAGGTGAATGTAAGTAGTGAAGGGAAATTCCTCACCATATAAATATAGGTTATGTGTCCTTATTTTGAGAGGTTCAAGTGCTATTAGTATTGTGTAATATTGTGAAGTCTGTAGCCAAGTTCTATATGCAAGCATGGTCCAATATTATTTGTAAGAAATATATGATGTAATTAGTATAATTTTTATGTAATCAAATTTTTTTGCTATGGATAATTGTGTATGGGTTATTAAGATAAATAGATCTGAATTTGGAGTTATGAAACTTCAAATACTATTTTTCATTATTTATATTGATTAAAATTACTTATTATATGTGTTTCCTAATTGTTAAGCTATGATGTATCTTATTGTATGAATGGCTATGATTATGAGCACATGTGCTAACATATTGTTAAGAAAATAAAGAAGGGACTTGATGGCTATGCGTGCTTCGGGTGAGCTTCTAGACTTGTCTAGATGAAGTGCTAGTGTGCCTAGCTATATTGGGTAAATAAAGACTACAAAGGTCATAGGGAATATAATTTCATGAAGTAATTATTATAGTACCCATAATATCTATAGTAACATATCATATGTAATACTATTATTTATTAAATATATAGTCATTATAAAGGTTATCACACTTATTACATAGTATTGTTATAATGATATAATGGAACCTAACGTGCATAAAGTTGATACCTAACACGATTTCTCTTGGGAGACATGATAAAATTGGAACAATACAAATAATATTAGAATGGCCCATGCAAAAGGATGAAACACATGACAATTATGGACTATTCAAGTGTTATATTGACACGTAAATCAATTTGTTTTCTCGTATTTTGGTTGAAATTTTAGGGCATTACAAATAATTATTCACCGATCACCCTTCCTTTTGATATAGTCATTTTTACACCCATCACAAAGGAAAGGAATCCCATGCATGCCGGTCAATCACCCAATGGGTGATGGACACTCACCTAAGGCACGCGTGGGCGTTGAGTCTCTCTTTTATGTGAGTTTAGTGGGAAACATCATCTATGATATGAGTTTAAGAGATTTGAGAGGGAATAAGACATACAAGCACCATAGAGCTTAGAATGGCTTCTAGATCCTTGTAGTCATTCTAGATAGAAAAGAGCTTAACAAATTATAGAACTTACACCAAAATAGAAAGGAAGTTGTACAAGCATTCATACTTAGTTCATAAACATAAATGAAAAAGAGCTATGAAGAAGGATGTATGCATCAAAACCATTAATGTTCATATTCACATAAATTGGTAACCTCATTACATTCATTAGGCCCATTACAGAATGTCATAGAAAGGCAGACCATAGTCATGCATTATAACTGGATTCATATAACTAGGCCCTCAAAAGAAAATTTATAACTCCCCAACCCTTGATACATCCTTTCCTACACTTATTTACCCAAGCTAATAGAGTCCTTGTAGTATTTTTGCAGAGCTCCGCCCTCTATCCATTTCATCTCCCTTTGCTTCTGCAAGCACTTGTATATATAGCCTTCTTGAACTGCCAACTCATTCTTCTATGGCCTCAGATCTGTCACCAAGTGTTTGAAGTGGTCCTCCATGGGCATGTTCCTCAGGCCTGAGCTCACCACTCCTTTCCATGATGTCCTTCTAGAAGCTTCTATCGTAGGGCATATTCCTTCTAGGCCACCTTGTCGCCAGGTGGCACCTTATCCACCCAAGTCACATTTTTCTCGTGTCCTACCCGAAAGATCAAAAATGGCTAAGTCCCCGATTCTACTCCATGGGTGTGCATCATGGGTTCTACCAAAACCCTACTTGAACCCTTCCTTGCATGCGCCTTATCTTGCGTGCTTTCTTCAACTGTGTGCGCCTATGCACCCTTTTGGACTTAGTTGATATTTTAGGGCCCAACATCACCCCACACTTTACCTATTCTCCGCCCTTAGAAACTTCCTCAAAGAATAAATAAATACACAATAAAGGGGACAAAGAATGGGAAAAGAAGGAAGAATGGGGAATGATGCTACTTAAAGCAATAAGAGAGGAAAGTTCTTCTGCAAGTCGGCCTCCAGATTGTTCCAAGCATCGACCTCATTCTGTGCTCTCTAGAAAAGATCACCTACTAAGGCACTCACCTGATCAAAACCCAGCCCATCCCCTTGGGTGCTCATGGTGTCAACAATTTTCTCTAACTCCTTGCCTATATCCTCCAAAGTGCATCCATCCTTCATGTAATATATGGGTATAGTTCCTTTAGCCAATTTTTAATTGAGCCCCGTAAGGCCTCAATAGCTTTTGATTTATTTTCTACCTTGGCTAGGATATTTTCTCACTCCGCTCTGTTCCCCTTGTTCTTCTCCTAGAACTCTTTAAGTTCTACTTCATCATTGGTGACCAACATGCTTGCCACTTTGTCTCTATCTGCGTAGTTGTCGTATGTGGCCTCAGCAGTCTGGGAAGCAATCTTTACATCAGCAAGGACCTTTCTATATTCATCTATGAGTGCCATGACCTTCAATTTATCCTCCTTTTCTAAACGCGTGGCCACTTCTTCTATAGATTCCAAGGCTAGTGGTTGCCTCTCCATGGTGAGGATTCTTGTTAAGTCCTCCAGGCATTCCAGGGTAAGATGCATACTTCCGCACGGGAGGCGCTAGGTCCGGATGCTTCAACACTATGCATCTGTAATGGACTCCACCTTTTTGTATACTTCATGTACTCTTGCCTTCTCGTCCCTTAACTCACGCTACAACTGGGTGTTGATCAACTTTTCTTGACTCAGCTCCTTTGTCCCCACAGCTAGCTCTTCCTCTTTCTCTCTAGTTCATCCTCCAAATATTTGATTCTATCATTCCACCCAAAGAGTCTAGCTTCAACCTCAATGGAGACCTTGTTGAGCATGTTGCATAGTTGTTCATCTAAGAGCTACTGAGCATTCACCAATGGGTTGTCTCCTTTTGATTCTAGAAATGTTATTATTACCCATGGCTTACTTCAAATTCTGGCTCATCAAGATGGGACTCAAATGCCCATGAGAGCATCTTCCTTGTCCATGGGTATGTAACCTCCTTATCAAAAGATGACATTTCCAGGAGCCCCTCTACTAGAACCATGCTTTAGAACCATGCGCACAACACTTTGTTGGGGTCATCAACATAACCCAACCATGGCCTCTCCTCCTCTACACACTTTCCTCCCATGTGCGCGTGCCCTTAGGAATATTTATAGTTAAAGTGGGGCCTCCAGTGCTACCGTGGTCCTTTTCCCCACTCTCCTTATCCTCATTCATTACCAGCTCAGCGCTGTGTTCCAACCCCTCTTCTACCAAGGTCTCAATGACCTTCTCAACCTCTCTTTCACCTCCTTGTTTACCTCTTTCTCCCTTCCTTGTCCCGGGTGCCTTCCCCTCCTGGCTGCCCTCTCTCCACGTGAAGATGTACTCATTCTTCTCTCCTTCTCCCTCTGAGTCATGTACACGAACACATAGGTTGTTCTTGGTTTACCTTAGGCTTATCTTCCTCATCATCATCCCTTTCACCCTAGTAGGTCCCAAGCTCTCAGTGTACTCAGAATCTGACTCCTCCATCATCTTCTGCTTCTTTCCAACCGGGATTCCGGCACAGTGACTCTATCTCTTCTTCTTCCGATGACTCCTTGTCTAATGACTCCTCTAGCTCCGGAGTCTTCTCTTTGACTATGGAATTTTTCTTGCGTGAATACATACTTGTTTTTCTGGCACTTGTCCCAGGGGTACCTATTGCCTATGTATTCACTACACTTGGTACTTTCTCCTTTGGTTATTTTCCTTCTTCCTAGGTGTGGGTCTCTTCCCTTAGTTGGGTCCTCAGGTATGGATATCTCATTCTCCAGATATGTGCCCTTCTCAAATTTGGGTCTTATGCGGAGGTATACTCATGCTGTGGTCCCTCTACAATGGGAAAAGTCATGGGTCTCATCATTTGGACCTCATGCACATACTTCTCCATGTATGCATGCTTGTTGGGGTAGACCAACCCTTTATGCATTTCTCTATGATCCCGGTCTAGATTACCAAGGTCCAACTTCAACTTCTTGGATTCTTTGAACCTATTCACTCCCACTTGGAAGTGTTGAGATGTGAACGCAAAAGGGAGCTTGCACCATGGGCTCCATGTCTCATCCATCAGTTTAAATTTGCCAAGGTAGAAATGTTGGTACACAAAAACTCAACTTCTCCCTCGGTGGTCGCTGGCGTAGTTGTTCAGGATCCTCCATTCCACCCCGAACACATTCCTCAGGTGCGTGTACCACTTCTCTAGGTGTGCCTTATGCATGGCCATCATACTATCACAAGTGTACTTCTCAAACCTCTTTGTGGGTGAAGGGTCTTCAACAGGTACTCCCACATGAACTTTTCCACTACATCCGACACCCCAATCTCTGAGAATACAATGGTTAACAAGACATTACCAAAAAGGATTCTATCACCTTCCTTCACGCGCTACGACAATCTCATCCATGATGAATGCAGATAAGTTGTAGATGGTGCCCTCTCGAAATCCTCCTGCAAACATTCAACAGGCCTTGTTTACCTGGGTCCATCTCTCATGGCCATTTAACTTTGTCACAAGGTGCATGGCCATCTTCATCACCGGGTCCTTGATGTCCGTGATATCAAAGTACCTGACCCCTTTTTGTACACATAAAGCAATGACAATTTCCTTAATTGCCTTCTTGTCACTTAGGTCTTCCTCCAAACTTTCTCCTTCATAGATGAGGCCTATGAAATGTGAAACAAGTTGAGGGGTAATGTGCATCTTGTGCCCTATGAAGTGAAAGTAATCTTGTGCATGCGTGACATCAACCATTGATATAGGTGCTCAAGCTTCAAGTAGGGAAACTCAAAGAGTTGCAATAATCCTGACTTCTTCATCTTCACTTTTACATCATCATTATAGATGGGAAAACCCTCTGGTGTCCTTTTATTCATCAAGTGCACTAACTCCAAGTGCCATTTCCTTCTCGATTGTGCTTGAATGATGATTGTAATCATTTACTGACATATTTCTTAAATGGGACTCCCACTCGCACCCAAGCAATACTCCATCTGGGTACTACATTTCTGCATACCACTCTTCATTTGTACCCGTGATAGTGTCTTGTTGCTTGCTTGCCTCTTGCCCTTTCCCTTCTTAGGTGTGCCAACTGGTTTCTTGGGTGCCATTGTTTATGTTAACACTTCAACTTCTTTCACTTGCTTTGTTTTACTACCCCTTTCCAAGTTTAGATCTCAAATTGGTGAAGAAACTCTTTTCGACCCATGCCCTAGATGCCAAACCCTAACTGGAACCTCTTTTCACCAGATGACGCTTCTCCACAACTCTTCCCATGCCCGTGAATCACTTCCTTTCTGGTTTGTAAATCCAAACTAGTCACTCATGCTCAAATTCTTGCAATTTTTCTTCATGGATCAACTCTGGAAACCCTAGTTCACAAAATCTCCTCTTTGTATACGTAAAGTGAAAAAATGAAATGTCTAAACCTTTATTTATAGTTTTTCCCATTTTTAAGCATTAAATGCTACTTCACCTACCACCATACTTTTAACATTTAATGTGGATTTTTCAAACAAATCCCAAATTTTACGCCCTAACTCACGCGCCCAACCCTGCATGGACAATCTTCCAACCTTCGGTGCATGCAACCAATCCATCTTGATAGAGACTCTTACGCCACACATGTAACTAGCACCGAAGGCACTTCTTCTGTCATGATTTTTCTCTCACCTACCTTGTGTTGTTTATGTGCTTCTTCCTCCTCTGTACGTGGGATCTGAAAGTAGCCTTATCTTGACACTAACCATTCTTTTCTACCTTTCCTTTCATGCACCTCTTTCAATAGGGCCATTCAACTAGGATTTTCAACACAATCCTCCTTGGCACTTTACCCATGCTTTCCTTCACATCACTCCACCCCACACTTAAAATGATGCATGGTCCTCTATGCATTCAAAACCTCAAAAGTAATAAGGTTACTGGTGCCCAAGGCACAAAACAAAACAACAACGTGAAAGGGAAACACAAGAAAGGAAAATGCATAAAGGAAATTCTAAACTATCTGGCAAAACTACCTTATTTACAAACACCAAGAAGCCTTATTTATAGTAGGGCTTCAACCTACTCCCATTGAAGTGTCCAGAAATTTCATTCCATCCAGCACTTGTAACGCACATGCACCTAATCAAGGATGTACGAGATTATATAGGGACCTAACCAATGGACCTTTAACTTCCTAGGGTGGCGCAGAAACTTAGAATCATACAATAAGACCATCTGCCCAACCTCAAACTTCTTGTTCCTAATGTGGCGATCATGCCATGCTTTTTTTCTTTTTTTCTATTGTTTGGCTCCACCTGGTGAGTGATCATCTTTCATCTAGCTTCATCAATTCATCAATTCTTTCTTCCAAGCACTTGCTCATCAGCTAGCCCTCATGCGCGTGCTATTCGCAGAGAAGGTAACATGAACTCAACCGAGCATAAATAGCTTCATGCCAAACACCAATTGAAATGGTGTGGCTTTGTTCAACCTTTTATAAGTTGTCCTATAAGCCCATAATATGGCTGATACCTTGTCATCCCAATCTTGTCTTCCGACATCACAAATTTTTGTCAGGGTATGACTCAATATTTTGTTAAATGCTTCCGTGGTTCCATTTTTTGTGGGTGATAAGGTGTAGTCTTGTGATGAGCCACCATGAACTCTGCTAATAAGATCCTCACGGTCTCATTCAAGAAATGTGTACCCCTATCATCGCTGGTTAAACTTAAAGGGCATCCATACCTTGTGATAATGTTCTCCCACAAAAATCTTCTTCTTAGCTATTGTGTAGTCTTTAGTTGGGGCTGCCTCTGCCCACCTTGTCAAATAGTCCATGCAAGTGATTACGTAGCATGATCTAGTCCTACGTGTTGTTGGTGTAATAGGGCCTACAAAGTCTATTGCCCATTTCTCAAAAGGTTCAAGCTAGGGATAGGGCGCAAAGGCATTTCATCTCTCCATCCTGGCTTGCCAACGTGCTGACAATGGTCACACGCTTTACAATACTCCTTGTAGTCCTTATACAAAGTTTCCCACCATAATCCTGCCATTAATATTTTACGTGCGGTGGCGTCACCTGCATAATGTCCACCTGCACTTCCTCCGTGTGCTTCCTCTATGATGGTGAGGTGCTCATGCTCTAGTACACACTTGCAAAACTTCATCATGCCCTAATTTGTATAAGTCCCCACTGATCAACATGTAGGGTGTGACGCGTATGGCTAGTTGCTTTTTCTCTAATGTCTTCATCCCTTGGCACCACACCTTCCTTTAGAAATACTACAATTTCTCCAAATCTGAGGGCATGCGCCGTAACCTAAATAATTGTGCATCTGGCATAGTCTCTTCAATGCTCTATGCATCCTCCCCTGAATCAATTCTTGACAAATGATCAAGTCCACAATTACTCTTTCCAAGCTTCACAACTACCGTGAACTCAAACTCTTGAAATAATAGCACCCACCAACATATGCACCCTTGTAGAATGGGCTTGTTCACCAAATACTTTAATGCCATGTGGTCAATGTAGAAGATAAAGGGAGTTTCCAGCAGATACTTCCTAAACTTGTGAAGTGTGTAGATCATTGACAATGCTTTGCACTTGGTCATAGTATAATTCTACTCTACTGGTGTCAACTTCCTGCTTGCAAAGCATAGGGGTGATCAAAAATTCCCTCACCAGGTTATGCAAGTACTACCCCAATGGCCATTCAAAGGCATCTACATGAACATGGAAGGGCTTATCCCAAGAGGGAAAATGTAATATAGGCGTGGTGACAAGCCTATCCTTTAATGTGTCAAACACCCTCTGTGCCTTTCCCCAATGGAAGGCACTTTTATGTCTGAGTAATTCTTCTAAAGGTGTGAGATCTTGGCATACCCCTTGATGAACTTTCGATAGAGCCACGATGTCAAGAAACCCATGCACACTGCACTTTGGCTAGTAGGCTCCCCCAATCCCACAATAACTGCAACCTTGGTAGGATCTACTACAAGCCCTCCTTACATATGATATGCCCAATAACATTCCAAAGGGGGTTAAGAAAGACACACTTCTTAATGTTGAGGGATATCCTCAACTGCCGACACCTCTCAAACATCAACCTCAAATTATCACAATGGTCTTTTACTAGCCCATACACCATCCAATCATCTAGATAAACTGGAGAAATTTATGGATGAAGTCCTGAAACTTGTACCACTATGCATGAGAAAACAATAGGTGCATTCTTCAACCCAAAGGGCATGACCCTATGTATGCAAAACTTCCCCATTCAGTGGTGAAAGTTGTCTTCTCCTGGTCTTCCTTTGTAATCTGGACTTGGTGGTACCCCAAAATCCATCCGTAAAGGAATAGATTTCATGCCCAATGACTCCCTCCAAAATTTCTTCAGTGAAGGGGGTTGGAAAAGGATCGATGACACAAACTGCGTTCAACTCCCTATAATCCACGTAGATCCTAATCCACCCATCCTTCTTGATGTTGATTACCATTGGACTTATCCACTCCGATTCTTCAACAACTTCAATGATCCTAGATGCTATCATTTTGTCTAACTCTTCCTTTACCTTCACGCACAAATTGGGATTCATCTAGTAGGGTCTCTTCTGACTAGGCACATGCACCATCCTTCAGCTTTATCCTCATCTCCCCAAGGAATGGTGGATGCCTTTGAGCTCATGGTACCCGCATGGGAATAAATCCTCAAATTTGCACAAAAGATCAATGATCTTAGAGACTTCCTTCTTCGACCAGTAATCTCCAATGATAGCTTCCTTAGGTTCTTCTCCGAGCTGATGTTAACCTTTTTAGTTTTTAAAGGTTCATGGTAGGTGCACACGTGAGTATCAACATTGTCCACTACCTCGCGCATCCCTATAGAATGGTTAACATCCAAGATTTCTGCTTCCTCCCCATCAATCACATATACAAGCTTTCCTTTCTCCTTTTTCACACATGTGCTCAAGTTGAACCTCCTCTGTTTCCTCTTCTTCAAAGTGTGCCTCCAAACCTGGCTCACCAAGCAAGTCCAATAGCAGCCTATCTTCTATCATGGCACTATCCCCCATGGTAAGGCACTTGAAAACCTGTAATGCCTTATCAACTGATGGCTTGGTACTTTGATACTCAAATGTTTGAACTAGGTCAGCCACTAGCTCTTGCCAATTCCCTATCTAGTGGTGTGTCTCAGAGTGGATGTACCATGTGCATGTGTAACCCTGTAGTGTAGAATACATTTTTGCACCCAGAGGGATGGTGGCAAAGCTTTTGCACCTTCCCTCTAGGTTCTTTCACAAGCTTGGATGTGGAAAGAGGTGGGCTCCTTACCATGGTAGTCCTTGATGGTGGTGGGTGCATTACTTCTAGAGAAATGAATAGAGAAGGAAATTCTCACTTCGTGCCATTCCAAGAGATTATCTCGATGTGTTGCCCACCAAAGATGCAATAATTCCTAGTAGGACGTAACTTAACATCCCCTTCTTTCATTTTCCTCCTTCCACTGAGCTTCCATTTTCGCATAAAAATACCTCAGGGGAGGCTCCTCCTGAGTACTTAGGTAGCTCTTTTCCTCCTAGGCAAAATATGTGTGCATTTGTCACCTTTGTCACCGATCCTCTTAAATGTCATCGATCAACTCATAGGTTCCATGCACCCAATTATCACATGCTAGACTAGTGGTGTCACTTACCGATGAGCATCCTCAAACTGGATAACTCCATCGGTAGGATGGATTATCTCTTGGATCCCTGATTGAGTGCACATATATTCTATCTAGGACCTCCTCTCCCAAAGGTTCAAGTATAGGGTGTTGACTTCCCATCAGCCAGGGGTATGATGACTCTGTTCCTCCTCATTTTCAAAGCTGATGTACCCCTTGTTGAACCAAAGATCTACATTGTTCTTATAACACCATGGGTGCCCAAGCAAAGTGCTGGGAAATTTTCTGCCTCGGTGAGCACCAAGACTTCAAAGTCCCCAGTAAACTTAGCTCCCGAATGGTGATAGTTGCATCTTTTAAGACACCGATGGGCATTTCCTTCATTTTTTTTTTCCATATACAACACATTCGAAGATGGCTATAATGCAGGTCTTCCCATCTAATGCCATGCATCCAAGGTCGAACATTGACCTCCGTGCCTATGTCAATGAGGATATTACTCAAGCAGCCATCCATCCACTACTGCATTTAGTGTGATCTCCCTATCATAGTCAAGGTTATGAGGGGGAGGTTTACATGCAAGACCTTCCTCTCCCACTCTTCTTCAGCACATGGTACCTTCTCTCTTAACCATGCTCCTAGCAAGGGAATAATATTCTCTTGCCTTAGCATTTTACACACTTCCTTGACCTCATCCAGGTCATCTCTTGGCACCTCGACCTTCCTTCTTTGCTCCTCCCTCCTGGACTGCTCCTTTAGACACTAGATTTCTCCTTGTAAACTCAAATGACATCCATGGTATCTTGATATACCTCCTTCTGATGAGCAGGATCTGGGTACTTTCCATGTACCACTTCTTCTCTTGAAACCAGGTCCTCTGCCTTGGTATTTCCTTTGCACGCACGGCCTCTGCTCTTGTTGTTACTAAATGACATGATTCTAATCCTGCATCACATGTTACCCATGGCATCCATGTGTCATCTTCTTAATGCTTACCATTACAGTGCCCTTGTCTTTTATTGTTGTTGATTCATGTGCTCAAACAACTTAGGGCACTCCTCATACTTATGTTTCTTTCCGCACCATGAGCACTGCAATAGGTCTGGGCACTCTCATTGTAATGCTCTATAGACCCACAATTAAAATAGGTTCCACGTGGGAACTCACTTCTTCCTCCTCCGTAGTTACCATGACCACAGAATCCTCCATGAAATCCCCTTCGCATGTGCCTCCATCTACATGCTCCTCATAATGGTGATCATCACCTTTAGAACTACTGGCAATGTTGGTCTGGCGCACCCCATGATCAATGGCCTCATGGATCTGGTCAATAAGCCTACAATCCTTAGTATCATGGGTTGTAGAGGTGTAGATCTTATAGTAGCAAGACACATTCTTCCGAATTGTGTCTGTAACAAGGGACATCTACTTGCATCATGGTCCCCATGACAAATTTCACAGTCTACTATCACAGCATGTATTGTCCTCCGGGGAAACTATCCTTGACATGCCCCTCTACTTCACAATCTGTACACCATATACCACTATGAGTCTCATGGGTTGAGTTCGTAGACAAATTTTCTAGCTGCTTAGCCATAACAATAATTTGAGCCTCCAAAAATGGGCTAATACCAGTATCAACACTTCCAATAGCTTCTCACGCATGCAGAGCAGCTTCTAACGCCTCATGCGGGTCTGTGAAAGTTTTATGAGATAAAGCTCTCCTAAAAGGAGTGATCAACCCTCCAACAAACCACTGAGCATTGTGAAGGGTGAATATCATATGATAACTTAGACAAGAGAGTTTTAAAGTGTGCATCATATTCCCACACACTCTCTACCATTCCCTGTTGAATCTCCTTCAGGAGCTGATGCTCTTCTGTTCAAACTTAGGAATGTGGAATTCTACCAAGAAGGTGTTCTTTAAAGTAGTATAATCCACCACTATTTGATGAGGGTCATATTTCCTATACTAGCTATGTGCGTGTGCCCCTGTAACATCATTACAAACTGGTTGGCCTTCCGCTCCGGGGTTGTGATCCCCTTTGTGCACCATAGTAGTTCACACTTGTGAACATGTTCTGCAACATCTTCAATACCTCTGTAATCTAGAAAATGTAAAGACATTTCAAAGAAGACTTGAGGGGGTGGCTAGGGCCCTTGTCCTCCTGAGCTAGAGCCTTGGTTCCTCCAGTGTTTCCTCCACGGATCCACTAGATCCACCAGGTCCTATGCGTGCCTCCTGAGCCACCAGATCCACCGATCCACTAGGTCATGTTCCTCCTGACCCACCAGATCCACTAGAACCACCAAGTCCTATTCCTCCTGACCCACCAGATCCACAAGTCCACTAGGTCTTGTAGTGGTTGTGCCAAGTGTCCCCAAGGTTCCACTGAACTACGTGCCGATGGTCTGTGATAATGCCCCACTACCACTAGTGTACCCCGCGCCACTCCTAGATGTGAGACCGAAGGCTTGTGTACTTGCTCCTTGTCCAAAAATTCCTCCGAATACTAGAATATGCATAGCCATAGAAGTGGGAAATGAAAAATTATATCTCCTGGGCACAAATCTGTCACTCCCATTGATACCAACTGGGTCAACGATACTCCTTCCTTGATCTAGAAAACCAAGTGCCAAGGTTTGGTCACTAGGTGGGTTTAGATACGTGCCAATGACTCTTCTCTCTCCGTGTGATGAACTCTCATCAGAAGCCAAAGGGGTTTCTCTTACGCACTTGCCAAGATGGGGTAGCACAAACTACTCAGGTTCCACATCCTCCACGTGAACCTCAACTCCTTCCCGCAATGTCTGCCTCCATAGATCCATCACACTTGCAACCTCACATTGTCTAGCAAATCCCTTTCATGCGTGCTTCACTATACTTGAGTCATCTCTCCTCCCTTTCTTTCTCATCGTAATATCTACCATCTTCCTCCACCCTAGCTTCCTCCCAAGACTAGAATGGTTTAGCCGGCCATTGGAAATGCCTCTAAACTCAAGGTAACAATCAAGATCTTCATTTCCAGAGGGATAACACATAGAAATGATCCTCTGGGCTCCCTGTAAAAATTCAAACTCAGCAACTTCCATATAAGAATATGTAGAAATAGTGTACTCTAGAGTGTAGCTAGCCAACACACCTTTCCACCAATGATCCACAACACGAGTCCATCGATCTACATCCTGCAGCCTTTGGTATTCTTCTTAGGTCCACACGCGTGATCTATAATACCAACTTGATCTAGATGCATATGCTGAGAGCCATTCATACAGTTCTATATGGGAAGCAACAGAAAAAAGTTTCATATAAATCATGGTAGAGGTTCTCTTCTACCCATCTACGTGCATTAAACTCAGATCCAAGTGTTGAATCTCGAGAAAATTCATCCTCCGTGCTCTTGAACCATGATTCAACACTTTCCAAAGTTAAATGCTTTATCATTACTCATTACACAGATCATGATGTATGCCATTTCCCACTACAACTTGAAAAGAGGTCTCGGAATGGAACCAAGATGTAGTCATTTTTACACCCATCATAAAGGAAAGGAATCCCATGCATGTTGGCCTATCACCCAGTAGGGTTCAAGCGCTCACCGAGGCATGCACGAGTGTCAAGTCTCTCTTTTATGTGATTTTAGTGGGAAACATCATCTATGATCCGAGTTTAAGAGATTTGAGAGGGAATAAGACATACAAGCACCATAGAGCTTAGAATGGCTTCTAGATCCTTGCAGTCATTCCAGATAGAAAAGAGCTTAACAGATTATAGAACTTACACCAAAATAGAAAGGAAGTTGTACAAGCATTCATACTTAGTTCATAAACATAAATGAAAAAGAGCTATGAAGAAGGATGTATGCATCAAAACCATTAATGTTCATATTCACATAAATTGGTAACCTCATTACATTCATTAGGCCCATTACAGAATGTCACAGAAAGGTAGACCGTAGTCATGCATTATAACTGGATTCATATAACTAGGCCCTCAAAAGAAAATTTATAACTCCCCAACCCTTGATACATCCTTTCCTACACTTATTTACCCAAGCTAACAGAGTCCTTGTAGTATTTTCTAGAGCTCCGCCCTCTATCCATTTCATCTCCCTTTGCTTCTACAGGCACTTGTATATATAGCCTTCTTGAACTGCCAACTCATTCATCTGCGGCCTCAGATCTGTCACCAAGTGTCTGAGAGTGGTCCTCCATGGCGCACATTCCTCCAGGCCTGAGCTCACCACTCCTTGCCATGATGTCCTTCTAGAAGCTTCTATCAGTGTAGGGCATATTCCTTCCTAGGCCACCCTATCGCCAAGGCTGACACCTTATCCACTCGGGTCACATTTTTCTCGCGTCTTGCCCGAAAGGTTGAAAATGGCTAAGTCCTGGATTCTACTCCATGGGTGTGCATCCTGGGTTCTACCAAAACCCTACTTGAACCCTTCCCTGCATGCCTTATCTTGCACGCTTTGTTCAACAATATGCGCCTATGCACCCTTATTGGACTTAGTTGATATTTCAGGGGCCCAACACCTTTAATGAATCTATGAGTTCTATCTTCCTCGCCGACTACTAGACACTTCATTATGTTGGAGCCAAGTGCTGATACAACACAAGTAAAAGGTTGATATTAACTTGTCCAAAAGGTAAGATCATTCCCTTTGGTTTTAAAATAGACCTTGAGTGTACCAATAACAGGTGAATTATGAAGCCTTACTTCTTGGCCTCATTTTAGCTAAAAGGATGGAAGTTAATAACATTATCCAAAGTTTATGAGACTAGAATAGAATACCTTCAACTTTATAATGTTATAGTATGTGAGATAAGAAAAGACTTTGAATTTATCCCTAATCTATCCGTAGAGAAAGAAATCAATTGTTAAACTCCATGACTTCTTCCTCTTTTCAATATTTCCCATATGCAAGTTTAATGGAAACTAAATTAATCGTATCCATGAGATCTAAACCCTTAGTGTAAAAATTCCAAATGTAACAATACTTCCTTATGTATAAAACAAGAAGGAGCTCATCACTATGGATTATGTTGAAAAATTACAAGGTAATTTTGGGTTTCTTACATGCGTACAATGATCTTTCTTAATTCACCACAAGAAGGGATTTTCCCTCAGCCCCCATTCTTCTTATTGATTTGGATTCAAAGACAATACTATTTTCTCCTCACAAGATTTAAAAATCTATGAAGTAGAAGAGGAACCTATTGAACTTCCCATTGCTCATTGAGAATTTGAAGAGGGAAATGCTTCTATAATAGAAGACACAATCGATATCTACATTGGAACTAATGCTGAGAACCTAAGATCTTGAAGTTCAATTCTTCACTATACATTGAGGAGGTGGAGAAACACACTAAAATTCTTAGGGATCATGCAAAATATTTTGCATTTAGCTATAAGTACATGTCGGGGTTAAGTATGGTCTAGTAGTTCATAACTTGGTAACAAAACCTAATGCCAAACCCATTAAGAAAAATATAAGACCAATAAAGCTGAAGGTCACTTTAATGGTCAAAAAAGAGGTAAAAAAATCCTATAGGTATGGTTTATAAAACCAACGGACTATTGTATGTGGCTATCTAATATTATCACAATCCTCAAGCAAAATGACAAGATCAAGATTTTTATTGAATTTAGGGATATTAACAAATATTTCCTGAAAGATGATTTCATGTTACCATCTATAGATGTCATTTTTATGCAACTTTTGGGTACGAGTTGTTGTCTCTTATAGATGGGTTCTTGGGTTACAATCAAATAAGGATACCTAAAGAAGATCATACCAAATAAATATTCACCACCATCGGGAACCTTCTATTATGGATTCATGCCCTTTTAGTTTGAAAAATACTATCATCACTTACCAAAGGGAAATGAATTACATATTCCGCAACTTTGATCCATAAAATCATCAAAAACCTATGTGAATGACCTTTATAAAATGATAGAAAAAGGGTGATTATCTTGAAGTACTCCATATCATTTTCTCTCATTTGATCGAATACGATGTCAAATGGAACCTTGAGAAATGTGTCTTCATGGTCACGAGAGTGAAACTCTTGGGTTAAATCATCTCCTCCGAGGGATGTAGAGCTTACAAAAATTTGAGTATTAGTGTTGGAACCAAGTTTTGTATTATTTATTCTAAAGTCCTTAAGGACTTTATATTCTTTATTCATGACCCATTATTCATTAGAGGAACGTGTGGGACATAATATGTAATGTTTATAATATGAGAAGAGGAGCACATAGAAGTAACCACATAGGATAAAAGATAGAAAGTATGCATGTGAGAATGATATCAAAATTTTTGCTAGAAGAGAGAGTATCAAAAAGTGGATAATACAAACAAGATAAGATTAGAGAAAGGGCATGCAAAGTATCCAGGGGTAAGGATAAACATGAGTTCAAAAATAGACTAAATATTCAATTCTCGAATCTTGCACAAAGCTTACGAAGGTTGGATAAAGCTAAGGATAAGTAGGGTTTTGTGAGGAGGATCAACATGCATAACAAGATTAAGGTGGAAAGTGGATAATTTTTTCCACTATATGAATGTATTAGTTAACTCTAATTATAAACTTGAGGTATATTATTAGCTTTTGTAAGATTAGTGAAGGGAAAGTTCCCAGTAGTATAAATACCCATGCAAGGGTCTATAAGGTATGTAGTATTTATGGGTTAGATCAAGGAGAGCTATATGAATGAATTTTATTTAGATCTTGTAACTAGATGGATATAAATTGTAACTATGCATCAATTAATATATGAGCATTGTGTTTGGTCTATACATGGCTATGCTACATGTTAATGAACTAGGAATATAAGTATATTTTCTAAAATAAAAATTCACTTCACCTTTGCTAACCTTGATGGGACATGGAGACAATTTGTGCTTCGGGTGAGCGTGCCTTAGTTTCTCTAAAGTTTGATGTGACAATGTGATGGTGGAGGAACTTGTGCATGATTGAGTTAACACACACATAGGGGAAGAAGGATACTATACTCCAAAATTTTAGTTCCGTTGTCAAGACCTTTATTAAAATGTAAGGATGAAGTGGAAAAAACATGCTTTAATTAACATAAGAGAACATCAACTACATGCCGTTGAAGATGCATTCATTGAATGACATGTGAGTCACTAAATTTTTTCACCATGAGAATGGATTGAATCCAACCTATATGATGCATTATATGAGACCATTTTATATGAAATTTTGATTCATCTACATGCATGCTTAGCTGCCTACTACTTGGGAAAAAGATGAAATTTGGGTCAAAAGCATATGCGGAACTCTGAACAAACAAAGAGACTGTGAAACATGACATAACATGGACATGCATGGTAGAATATTGGTGGAAAGGAACACTTTGGAGCTATATCCTTGAGTATTCAGTTTCAATGTTATCTCATGTGGACGAAATATAATTCAAAATGTTAAGGAGCCCCAAGGATCATACCTAAAGAACTATGATTAGAGGTTAATAAAATGATGATTGACATGGGAATAGAAACTTTCCCAATGGAAGGATAAATTCTCTACAACATGGATAGAATAGGACATAAGAAGGATAAGAAGATATCAGGATCAAGTTATGGATTCCCATATGAGTACACCCTTAGGAGGATGTAATTTGAAGAGAAATGGATCAAGACCATGGAAAAGGAGCTAGTAAGTCTACATGACTCAACTCCAGGAATTATGGGTGATGACCAACAACATTGGTTAGGGAAGGGAAAGATAAAAAATGAAAAGGAGCTCTAGGAAGAAATAAAAAATGCACCAAGAGAATATGCGAGATCCAGGAGGATGAGGAAGGAAAATATAATACCGATGTTATCATGATCCAACCTCCAATGCATTCTCATGTGATTCCTTCAAATAATACAAAATATGTTTTGATAGAAAATGATAGTGATGAATAAGTCAAATGAGATAAGGAGAAATAAATCCTTAGTAATAGCTTCCTATACATTTTACAATCATTACAACCAACACCAAGGAGACTACATTTGAATCCTAATATATCAAAATTGCAATGATTTGGGATAATGAATACAAACACCACCACACCATCACCGACAAGTGTACAAGGAAAACACCAAGACAATAGGGATTTGGGACTAAACCATCAAATACAAGAGGTAGTGGGAGTGGAAACAACGCCCCAATAGCTAATATTCCAGTTCAAGGTAGAATTGTAAATACCACACACCGGTAAGTGATCACATGGAATATTTTTTTATGAAATGTCTTTACACCTACTTTGGAGTATCAGGTGTCAAAAATATTGTGAAATACATGCTCAAATGTTAACTTATATTTCAAGTGAAGGTATAAATTCCTCAAAATGGAGAGAAAATCAGTTTATGACAACACTACTTAGTTGCATCCATACGTGTCGTCTAAAACACGACCCATTACAAGAAACGATAGATTATGATCAAATTAAAGCAACATTTTAACTAAAGTGGATATTTTAGAGTTTGAGCAACATAGTATTTCAACACTCAAGGAAATTAAGTAGGATCTCATAGAGAGTGCACATACATATGATGCATGATTTAAAACTTGATCTCTAGGCTCTCTTATGAGATACATCCTACACAACATGCACAATGGTTTGTAGGGGCATATTTCTACCCTTTAGGCATGTATTGTTGCACAATACTTTCACCAATCCTTAGGAAGTATTAGAAGTAGCCTTGCATGGTGAAGTAGTGGGAAGTCTTGATATCAATGTGAGCTCATTCATGGAGGTGAATATCACATATATGTCTACCTAACTAGAGAAATTAACAATGAAAAATGAATGAAAAATACATAATGGAATTTGGTGTATTATTATGAGGTAAAGGGATGAACTTAAAACACATGTCCACATAGAAGTCGAGAAGGCCATTCTTATAGCTTGTGAGATCTATGAAGGTGACCACGATGCTCAAAACTACCCCTACTCCATTGTGCCAAGTAGGAAAATGTAGCCACTTACTAAAAATATGAGATGCACACACCCATAATGCATCATATTGTCACATTATTGATCAAATACATGAAGCTAAGTCACTAAGAATTTAGAAGGCTATAATAGAAAATGATAACAAAGGGCATGGTGGATACAGTTGAGTTGGAAATGGATGAGGATGAGGAGGTTACGGAGGTGGTAGATATCTACCCAAAACTTGTTATAAATGTAGTTTGTTAGATCATTGCCGGTGAGATTTCCTAACCTTCCCAATCTATGCACATTGTAAAAAGGAGCACAAAGTAGAGGATTTCCCATATTTGTATGCAATAATGAAGGAGAAAATTGAAAAGGACACATGAATGATTAAAATTTCACAAAATGTGGTGACCAAAAATACGTGTAAACAATCAAACCATTAATAAAGGTTCATATAATAATCCACCCGCCACACATGCCCAAGAGTCATACCGGATAAGATAAAACTACATACAATAATACAAAAATACTTATATAGACAAGTCAAATTTTAAAAATGCATTGTGTGTATTGTGAAAACTCCCTGTGTAGACTAAGGGATCCACACCTTTTTCTTGGAATAATATTCTCAAAGAACCTCTAGACAAGAATGTGGGTCCGCAATCACCAGCAAAGGTGTAGTTCACGAGCACAAAGGATAAGGAAGGCATGACCCACCTCAGTGTGCTAGATGGATGTCTGTATCGGGAAATGGGTAAAGCGAATCTTTCACTAGTTGGTAAGTTTCTCGGCTCTAGACCTAATATTGATGCTATTAGGAAATGGGCTCTGAGAAAGTGGCAACCAAAGGGTGATCTGAATATTACTACCATGTCATGAGGTTTTTTCTTGGCTAAATTTAATCAGCATATTGATTTGGAATCAATGCTTCTGGGAGGGCCCTGGTGCATGGGTAATATGGGTCTTTTTTGAAAAGGTGGTATCCAGGGTTTGATCCCAATACTGAGAATATACACACTATACCTATCTGGTGTAGACTTCCAAGACTACCCCTTCAATTTTGGGATGATGAGATCCTATTAAATGTTGCCAAATCTATTGGATCTTGATTGAAATTTGGATGGACCAACGAGGAATAGATCCAGACTTGCCTTTGCAAGATTATGCATTTCTTTTAAAATGGAATAGAACTCCTAGAACATATCATTTTACAGTCAAAATGTGGTACATGGCAACAAAATATTGAATATGAAACTTTCCATTTGAGGTGTAATAAATTCCATCGAATAGGTCACTTCACCAGAAAATGCCCAACCTTGGCTAAGCACAAGGACGAAGGGTTACTTCAGGTGAATCAGATGGAAAAAAATGATATGATAAATGATGGATCTAAAAAGGTACCTGAAGTTAGGAAAGAGAATGAGCTCAGGATCCCAACAGAGGGTATTGAAAAAAGGAAACAAGTTCAAATGGAAGGGATTACTCTAAACCAACCAGATTTGAAATATAAAAAGGAAAAAAGGGGTTCGAACTCCAATCAAGAAACCTCTGGTTTGTAGGAAACTTTGGTGCCCTAAAACTCCAAAGTGGAAAAACTAGTATTACCAAGCACAAAAGAAGATCTAGTAGTGGAGACACCTGTGAAGGTGATTTTGGAGGTTGATGAAAAGACTGCTATAGTAAGAGTTAATCTATTATCCAAGGATTCATGGTAGTTTGCATAGATCAGACTGGATTGTTGGATCATGAAAATGAGAACAGATTTGAATTAGGGGTAGAAGAGACAAAGAGGGGTAAAAATGATCCCTTATACATCATAGAGGAAGAGATGAATGAGGAAAAATAAAATAAGGAACCAAACCTTCTAATGAAGGAAAACTTCTCTTTGACATAAAATCTCTCGCCTAAAGGTGGGAAACCTCTTCAAGTAATAAAGCAACAATTTGCACAACCATACAAGGATCAAGAACAAGGAGAAAAGGAGGAGGGGGAAGTAACACCATTCAAGACACTTTCTGATGGTGATATTGATTTGATCAATGGGTTTATAGAGGTTAAATCCAAGAAAAAAAGAGTGAAGGGTTTTGAGGAGATCCCGGATACGCTATATAATGATAAAAAAGAAAATAGATAACTAGGGAGCTTCAACATCCGAACAACTAGATCGTCTACTAGAAGGATAGTAGATTTTGGAAGTAGTTCTAAAAAGGAAGACCTTCAAAGAAGGAGCGAAAAAAGAAAACAAAAAAAGATATTGCAGATGGAACTCAAAGTCAGTTGAGCCATCCAAAAATTCATCCCCCATATTATTTAGATGAAGATAATCTCTTGGAATATAAGAGGGATGAATGGGAACTCTAAACAAAGAATACTTAAAGAGTTAAGATTTTCAAGTAGACCTAGTATTTTGATCTTACAGGAAACTAAAATGAAATCAAATGTCCTTGAAAATTGTAAAAAGAATTTATGGGATAACTCGGAAATTGTTGTTGTTGATTCTCAGGGAGCTTCAGGTGGCTTGGCTACTTTCTGGGATAAAAATATTTTTACTGGTATGGTAATCTCTGACACCAACCACCATCTTGTTGTTAAGTTTCATGTTATTGATAATAATTTTACTTGGATCCTTTCAAACATTTATGCACCTAATATTGTAAATGGGAGAAGGAAGCTTTGGAATGATCTAAAGCTCTTTAGAAGTCATCACAAAAATGACAATTGGCTTGTTATGGGAGACTTCAACTCCCCTTTAAATCTGGTGAAAAACAAGGGGCAATTCTAGTTTTTCTAATGGCATGGATGAATTTGTTGATTTTGTCTCTCGACTCAAATCTCATGGATGTGGAACTTCATGGTAATCAATTCACTTGGAAAAATAGAAGAGTGGGTAGTGAAATGATTCAGAGTTAGACTTGATAGAGCATTTATCTCTGCCAATTGGATTTTGCATCAAGAC
Source organism: Taxus wallichiana var. yunnanensis (assembly GCA_018340775.1). NCBI lineage: Eukaryota > Viridiplantae > Streptophyta > Pinopsida > Cupressales > Taxaceae > Taxus > Taxus wallichiana. Next base: position 365,726,227 of record CM031242.1, on the reverse strand, counting down.
TTCCATCTTTCCTCTCTACCAAGAATTGGATCCGATCATAATCCGATTGTTTTAAATCTTTTCAACTAGGCTAAACCAATGCGTAGCTCTTTTAAATTTGAAAATATGTGGATGGAGCATGATGACATCTTTGATAGAATTAAAGAATGGTGGAATTGGGATGGAGAAGGAACTACTCAGTATAGATTAATTCAGAAATTAAAAATGTTAAAAAGCAAGTGAGAATATGGAATAAAGAAGTTTTTGGTAATATTTTTGTCAGGAAAAAGGAATTAAAGAAAAACTACAGGAGTTGGAATCTCAAATTATTGCAAAGGGCATGTCATTGGAGGATCAATTAGTGGAAAAAATATTTTATCTAAGTTACATACGGTCTATAGTAGGGAAGAAACTTTCTGGAGGCTTAAATCTAGGGCAATTTGGCTGAAAGAGGGAGACAAAAACACAAAATTCTTTCATATGACCACCATGAAACATAGAGCTTGCAATAGGATAATGGAAGTTGTAAAAGGAAATGGTGTTGTCATCAAAGACCCTAAGGATATAAAGGATGAAGCTCTCAGATTTTATGAAAATACTCAAGGAGAATAGTGTGGAAAATGAAGAGGCTGCCTCTTTTCTATTAGAGGCCATTCGAATGACATAATAGATGTGTAAAGATTAAAAACTTTCTAAAATAGTCACTTTGGAGGAACTGCAAAAATTTTTTTTTTCTCTTGAAGGGGATAAGGCACTAGGCCTTGATGGTTTTTCTACTAATTTTTTCAAAAGTTTTGGGAAATATGCTTAGATGACTTACTAAGGGAAGTGAATGAGTTCTATAGAACTGGTAATCTCTTAAAAGAGCTGAATAACACCCACATTGTGCTTGCTCCAAAAAAATGGATGCTAAATATTTTAAGGACTTCCACCCCATTAGTCTGGTTAATGTTATTTATAGAATCTTTACTAAGATTATTGCTACAAGATTCAGACTATTCTTAATGATATGATCTCAAAGCAACAGAGTGGATTCATAAAAGGTAGGATAATTCAAGATGGGGTGATCATGGTGCATGAGATCATTCATTCAATGGATAATAATAAAAGAGCTAGCATGGTTATGAAACTTGATATGAATAAGGCATTTGAAAAAGTCTCTTGGTATTTTCTTGACAATGTTATGGCTAAATTTGGTTTTCATAATAAATTCAGAAGAATTATTAAGGCTTGCATTTCTACAAAGCTAGATTTTCTATGGTGGTTAATGGTGAGCCGGTGGGATTCTTTGCTAGTAGTAGGGGATTAAGACAGGGTGATCCTATATCCCCTTTCTTTTCATACTAATGGTGGATAGTCTTAGCAGATCCATTACCAAAGTTGTTAATGAAGGGCTTCTAAAAGGAATTAGGCCTACTTCTACAAACCAAACAACTTCACATCAGTAATTTGTGGATGATACAATTCTTCTATTGATGGCCTCTATCCTTGAAGCTAAGGCTATAAAGTCTATTCTGAAATTTTATGAGGTTTCCTGGGCAAGAGATAAATTTTGATAAGAGTTCCATCTTCTTTTTAATACTCCTCTGGAAAGACAAAAATAATTGCTCAAATTCTAGGGTGCAAAATCAATTCCTTACCCACTACTTACTTGGGTCTTCCTCTTGGAACCAAAAAAATTCTACCTACCAGTTTGGAATGGTTTACTTGAAAGATTTCAAAATAAAATGGTTGGTTGGAAAGGGGCCATACTTTCTAGTGTTGGAAAATGTCTACTAATCAAAAGCACTCTACAAAATCTACCTATTTACATTATGTCTCTATACAACATTCATGTTGTCTTTAGGGACAAAATTGAAAGGATTCAGAAGCACTTCTTATGGTAGGGAACAAAGGAAAGATTCAGATACCACTTGGTGGCTTGGGATCAAGTATGTACTCCTAAAAGAATCGGTGGGCTAGGCATAAAGGATATTAGAAAAATGAATATGGCCTTGATTGCAAAAATGGGTTGGAGAATGCTTACTGAGGAGCAACCTTGGATTGATTTAATTAAGGCTAAATATCTAGCTCAAAGCAAATAGTAACTTCTTTCCTTCATGATGGCCAACTACCTCAAGGTTCTATTTTTTGGAATAATTTGATACAAATAAGGAATTTCATCAAACAAGGTTGTAAATGGAAAGTGGGAAATGGTAGAGATATTCAATTTTGGAGTGATAACTAGACTAGCTTCAATTTAAATGATAAATTTGGTTCTATCAAAGATATTTTAGAAAAAGTATGGAACTAAAGTCAAAGACTACATTGAAATGGAGGGTAATAGAAAAATATGGAAGCAGCTTAAGGTGGAAAGGGATGAGCTAAATCTCATAATCTCCTCACTTCAAGTGTAGTTGGATAACATACCCCTGAATCAAATTGAAGTTAAGGATGAACTTGTTTGGAAAAATTCATGCGATGGGGAATACACTGTCAAATCTGGATACAATTCCTATTTTGAAAACATTCATTGTGATTTCAAATGGAGCAGGATTTGGATGCCAGAGCTAACTCCTAAAATCAATTTCTTCTTTTGGCTTGTTCTAGAGGAAGAATACTCACAAATGAAAACCTTATCAAGAGAGGATTTATAATGCCAAATGTGTTTGCCTATGTAAAAAAGAGGTTGAGGACATCAAGCATCTTTTTTTACATTGTGAGTACGCTTCAAAGATATAGAGTTATGCTTTTTCAAAATTCAATGTTTGTTGGACTAGTGCCAAAGGAATTTCTTCAATATTGGATTCAGTGGGATCCTCCTTTTAAACACTGTATTGTTAGGAGACTTTGGAAACTGGTTATGCCCCATATTATATGGAGAATTTGGAAAGACAGAAATGACATAATTTTTAGAAATAGTAGACAACCATGCAAGAAAATATTTACTAAGATTGGTAATGCAATTAAAGACAATATTGAAAGATTTAAACCTCCCAAGAACAAGAAATATCCTGAAGATGAAGAATTTATTCTCTCAAATTGGAAGATTGATATTGAAAATGTTAGAAATGAAGAACTTCAAATATTGATAGGTCTTCAATTCATTGGATCCCTCCTCCAAACTCTTGGTATAAACTCAATTTTTATGGAGCCTCTAAGGAAACCTAGGGACAATGCTTTGGTGGAGGAATAATTTGGGATCATAAAGGTTGTTTAGTTGTTGCTTATGGTGGAAGAATGGGTAATCAGACCAATCACTATGTTGAAGCTTTATCAGCTTTATGGGGTCTAAGACTTGTTAAGGATTACAACATTCAGAACATCATTGTTGAAGGTGATTCCTTGAATATTATAAATCATCTTAATTAGATACACCCTCCAAGTTGGACTATTAAAGATTTCATTTAAGAATCTATTAATATATGCCATACCTTCAAAAATATTAAAATTGGTCATACATATAGAGAGGGCAACAAGGTGGTGGACACCTTAGCTAATTATGGTACCAATAATAATTTCACCACTTGGGATAATGAAAAAAACACCCACAAAAGTACAAAATGGTATTACCAAGGACAATTATGAACATTCACATCTTATATAGAATCTCTAATGAGATTGCATGGGATTTAATGGATAAGAAAGATGGCACATGCGAGAGGAGTAATTTTAATTACTACCATCAAATTTTGCATGCTCCTCGAGACTTGTAGTTGGATGCTTAAAAACTAGTATAGGAAAACAAAAATAACCTTTTCATGGGTGGTTTTCAGTAGGGTAATCACAAAAATAGTAGAGGAAGAAATATGGGGGAGCTCTGTGTCAGTTAGAGCCCAGCGATCCCGCTTGGAAGGATAACATTGAGTTATGGAATTATCTTCAAATGGGGGCATCTCCAGCTTTATCGAGAAAATCCAAGGTCATGATCAACACATTTCAGTGTGTTTTTCCATAGATTGGAAGGACAGGAAGGTTAAATATGGAGGGAAAAGAGTGTTGATGAATGAGGAGCTAATTGCAGAGGTTACTAGTCTAGCTTTGGATGGCATCTGGTTTTTCAGCAAAAGGGTTGATAAAAATGCTAAAGCGAAGAAGTTTGTTGACATAGGGGAGGAGATCATCTTTGTTATGGCTGGAATTAAGGTAAGTTCCATACCGGAACCCTTCGATGAAATTACTAAAATGATGGTGTGGTTTATCTCCCTTGAAGGTCCGATACATTACTTGTCCCCACCAAACACTTGGTATTCCTTAATCACTTAGGAGAAATCTTGTTGTTTGCTTCCCACACTATCTCTTGAATTCTTTGGAACGCTCCATTCTTGAATTTCAAAAGCATACTAGGGCCATCCCCCTCCACCAGGGGCTCATCTTTCTCCTTCACAAGCATTACCTCATCAAATTTCCCACCATTTTTGTTTCCCCGAAGCTCCACCCATTCCCATTCACATTACTCCCACTGCCAACCCGACCAACTCTTCCAAAGTATCAAAAATGTCAAGGCTAAGAACCCTGCACCCCACAAAGTGACCCCACCTCCCTCTGGTTATGTCCTTTGGAGTAACAAGGATATGGAAATGGTTCACAATATTTTACACATCAATAATGTAGGGCAAGAAAATGCTTCTCAATAGGAGAGGGAAAATATTCTCCTCGAATGGAAACACTGGAAAATGAGGTAGAAAGTATTAAGAAAGAGATGCATTAGTTAAATAAGCAAAAGGGGAAAAGAAATATGAATGAGGATACGGGTTTTGGCACAGATCAGACTAAAGAAATTTATAAAAATTGAACTCCCTGGATAATAGACTGGGGAGGTCTAAGGATAGACACGATCACAATATGGCCATCTTCAAAGCTATAAGTGAGTTTCTTGAACAACATGTCAGAAGCATCACAATGTTGAGTGGAGTCCCTGAGGATATTTGGGGTACAGAATAAGGAGAGAAATAAGGTCATCTCGCTGAACGTTAATGATCCAACACATATCACCACTCTATGGTGCTTTTTACCTCCTATGTAGATGATCAAATCAAGGATTGAAAGGGATTTGAAGAAATAATACCTCCTGGGCAGGCTGGAGGTGTTCAAGTTGTTGTTTTGTTTATGATAGTATGCTATTTTTTGTTGTTTAGTTGTAGTTATGTCCATGTTTTTTTTTATTAGTAGCTTCTCTTTTGACTACTGTTGGACTTATTATAATATCTAGATTTAGATCCTATTTTACTTCTTTTTCATGTTGATCTAGATGTTGAGCCTTTTTGTAGGGTATAGTCCCTTCAAAACTATTTTCCTTTAATAAAAAAATTATATAGACGAATGACAATAGAAGGAGATCCTACATGAGGAAAAATGTTTGGTGTGAGAAATTTATGGAGAAATAGAATTTCTCGGGGAAGAAGGAAGACTGAAAAAATGAGAGGTTCTAGGATTTCGAGGGAGATGGGCTTAGTAAAACTAAATTTAAGGATGTTTGAAAATTGTTGCACATAAAAGAAATCCCACCATTATAAATCACAAAAAATGGTGCACAGAAAAATAGTAAGGCAAACACAAGCGCAAAATGTCAAAGTGGCAAAAAAAAGGGATTTGATAGAGAAATACTAATTGATGTATGTGTTGACAGATGGAATATCAATGATATATGGATTCACGGGATAAGATGGGGTGACCAATGTTACATTCTTCTCCATATGTTTTTTTATGGCCAAAAACATGGGTAATACCCATAGGGGTTCTAAAGAACTATGTCATCAACATCATGGGAGTAAAGTTTCATGGAGATTTTGAGATAATACCCCTAGTTAAGGAAGATAATTTTCTAGCCCTACTAGGAAGGTCGTGGTGTTGTGTAAATAATGCAGACTTGCACGCAAAAAGTGATATATCAGTTTTGAAAATAGGGATAAATGCGTAATTTTCCAAATAGACCCAAAGAAAAACACGCCATACATAAAAATGTGGAAGAGTATGAGGATTTGGAGTGCATATATCACATACAAGCTACGAGAATGGAGAATTATGAGCCAACTCCAGAAGGTGAAATAAAATGGGAAGATAACCAATCAATATTTGAGATCACTAGTGTATCATGTGATCACTTGGCACATGGATCATATGAGCTAATAGAAAGATCTTGTGGATGGATTAGCCAAAATTTTTGGTCATTAAAAATCCAAGTGCCTGGTTATACTAGAAAGAGCATTGGGAAAATAAGTAAAGAGAACACACACCTAACCCCAACTTACAATGGGAGCGAAGACATTCAAGAATTATTAACTAGTGTTGAAGACTATCTACTAACAAGAGAGGAACAAATGAATTCATTAATATACGTATTAAAGGTAACCACCATGAGATAGTGGGAAACACAAACAAATATTAAAAAATTGGACCAAAGTCTCATAGGCCTTGTGATCTAGATTCGAGCGTAACAATAGGGCATGATGATATTCGAAAGTTACAATGAGATCACTAAGCCGAGAAGAACATCTGCAAAAGTGTGTGGAAATTTGGACCATTAAAGAAATTAAACAAGAACTATGCACTCATATATTATACCATACACTCCACATATGGGCGAGACACATGGGATATAGGGTGTGAATTACACAGAGAATCATGTCCCTAGAAATCACTAAGCTGGAGGGGTTTTACATACTTTTTATTTTACTTCATCAGTCTCTCACCTAAATTATCCTCTTCAATGTATAAACCAAACAATTTTATGTGATAATGCTATAATACAAGACATGATTATAAAGTTACATGTCAATGAGGGGATAAAATTTAAGGAAACCTTTATAGAGGAGGTCGGGAATAGTTTTGATGAAGACAATGATGGATTATGGAGGAATAAATAGGTATGTAAAGGAAAAAATCCATGCACATAATAGAAGATAAAGGGATAACTATCACATGAATTTGGAAATTTCATGTGGGTTTTTAGAGGTCTTGGAAAATAAGGAACAAGGGGACTAACCATAGGATAAACTTGTCAAACCATTACAAGTTAACATAAGTGGCGATGAAGAGCCAAAAATGGAAACAATTGGTAACTATTGGGTGATCGAGAAATCACAAAGATTGTAGAGCTACTATGTGAATATGAGGATATATTCCACAAAGGTTACTATACGTCGGAAAGGACAAAGCGAGCATGAGAATCAACAAGTAACTCTTCCGCGTACCCGACCTCCCGAGGTCGTGCCGAGACAGCCGGTGGGGATGGAATATGTAGACAAACTAGTTAGGCAGTCTAATGTCTTCGACACGCACTAGTGGAATTTATGAATCTAAGGCAAAGAAGGCCCTTCTAACTTGGACTGGCATGATAGATCGATCAGCGAGGATGACTGCTCGAAGGCTCCAATCAATATCGAGCTCTGGCGTGATTCGATCTATGGGTTGCGGAATACGTGGAAAATGACCTGGGATTGTTTCGTGTATATCTCTTGATAAGGTCATATAGTGGATGATGAATACAATCGATTCTATGGATGATTTTCTGGCCTAGTCCAGAATTCCCTAGCTTCGTTAGCCGCTATATCTAGTAAGGACAGGTTGTTCGATGATGATAGGTGGAAGTGGGGTGGTGAAACACTAGTGTGCGTAGGCGATATCTATATCTAACTGACTTGTGGATTCGTTGGGCTATGGGATCTGTGGATCACAACCGTAGACTCTTGGTTGTTGCGGTCCTGTTATGGTCATACGCGAGATCAAGTTCTAATCCCTAGTATCCGAAGAATCGTATGCTTTCTCGGCCTTCTATGTTTAGAACCAATAGTTGTGCAATCTTCTCGAATACCTTACAGACGTTCTCATGCAACTGGATTCTTAAGTGGTATCTATATCTACGAGGGTGTCTCCAATCTAAATTTGTGGAACTAGAGGATTGCACCCGAATGTTTGTTCTCTTCGAGCCCCTCTATAGTCATGTGGATGTTTTCTAGAGCAATCTGTAGTTTGGCTGACTTGACCAAAACGCATGTGCTTGGTCATCTTCTATGTTTAATCCTCTTAACTGTGAACTGATCAGTTGTAAATCTGTGGTTGTTCGGAATACTTGTATCCTGAGATTTTGGTCTATGTCAACTATTGCTGTGACTAGGTTTGGTTGAGGCACGATTGGCTCAAATATATATTCCCTGGGCTCTTGAGGTCCCGTGATTGTCATACGAAACAAAATGCAATCTAACTGTGATGAAACAAATTCTAACTAAGTGAAATAAATCTAACTACATATAACTTTTATTTTTCTATGAAATATTTAACAATTTTAAGGAAAGCAAACTATTTTAAGCGTATCTAGAAATAATAGCTAAGCAATAATTTAAAACAGACAAGATAACCGAGTGTGGTTATTTGCCTGTGCGATTTATAGAATTATTCTAAATAAAACAGTTTGTCTAATCTACCGGCAAGATTCTCGATCCTACCTCAGAAGTGAGGAGTGAATCATAGTTTCTCAGAAACTATCAATCCCCACAGCTTCCTTGGCAATGTCGAGAATAGAATGAAATGAAATAAAGCGATTAACTACTCTATTTGATATGAATCTGACTAGAACTTTGAAATGTAAAACCTGGATTCCGCAGAACAGTGGCGAATCCGATGGTGTATGTGATCTCGTCCCCTCAGTATGATCTTCTCGTTCTTTCGTGTTCACTTGGATCCAGAAAAGCGTGTAATGCTAGCACCGATAGGAGTAGATTTTGGGACAAGGACAGCTCAGAATACAGACCGAGAATGCGAGTAGGAGAGGGATAGCGCAAGAGTACAGAGCTTGGCTTATGCGATTCCTAGCGGGATTTTACTGCGAGTCATGCAACATGAAGCGACCAGAACCTTTTTACTATCCTATACGAAGAGAAAAACCTGCAACTTTAATGGCTTCCTAAGCTATTCCATTCCAAAATAAAGACACTGCTTGCACAAGTTGGATATGTGGCTTACCAACAACTGAATAAAGCTAACCAGGTATATAATGAATTGAACTAAGAACTCTAAGTCACAGTAAAAACAAATCTACAGCAAAGAGGAATTCAGAGGCAAGCTTCTAACCGGATTGGATGGAACAACAGCACTGCCTGCACAAGATGGGTCTGTGGCTTACCAACAGCTGAGCAATTTAACAAAAGATGCAAGTGAATTCAAGCTATGGCTTCTAAACAAGCTAACTAAAACACTAAAATGAGGGAATGAGAGCAAAGATCAAACTTCCAAATCCAGCCAAGCTTCAGACCAAAAACTCCAGACCATTTGCATGTGCACAAACCATGCATTTATAGGAATTCAAGCATCCAAGAACCAAAACCAAATTGAACTCCTAAACAATAAACAAAGGAAAAACACTATTCCAGGGGACCAAAAACATTAATGCATGCTCAAGTCGGCAAAGAAAAGCTGGTGAAACGTGATATTTCACGCGGGTCGTGTCAAAAGAGCATTTTGGAAAACGCGCATAGGACCGCCACTCGAGCAGGCGGGCGGTGGTTACAGCAGGACCACCGCCTGTTCAGGCAGCGGCGATTCTGAGACCGCCACCCCTGGGGTGGCGGTTTTGTCACTAAAGGTCAAGAGGCCAAGGAAAGAGGGAAAAAGGGGAAAATAAAGGGCGCGGGGGCTAAGTGGGGCATGTGGGATGTTAACGCATACTCCGAGGGCTTTTCCGGATCCCGAACACCTTGCGAGGAGACCTGTATCATCATTGGGGCACTTGTTACACTGTTCTGGTGGTACAATACCTTACAATTTTGGGTACGTGGAGTTACATATAGATGAAGGGTATTCACCTATCCTTAGGAACTATGCAAATAAAGTTACTTGAAGGATCTAAACCAGTTCGCAAGAAGACATATCAAATGAATCCAAACATGCGTACCAAAGTTAAACAAGAAATTGATAACATGCTAGCCACATGAGTTATAATTCCCATGGAAGAATCGAATGGGTGAGTCGATGGTATTCATTATAAAGAAATATAGGTGCATAGGAATTTGTGTGGATTATCGTACCCTAAATTTTATATGCATAATTGATCCCTTCCATACCTCTTTTTGAAGAGACTCTATAAGGTGTTGCGGGAAGAGAAATATACACTTTCACGAGATGGATTATCGGGTATCATCATGTGAAGATTGTATAAGAAGATATAGTGAATATAACTTTTACAACTGAATCGGGGTTGTTTTCTTATACATTCATGTCATTTGGACTTAATAACATGCCAATCGAGTTCTCACACATTGTTGTAACAATTTTGAAGATTTCATATTAAAGTTTTTATAAGTATACTTGGATGATTGAACATTTTATGGATTAATACACAATCATTGTGATAATTTATGACTAATGTTTGAGTGATGTAGGAAATTATAGATTTCACTCAACATCAAGACGTGCGTGTTTGCAACACCATTTGAAAACTTGTTAGGAAACAACATATGTATGGATGGATCGGTGGTAGATTCTTCCAAGATTGATATGATAAGTCATCTAGAGCCACCAAAAATGTAAAAGGAAGTCCGAGCCTTTCTAGGTCATTACGGATATTACCAAAATTTCATCAAAGATTATGCTAAAATCACCGCACCCTTGGAAAAGTTACTAAAAAAAATTGGCAACTATGGGTGGGAGGTGGAACAACAAAAGTTTTTGAGTATTTAAATAATAATTTAACACAAGCACCTATTTTACAATTCCTTAATTAAAATAGTGTTGGAAATCACAAGCACTGAGAGGGGGTGAATTAGTGCAAATCAATTTTTCAACATTTGAATATTCCAAAATCAAACCATAAATAAATCGAGTGCATGAAAGAAGACAAGTACAAAAACACCAAATTTATGGTGGGAAACCCTTAAAGGGAGAAAACCCACTGAAATCAAAAGCTCTATTTAGGAACACCCATTCCAAAGTATTACAATGATCTCACCTTGTTTGAGCACCCACTCAAACTATGAAGCACCCACTTCTATGTTTTTCCTAGCACCCACTAGACTGATTTAACAAGCTACAACTTGCAAGGAGCTCCTACCCCTGTATCCCAAGCACCCACTTAGGAAACAAACACAATAACAATAGTTCAACTTGATCATTTAGTTTCATGTTGCTTACTCAACTAATCATGATCCTTTTCTAGTTCAATTCACACATGATTTTACTATACACCTATGATTTCTGATTTCTTCTTCTTCTTCATAGTTAGATACTATTTCAAATGCACCTAATTATGTTTTGCATACTTAGTCTACTCATTTTCATACCTATCTACTAATTTTCACCTTTAACTTAGTCTGGTATCTTCTTTTATCCTCCTAGTACAGCCATTCATTATATCAACAATACATGTTCATGATACTTGTCATAGTTTTAGCCTTTCTATCTCTGCAACTTCACACTTCTCTTACACAAGTTGTTCTTCTATCTCTTTTTTTCCATCTTCATAAAGATCTCCTTTTACACATACCATAGATCACCAGAAGCTCTTATATTCTATCTTCAAGAGATCATCTCCATCTTTCGTATATTAAAAATTTTCAATTTACACTTATTCATCTCACATGATCTTCATTATTGTCTCTATGCTCTTATATACATCAACACCCCACCTTATATCTAGGCACTCACAGAAATACAATACCCTTCTATTAGTTTTCTTTCTTTGTTCTTGTAACCTCTTCCCTTTCCAAAAATAAGATGGACTTTTCAATTATCAAAGCTCTTCAACTTCCCACATTTTTCAAGAGATCGAGCTCCTTCAAAATAATTTAAAGAAAGTAACTCTTCAACCTTTTGAATGAATTAAGTCAAGAAAAATGCCTTTTAACATTCTCTTTGAATTTGAAGAGATATGGACATGTAACAATCCATAAGAATTCTTACACTATCCATTTGAGTTGGATGGATGTTGATAGCGATTGAAAATGCTTCAATAGGTGCACTATATTGCAATCAAACCTATACATGCATGATATTGTAGTCAAAATAATGGAGTATTGTTCTTGTCTTCATATGAAACCTTGTATATTGTCAATTTCACCTATTTTATGAGTGAGAGAACTTTCACTATTGCATTAGAGTGATCTAATTGAATTCTAAGGTGCTTAACTGAGGGAGTAATGAGCTTTTCAACATTAGACTTTTAACATAATTTCTTCTACTTACACCGCATTACATTGAAAGTGAATGTTTAACCATTTCTACATATAATACATAATGCAATTATGGTAATATATTTATTATGTGATGCAAAGGGTGTGTAAACCATTTTTGAACCATTCACCCTTGATTCAAATCAATACTGACCTTGAATTTTTGATGATAAACCCAAAAATTGTCTAATGAGTCAAATAATGACTGTGTGGTGAGAAAACAAAAACTATGTTAAAGGAGTTCTCTTCAAACACTCCACCAAATTGAAATATTATATTTTCAACATCATCGTATGGATCCAATAGAGATACTTATCAAAATTTGCAGAAATTTTATTGGTTTATTTTGAAGAACAAGGTAAAAATATATCGAGCAAAACCCTAGCTCTGCAAAGGAGCCCGAGAATGAATATTTTTAATTTCTTTCAAATCAAGCACTACAACATAAAATTTAAAGTTCTGTATCATCAAGAGATAGATCTAAACCTTCTCCAAGAATTTTTTTATGTAGATTCTCTATATACATTTAGTTGATGAATATCTTTAATGGCTTTGACTAGTAAAGACAAAGGTTCTTACTTCTAAAAGCATTTCAAGTAAAATTCTGCAATAGTTTGAACTTGACGGTGCCTCTGGGACAATAGAATGTTCTTCATAAAAAATCATGCTACTCTTAAGTCAAGAATTCATCATCTCGATTAACACTCCATAAGATTTCCATTTATGTTTCGAGAACTAGTATGTAAGACTCACTATCCGAACCAAGGTTGATGAGATAACCCTCTCTTATGCTTCAAAAGTTTTAAAAATGAAAATGAAGTTTATTTGACCATTAAACATCAAGTCAAGGATGATTTGGAGCATTTAACTTGAGAAAATCAACCCAGGATAGTGATTTCAAAAGAATTTTAGCATGATTCCTCAACTGCTTTACATGACAGTATGAAGAACTTCACTTTGTAGCTAGAACTTCAAGTGACAACTATGAAAACTACTAAAGAACCTTAGATCATCATTAATTCACTCCTCAAAGATTTAAAAATGATCAATGAAGGCATTGGAGATGAAACAAACCTTTTTACTCCTCTTAGCTCGAAACACAGTCCAAGAGGTCACACAACTACTTCACAAAAATGCTCATATATTTTCACTGACACCTCCAATTAACTTGAAATTTTTTGCACCTGATTTCTAGAAAAATTTAATCCAAAAATTCCTTCTATTATTTATTCGAAGGAGTCTCTATATTTTTGCATGATTGCTAAGAATCCAAGAAACTCAAAATGAGCTTTTCAATAGACCTATTTTGCAAAAACTCACATAACTTGCTCAAATGACCTGAAATTTTTCATGAAGCACTAGGAACCTTCCTCCATCATCTGTCATATTTATTTGAAAGGAATAACTCTAAAATTGTCTGGCCTATCTCATTTTCATGCTAGAACAACTAAGTTCCCAAAAACAAATTTGGCTAATATTTGAGCTTTACCACCAATACCTAGATTAAGCTTTATTTTTGCTCAAATATGCCTTGAAAAAAATTACTAGGATAATTTAATGCTATCATGGTTTTGTTATCATGATTACATCATCATAAATGACTTGTACCACATCTAAACTAGCCATGCCTACCATGTCCATGCTTCCACTGAACTCCTACCTCACCAACCAAGCCTGCAGAGCACTGAGACCATCCAAACATCTTCACATTTCACCCCTTTTCCATCAATGCCACTTGAAATCAATGAAAACACCAATTACCATGGTCCAACAAGTAGATCATTCAATGTGCATGTGGATGAATTAGGAACATTTGTTGGCACAATTTAAGAAAAATGAGGGCAAAGAACGATCAATCATCCTATCTACTATGTGAGTCAAAAATTGACGTGTAATTGAAAGAAATTATAAAATGAAAAGGAAAAAATATCAATGGTCTATGCACTTTTGAAATTTTGGCACTATCTTCTTGCAATTCCATTTATATTCTATACCGACAATATGACACTAAATCTATGAGTTAATATGGAACTAAATCTCTAGGTTAATAAAGTAGTGTTACATGGGAGGATATGTAGATGGATAATTCTATTCCAGAATTCCAATTATAAACAATTGTTAATCCTTTGAAAAATAATGTTTGACTTGATGATTTATCACACATCAAAACATGTGAAAAGTGTTATGTTGTGGAGCCCATTTTCATGTGTGGAAGTGTTGAAGAATATACACTAAAATTGTTGTATACTCTCCATAATTTTTTAGCTTAAAAAAATGTGCTTGATACCTCGAGAAATGTGCTCTTCATATGTGGGTAGTATTTTGACCCATAGGTTTATGGGACAGTTTTAGCCCATGGTTTTGGTACCCACAATATTGTAAAACTACTTAAGTAGTTTCCTATTGATGTGATTTTGTGCATATGGTACGTTAGACATATCATTATGTAGGTGTGTGAGTTCAAGGGTGAATTCAGAAGAGTTTGTTGAGCACAACTCTAAACAGATCTGGGTATTATATTGAGAGAAAGAGGTGGCTTGTAATAAAATATGAGCAAGTGATCTTGGTGGACGTAGCCCAAATTGGGTGAACCATGTTAAATATTGTCTTTATTGTCTTATTTTATTTTCTACACTTTTATTTCAATATGTAATATCCTTTTGCATATTTTTTCTCCTATTGCGATTATATGTGGGATTGTTCCACATATTTTATCCCTTATTTCCTAACAATTGGTATAAGAGCTGGTTTGGTTTTTGAAGTGTTGAATCGCAGGAAAGTTTTATCTTGAGTGGGAGCTATGACAGATGATGGAAGATCAAAGGTTGATAAATTCAATGAGAAATATTTTATTCTTTGGAAGATGATATGGAAGATTACCTTTAAAGAGGGATCTTTATATTCTAATATTTGAGAAAGGGAACAAACCCTCGAGCATGATGAATGGTAAGTGGGTTTTCTAGATAGGAAAGCACTTGAAAAATCTGGCTATGTCTTGCATCTTCATTATTATTTAATGTTTCAAAGTTAAAAACTATAAAAGAACTTATGGATGCATTATGGAAGTTATACGAAAAACCCTTTGCCTCTTACAAGATATTTTTAATGAAAAAGTTGTTTAATATGAAGATGTCTAAGAATAGTTTAGTAGCATATCATTTGAATGATTTTAATATGGTTGTAAATATGCTAGATTTGGTTACAATAGTATTGTATGAAGAAGTTAGGGCCTTATTAATTTTGTGTTCCTTACCGAAAGTTGGAATAGCCTAGTAATGGTAGTAAGCAACTCGGTTCTAGCTAACTCAAAGTTGAAGTTTGAGGATGTTGTAGGGGTGATTCTAAGTGAGGAAATGTGAAGAAAAATATTTGAGGAATATTTTACTTTAGTGAATGCTTGATCAAGGGAAAAAGAGGGAGACAAAAGAATAAAGGAATCCATGGAAAATTAAAAGATCAAGTAAGGAAAAAATCCAAAATCAAGATGGTATACTAGTACTATGGAAAGCTTTGGGCATGTAAAGGACTGTTGGTATCTTCTAACAAGAAGAAACATCAAGAATAAAACAAGGAGGTGAATGTGGAAACATGTAATGTCTGTCAGGATTCTTTGGTTCTTTCATTGCATAATATTTCCGAATCTTGGGTTTTAGATTCAGGGACTTCTTTTCATGCTACTTTGCATAGGAATTATTTTTTGATTATGTTCAAGGGGATTTTGGACATGTTTTTCTTAGTGATGATGAGCCTTACAACATAGTTGGAAAAGGTCCTATTTAGGCAAAGATACAAAATGAGAATACATGGCTATTGAAGTATGTTAGACATGTGCCTACATTAAGAAGAAACTTGATATTGGCGAGGTAGTTGGGAAATGATGGTTTTACTTGTGATATTTACAATGGAATCTTGGAAGGTTACCAAGGGTAATCTTGTGGTGGTAATAGGTTGGAACCTTATATTTAACTATTGATAGTACTAATGCTTGTAATCTTGTGGCTTAGGATGTAGATACAACATTGCGACATTATAGGCTTGGTCATATGAGTTAGAAGGGCGAGATAGTTCATAAAGAAGAAATTGTCTGGATTTATAGAAACATGTTTGGATTTATGTGAGAACTATGTATATAGGAAACATAAGTGAGTAAAGTTTATAAAGGTTGGATGTAAAAATAAATAAAGTAAGTTAGAGGTGGTACATTTTGATGTGTGGGGGACAGATCAAGTATCATCTATTGGGGTTCAAATTATTATGTCACTTTTATTGATGATACCATAAGGAAAGTTTGGGTAAATTGTATTAGAAACACATATGATGTATTTGAAACTTTTGTTAAATGGAAAGCCTTGGTAGAGAATGAAACAAATCTTAAGCTAAAATGTCTCAGGTCAGATAATGGAGGGGAATATTGCAGCAATGATTTTGATGATTATTGATCTAAGAATGGAATCCATAGGTGAAGGATAGTTCAAGGATATTTACAATAGAATGGGGTGTTAGAAGGATGAACAAGAAAATAATGGAATGAGTTAGGAACATGAGGTTACATGCGGGACGGTGTCTTTATTTTTAGGTAGAAGTGGTGAGCATAACTACATACTTGATAAACAAAGGACCCTCAAGTGCATTAGATGGATGCATACCTTAGGAGGCTTGGTCCGGTAATAATGTTGATTATTCATTTCTTAGAGTATTTAGATGTGATATGTTTTTCCATAGTGACAAAGATGATAAGACCAAACTAGAGGATAAATCATAAAAACGCACTTTTATTGGTTATGGTGGTGGTGAATTTGGATATAAATGTTGGAGTATTAAGGACAAGAAAATCATTCGATCTAGGGATGTGGTCTTTAATGATAAATTTGTGTATAAGAAATAGTTATAGGAAAACAAGGAAGAATCTAGGAAAAAATATGTAGTGGTAGAGGATCTTCTAGATGGGAAAGTGACACATGAATTAGTTTAGGAAACAACTCAACATGAACCCCAAACTCCTATATTGAGGAGGTATTCTAGGGAAAGAAGAGAACTTGAACGCTTTTTCTCATTCTCTTTATTATTTATTACTCATTGACAATAGAGAGCTAGAGTGATTTGATGAAGCAATGTAGGTAGATTCCAGGAAGAAGTGGTAGCAAGCCATGGACGAGGAACATCTGGCTCTCATGGATAACCAGACTTGGGATTTGGTGAAGATACTTGAAGGTAAAAGAGCATTATAGAACAAGTGGGTGTACAGAGTTAAAGAGGAAGAAGGAGGTAAGAAAAGATACAAGGTCCGATTGATGGTCAAGGGATTTGCATAGAAAAAAGGTATACATTTTGATGATATTTTTTTCTCCTGTAGTAAAAATGACTTCTATTAGAACTATTCTTGGAATAGTGGAAGTAGAATATTTACACTTAGAGTAGATAGATGTAAAGACTACATTTATTCATGGTGATTTGGAGGAGGATCTATACAACCGGAGGGATATGAGCTCAAAGGTAAAGAGGAGATAGTATGTAAACAAAAAGAAGATATTGTAGGGCATGAAACAAGCTCCACGTCAATGGTATAAGAAATTTGAAAGCTTAATGATGGAGAAAGGTTATATTAGATGCCATTCTAACCATTGCATGTATATAAAGAAATTTTAGTATGTTAATTATATTATCTTGTGCTTATATGTGAATGAAATGTTGGTTGTAGATAAAAACATGCAAGAAATAAAAGTACTCAAGAAGCAACTAAGTGACTCCTTTTTAATGAAGGATTTGGGCAAAGCAAAACAAATCCTTGGTGTGAGGATATCTCGGGATAGGAAGGAATGAAAGTTATCTTTATCTAAATAAGAGTACATTAAGAAGGTCTTTGGAGAGGTTTAATATGCATGATGCTAAACTGATTGGGACTCCTTTGGTAGGCCATTTCAAGTTATCAAAGGATTTGTGTCCTAAGACAAAGCATGATAGAAACCAAATGTCTAAGGTACCTTACCCATCAGCAGTTGGTAGTTTAATGTATGCCATGGTATGCACTAGACTTGATATTTCCCATGCAATGGGATCAATGAGTAGATTTACGAGTGATCCGGGTAAAGGTCATTGGAAAGTAGTAAAGTGGATCCTTTGGTACTTGCGAGGGACCATGGGGACAATTTTGTGCTATAATGGATTAGATACCACTTTGTTTGGTTATGTAGATTTATACATGGCTGGAGATGTAAACACCAGGATAAATACTGACAGGTTATATTTTCATTTGTAGGGGGACACCGGTGAGATGGATTTCATGACTACAAAATCTTGTGGCTTTTTCAACCACAAAGGTTGAGTATGTTGCTGCCACAGAGGTAAACAAAGAGATGATTTGGTTACAAAATTGCTTGAGGAGTTGGGGCATAAACAAGAAGAAGGGAACCTCGCATAGTGATAGTCAGAGTGCTATAAATCTAACTAAGAACTTTGGTTTTCACTCTAGGATGAATCAATAACAATTAAGGAATCATTTCATTAGGAAAACTTTGGAGGAAGAGAAGTTAAAGATGGAGAAGATTCATACCAGTTAGAATCCTGTGAGACATGATGAATGCGGTGGTCACAAGGAGAAACTAAAGCCATGTTCAACTTTGGATGGTCTCAGTAGATCAATAATTTCCACGCTTGTTACTTGTCCAAGTTAATGTACCAAACTAAACACAAAAACCCTGAAAAACTCAAATGAAATCGATACCTGATAGATAAGACAAGATCCGAAGATGTAGATGGAAAATAAAGCCGATGTGGACAAGATGGGCGCACACGAGCAATCCTGCAAAGTAGATCCGAGAAACCTGTGAGACATCGATACTTGATAGAAAAAAACAATGTTAAAAGATATTTTGGAGGACTATCGAAAAGCGGGTCCGAGAAGCGATAAGCTCCCTCGGCGGATGTCAGTCCACGTTTTCAATTAGAAGAAGAAGCATGCATGATAAAATAATGTAAATAAATGTCTATATTTTCTGATTAAAAAGTGACAGATAAAATGTATACAACGGACAGAAAGCAACAAAAAATAGGAAACTGTGAAAACAATGTTGGATTTGTGTTACCTGAATTCTTTACCTGTCTACAGGCCGATCGGCATCATTTGGGATAATCAGCGTCGATTAGAAAAATCGGCATAGTGATTGGGATAGGTCAGCGTCGATTAGATAAAGTCGGCGTCGATTGGGATTGGTCGGCGTCGACTAGGGGAAAATTGCAGGAAGATTGAGAAACGGACAATGAAAGCTAGATCATCAATCTCTGCTAGATCTACAGGAGCCGTAGGGATACTGAAAAAGCTCCACCTTTGTTGGATGTAGGGACAAAGTCACCGAGTGACCGATGGAAGCTCATGATGTTGATGTGGTAGGAGCAGAGTAATGGTACTCCTCTCAGGGATTGATTTGGATAGAATTCACTTTCACTTGATAGATAATGCTCAAACTTGATGCTCAAAACTCTCTGTCATTTTTTCTATCTAACCAAAACCGAATTCCGGCCTGTATTGTAATCAATGCCAACTAAGATGTAATCAGCGCCACTCTGAAAAATCGGCATTGACCAAGTGCGGCCGGCACCGATCGTGAACAGACTCAAATGGCCAAAAAGGCCAATTTTGGAAGGATGCAAGTGATCCCTCCGACTCAAATATGGGAAATATCCCACTGCATGGTTTGGGGGAGGAGAAATAGGGGGGATAGATGGATAAAATTGATATGGGAGGTTAGGAATTGATATGGGGTAGATAAGTGGGTAAGATATATGTAAAAAGTGTAATTGAATAGTTAATATTTAATTATCTATGGGTAAAACTTAATGGGGTGAAATAAACTTAGGATAGATGTTTAAATCAAATATTAAATAATACCCTAAGGGAGAAGTGATGATATAAATGTGCCCCAGGTTACTCGAGAAGGCAAACGCATACGGGGGACACTAAATTGCCTAACCAATTTTAGGTGTCTACATGGTCTTCACATATGATAGTGAAGGGTTAAGAAACTTAATCAGAGGTAAACTAGTCTTGAAGTGGGAGATTTTTATATTGTGAATCCTATTTTCATGTGTGGAAGTGTTAAATATTATATACTAAAAGTATTGTACACTCTCCACAATTTTTTGAGCCTAAAAAAATGTGCTTAATGCCTTGGGAAACATGCTCTTATCATCTGGGTAGTATTTTGACCCATAGGTTTATGAGACAATTTTGGCCCATGGTTTTGGTACCCACAATATTGTAAAAATGCTTAAGAAATTTCTTATTGATGTGCTTTTTGCATATGGTAAGGTAGACATATCATTGTGTAGCTATGTGAGTTCAAGGGTGAATTCAGAGAGAGCTTGTTGAACACAACTCTAAACGAGATATGTGTATTGTATTGAGAGAAAGAGGTGGATTGTCATAAAATCGAGCGAGTGATTCTGGTGGATGTAGACCAAATCGGGTGAACCACTTTAAATACTATCTCTGTGTAGTGTTTTTAATTTTCTTCACTTTTATTTTAGATCTCGTAATATATTTATGCATATTAATTTATATTATTGCAATTCTATGTGGGATTGTTCCGCATATTTTATCCCTTATTTCCTAACAAAAGGGTAGATCCAATATAGGACAAAATGCAAGATGCTCAATTTCTTAGCATAAAGAGTGGATTTGGTGAACTGGAAGATGTGATTTTATTTCTACAGAATGGGGTGGCACATGAAAATTACAAGGTCAATAGGTGCAAAAATTAGGTGTTAAAGCCACACCATACTAAATAATTGGCAATCAACTATATAAAAATAGGTGTTACGAAATTTTATGGAAATGAGTCCTATAACACATAAGGTAGAATATATTAAGTAATGTGTATGAAGGAATTATAGGGGTGCACTATCCAAGAGATGCTACCACTTAGAAAATCCTAAATGCATGAATCTAGTGGAAAATTTTATTTAAAGATGTAAAATAATATGCTAAGGCATGCGACCAATGCCAAAGAGTTGGCGAGACTTGGAAGATGTGATCATATTCCTTCAATTTCTTGAATTACCTAAGAACCATTTGAAAAATGGACAATTGATTTTTTGGACCAATAAATCCTATAACACGTAGAATGAGCACAAGGTACATTATTATAATAAAAAAATATCTCACATGATGGGCGAAGCCAAAAACTAAAGATTGATGGAAGCCACAAAAATAAGATTCATTTGGGAAAACATTATAAGCAGATTTGGTTGCCCATTGAGCCTAACAAGTGATAGAGGAACACATTTCTTGAATAACACAATTCACATTATGTTGCAAGAATTTATTATGCGCATCATAAGATAACCCCTATCACCCACATGCTAATGGTATAATGGAGGCCTTTAACAAGATATTAATTCATACATTGAAAAATATTTGTGACATTGGAAGGAAGGACTAGGATGATAAGGTATCAACAGTACTTTGGGCATATGGACAACATACAAGCACTTGAATAAAACTACTCCCTTTTAACTTGTCTATGGTACATAAGAGTAATACCAGCCAAATCTTTAGAACCATAATTGAGAATTGTAGGCATTGTATATATAAAAGATGAGGATTAAATACAAGAAAGGTTACTGAAGTTGTTATAATTGGATGAACCAATATTACAAGCAAGGTGGTCAGAATATGAAAAAAGCATGACAGAAGGCATGGTATGATTGGAACCTCAAAAGAAAAACTCTTAAGGAAGGCACCAAGGTTTTACTATATGACTCCAAATTTTTGTGACATCTAGGAAAGCTAAAGACTCATTGGCTAGGGCCATATGAGATAATATATATATATATATATATATATATATATATTTCCAACAGGGGCATGTAAACTGATGAACCTTAGTGGAAAATTGCTTCAGGCTACTTCAATGGAAGTAGGTTGAAACCATATTTCTAGTAACATTGGAATGTAATGAATAAGTAATATGTTAATAGATTAAATGTTATTTCATTTCATAGATTATATTTCTTTATATGCATTGTAATAAGCACATGATAAGCCCATTTTTCTTTAACGTGTTGTGTTGTTTTTAGGATAAAGCATTTCATATTAACATTGTTCTATAGTAATGCGCAGAGGATCATACAACATTTTGTGTTGGAGGGAAAAAAATAGTACAAGGACATAAATACCACTACCAGAACATTTCAGAAAAGGAGAAACAAAAACATTTTAAAAAAATGATCATACAAAAAGTTACATGCACACAAAGACATGATTGACAAAAAATACCCAAAGAAGAAGAAAAATTGGAGCGAATAAAAGAAGGGAAGGTTACTTAAGGGGTAAGATTTAAAGGTAATATGGGGAAAGGAAGCACACAAAATAAATAATAATATATAAGGGAAAGAAATGTGGCCCAATAATGTAAGCTACCGAGTGTAGTGGAAGCATGGAAGAAAAAAAGTAATAAGGAAATATAAGCACACTTAAATGGACATTAATGGCCAAGAAAGGAAAGGAAGGCTAGGAAAATTGTCATTCATTAATAATTAATGAAAATTTAGGGGAAACTAAAGGCTCATGCATGCAAGGAGTAAATGGAAGGAACATTTATTACCAAAGGAGGAGGGTATAAAAAGGAGGACTGGGTAATTCATTTTTACCATAAAGGAGAAAAATAACTCCAATGATGAACAACCCAATTCTTGAAATATCTGCAAATAAAAACCACCATTGAAAAGTATTCAATATCTTGGGAAGGAAGGAAATCCATATAAAGAGTCGCATTAATAGGGAAATACCTAGAAATTTGGCAACAATTATCATAGAGGTTGAGTATCAAAGTGGGACGATGAACTTTGGGACAATTAACCACCCTAGGGTAAAATATAGTGGCTTTAGGACCAAAAATAAAACCCATAATCAAATAATCCAAGAGAAGGGGTCACACAAAAAGAAGTGTCAATATCTACAATCATGTTTATCTCCTTGTCAATATCCAAATATGAAGGTACCTTCATCAAGCAAAGCTTCAAATGATGAAGTATAAATTATGGAAGAAGTAAGGGAAGAAAAAAATAGGCACAAGTTCCTCAACACCTAAGAAGGAAAAAATTTGGGAGCCAAAAATAAAAAAGAGTCAAGCTTTGATAAATTAAACCTTACTTTTAAAATGAAATACCTCGAGTAGGTGAAAAAGATAGAAAAAATGGCATAACACCACAACTTCAACCAAAATATCGATCTGGAACCATCTCGCGCATGGGATTGATAAAAATATTGAAAAATAAATGGTTCAACATATAAGATAAAAGGAAAACTAAGGGAAATATGTGTATGATAATAACATCATAAATGCTCTAAAAATACATGAGTATTACATGACTAATTAGCTTGCCCTTCTTCAACAAACTAGTTGAATTATATCAATATCTTATCTTGTGCACTAGGGAAGGTATTTCTATTTTCAAGAAGGCACATGAGAATGTCACACCACATGATCAACATAGAAACAGGGATAAATAATTAAGGGAAAGATTTAGCACAAGAGTTACACGATGATGCAATAATAGACATCATTAGAGACCACCCAAAATACAAATGAAGAGGAAGTTCATGTCCATTAATGAACTTAAAGACCTTAGGATAAGAGTCACTGTGTGAATAATTAATGCCAAATTAGTAGGGCCTAAGAGATGGAAAAATATCAATAAAATGTTCTTAATCATTACACATATGGTATCACGAGGAATAGTTTTGAACTTCTCCCAATTCATCATGCAAAGTATAGTGGAAGGTGTTAACTTGGCACAGGAAATAAGGAATCAAGTTTCGTTGGGTCGTGATATTACTTATGATATTTTTTGATGAAATTGGAGTACCAAAAGGAGATAAGGACCCAAAATGGATATTCCCACATGAGGATCCATCACAGTAATAATGTACAAAAAGGTTATGGAATCCACAACACTAAAAATGCATACGAGGAAAGATTCGTGAATGGGTTGAAGAACTTGTGTAAAGAATTTGAATAAGATTAGTGGATCCCATACCAATTACCAAAAAAAGATGGATGTTGAAGAAGAGTTTGCAGTGGCTATGCATTATCAATGGGATATTTCAAGAAGATTGATGAAACTTGGTCCCCATGGGATAATTTACCATATGCCTTTTCAGTAGAATATTTTGTGTGATCCATCAAATAGATTAAAGAAGCCAATAAGATTATTACCGACAAAAAAAGTAGATGAAGATATACATACACTCCATGCCACTTACAAACACCTTGATAGGAAATTTTACCATGAGAAGCAAACAAAAATATTTGCAAGCTTACTTAGTGGGAGACCATTTTTATGAAAAACATTATATATATACTATTCTTCTATTTGTGACCAAAGAAGAGAGGAACACTGAAGAAGAGCTCGAGGAATGATATGAAGAGTTAGTGACACTAAAGCTAAAATAGAAGTGCAAGAACATGTGGAGTTCACTAAACAACTACAAAAATAAAAATAGGTCACATGAGCACAACCAACCCATACACTGAAGAAATGGTGGCTCAACCCCATGCATGAGTTTATTGAGGGTAGGATGGGGAGAAAAACAAAGTGTAGATGCGTAAGATTGGGGAAGGAACAATGGAATCCACCTCACCATGGATGTCACAAAAATCCTAAGAGCATAAAATATCGATACGTAATAATCTCCAATTCGAGTTAGACTGAAAAGGAAAAGAGTGAAATAATAGAGTGGATGGAAAATGATGCTCAAGATATATCGGGACATGGGCCAATGCAGGAAGAGGTTGAAGATAACCTTGAGGAAGTGAGCCACAAAATTGATGAAGAAATTAGGCATAAGATGGGTAAAGAACCACTTTAAGAGAAAGAAGTTAGAACAACAAAA
This sequence comes from Taxus wallichiana var. yunnanensis, assembly GCA_018340775.1. Taxonomy (NCBI): domain Eukaryota; kingdom Viridiplantae; phylum Streptophyta; class Pinopsida; order Cupressales; family Taxaceae; genus Taxus; species Taxus wallichiana. Next base: position 365,701,216 of record CM031242.1, on the reverse strand, counting down.
GAAGAATACCCACCCATATATAAATATATGGCTAAGAAATAAATGCTCAAAATTTTTTAGGATGGGAATTTCATTCATGAATTTTTCCAATAGGAATATTTTAAGAAAAATATGACAATAGATCATCCAAAAAGGGATCTTTCATTCTCCTTAGATACATGTATATAAGAGCCCATAATCAATCTGCAGTGAGAGCATTATGAGTGTTTCATCAAAGGATAGAGATATTGTTCCAATCACTACAACTTAAAACTTGTCAAAAACATAAGCAAGAGAAGCCTTACTAAATATTGATGGGGAGGTATTACAAAAAAACTTATAAAACAACAATGAAGAAAGAGTATATAGGGCTAAGGAAAGGAAATTGGAGGAAAACCTAAGGAGATAAAGTGGAAACTACGTGAAGTCCAAAACAAGAATAAAAGTCTTTGAGAAAAATATGTGCACATAGAGTTGAAGGAAGAGAATATGAAGGAGCGAATAGTATGCAATGATCCTAAGATTATATAATATAGTCCACTCATATAGAGTGAAACAATAGATGAGCTCAAGAAATTGGTGAATCTGTTTATTCAAGGAAATGGAGAAGGAGAGAGAAAACAAAATGAAAAGTGGGAGAAAGTGAAAATATCCACGTCATTGTTTGTGACAAAAAAATTGGATAAATGTGAGGAGAGTACTATATTGCTAGAGGTGAAGGCAGAAAAGGTAGATAAATTACTCAAAGGACTCTATAGGTAGCTAAGGATCACAAGTTTGTGAGTTAAGGAGATGGATAGAAAGCTAGCTAAGATAGGAGTTCGAGATGGAAGATGAATCTCTCGATAAGGCTAACAAAAATTCACTCATGAAGGTGTATGAAAACTTAGAAAAGAGGTCAGCTTGTGAAAAATAACAAGGTAAAGAAAAATTAATGAACATATGAAATCTCACGGATGAAGTTGAAACAAAGATCTAGGAAACAAGAAAAGAACTTAACCATAAGATTTTCTCACATGCGTGCTAAAGTTATAACAAGGGTAAAAGGTGCCACCATTTTCAACCAGATAGCACCACCATTTGATAGTCTAAACAAGTGATTCTTGAAGAAGTAAATAACTGGAAAGCACATGAAGATTTATTGAAGGAAGAAATACCTGAAATTTTTAAATAAACCCAATAACATGTTGCCCTAGAGGTCGAACAAACAATTTAGTCTAGGGTAATTTTGGAACAAATTTTTGTATTATTTATTCTTTAAGTCCTTAAGGACTTGATATTATTTATTCATGACCCATTATTCTTTAGAGGTGCACATAAGAATTTCAAAAGGAATGCACAAAATATGAGAAGGAGAGTGCATAGAGGTAACCATGAAATAAAAAGGATAGAAAGTGTGTGCTTGAAAATGATACCAAAATTCATGTAGGAAGAGATAATATCCACAAATAGGATCATGCAAACATGATAAGATCAAAGAAAGGGCATGCAAAACATCAGGGGATAAGGATAAACATGAGTTCAAAATAGACTAAAGCTTTAGTTCTCGACACTTGCATGAAGCTGAAAAAAGGTTAGATAAGGATAAGGATAAACAAAATTTTGTGATGAGGATCAATATGTAGAACAATATTAAGGTTGCGAGTGGATAATTTTGTCCACCATATGAATGTATTAGTTAGCTGTAATTGTAAACTTGAGGGCTATTATTAGTTCTTGTAATACTAGTGAAGGAAAAGTTCCCACTAGTATAAATACCCATAGAGGGGTCTAGAATGGTATGTAGTTTTTATGGGATAGATCTGGGAGAGCTAGAGGAGTGATGTACAAATGGATTTTAAGTAGATTATGCTAATAAATGGATAGAACTTGTAATTATGCATCAATTAATATATGAACATTGTGTTTGGTCTATACATGGTTATGCTACATGTTAATGAACTAGGAATACAATTATATTTGCTAAAATAACAATTCACTTCACCTTTTCTAACCTTGATGGGACAGAGACCATTCATACTTTATATGAGTATGCCTTATTTCTCTAAAATGTGATGTGGCAACATGACGGTGGAGGAACTTGTGTGCATCGATATAGAGTTAACATTCATATAGTGGAAGAAGGCTACTAGACTTTAAAATGCGAGATAATTTTGACATCAAACATTTCTTAGGTAAGCATGAGGTAATATGAAGGTCTTTCCCGACCTCACTTATGCTATCCATCCCATTAATGGTATTCTCAAGAAAACATGTTGCAACACTTTGAATGAAATAATGCTCATGCGACACCTTTAAATCTATCAAGAATTTCCTTATTTCTCCACACACTCTCAAGCCACATAAATATGACCATCCTTTGATTCTTTATTTTAGGGACATAGATGAGTTTATCCTATGTATGTTGACATAAAAATATGATGATGGCCATGATCATTTCATCTATTTTATTGGTTGTGTCCTTCTTGATTATGAAACTAGATACACTTAGGTAGAGAAATAATACCTCACCATTGTCTTTGTAACTAAATGAACAAGGCACTACATTTTCAACCAAGAGATAAGAGTCATTGTCAAGTCTGAATAGTTACGTATTTTCCTCACCGAAACAACGTTATATTAGAAGGATGACATGTTCATAATGCTCATAAATGAATTTGAAATTACCTACGTAAACTTAAAATCGATCAAGGGAAAATCATTTGCGACTATATGGCTGAAAATAATTTGGATTCTGGTGTGATGACCAATCTAGAATTCCCCAATGAGTGTATTTTCCATATTGAAAAACCTAAAATTTATGTGTGCCCATGGTACTTTGACATAATAAAATATATTATAGACCTGAACTAAGCTCAAAGGGTCTAGCTCGTGAAGAAAGGTGAAGACTCGTATGAAAACTTCTAAGTATGAAATTATAGAGGAGGTATTTTATCAAAAGGCCTTTAATGTTTTACTACTTAGGTGTGTGGATGAAGAATAAGTAGAGAGGATCATTTTAAAATCCCATAGTCAAGTCTGTGATGGGAATTTTTATGGGTATTCAATAGTCCAAAAGATTCACAAGATGGGAACTTTTTGGAAAACCCTCAAGCATGATGCTATGTAATATATATGAATGTGCCAAAAATGTCAAGAGTTATCAAATTCCATACAAATCCTTTCTCAATATTTGTAACCTATAGCTACACCATGGCCTTTCTCTACATTGGGTATGGATTTGATAGGAAAATTATCTCCACTTCTATTGATGGTCATAACTTTATCACTACAAACACCAACTATTTTATGAAGTGGGTTGAGGAAATGCCTTTAACCATGGTTTTTGGGTCCATCATAGGTAAATTTATCTTAAACTAAATTATTTACATAGATATGGTATCCCACGGGTCATTATTTACGATAATAGCTCATCATTTAATAATGACGAGGTACATGAGTTTTCAAAAGATTTAAAATATCTCATCACATTTCCTCTCTGTATCACCCTTAAGCCAATGGTTAAGTTGAAGCCATAAAAAAACATTGAAGTTTATTCTCATAAAAATGGTTAAGGAGAAAAAGAGGGATTGACACCTAAACTTGTTCCCAAATTTATAGACCTACAAGACTTCTATTCATACACCGATAGGGAAACTCCCTTCTCCTTGTTATTTGGTTCATAAGCTATCTTTCCTTTAAAAGTAGAACTCCCCAACCTTTGTGTGTCTTTATATGGAATTTTAGATGAATATGATTATAAAATGTGTGCTTAACAAACTTAGAAAACCAATATGAGAAAAGGTTTATGGACAAACAACACCACTATGTTCGTGTGAACAAAATGTGTCGACAATATAACAATAAAGTTTACGAACACCCAATCAAGGTGGGATACCTTGTGCTTTGAGGATTGATAGTCATATATACAATAAATTTGGTGAAGGTCATAAATTTAGACCTAAATGGCTTGGACCTTATCAAGTAATTGAAGATTTCAACAATGGAGCTGTTAGTGCAAAATCACAGCACCCTGGATGTTGATCAGATTTCTAGGTTGATCATATTAATATCCAGTGTGATTGCATAACATTGAATCCTTTCTCCAAGTGTGGGACTTGAAGAGTGAGAAAGGAATCTCCAGAGAAAGGCTGGTTCCTATTCCTCTGTTCAGGTGCATACGAAATATGCAGAGGATTTCCTCAAAATCTAATCTAATTTGCCAAGGAGACAAGGTAAGAAGATGCATAAAATAAATCTAAGCTAATAGAGGTGATGCACCAAGGAATGAAGAACATATGCTTTGCCAAATTTAACACAGATCATGTAGATGTAACACAACACCATGCACAGATAGCAAAAATGCAATGAAAGATCAAGAATGACAGTAATAAATATGTAAGAGGGTTTAGAAGCAACCACAGACACATATATATTGCTCAAGGATAGATTCAATACATTGCAATGGCCAAAAGGCAAAAAACGGTGTTACAGTCTATATGGGAGGTTTGAAAACTCCACAAATCTTCTTATGAACAGGAGAGAAGGGAGGGTGCAAAGTGGAAAATGTCCAACAACAGAAAGAAACCCCTCCTTACAATTTATAGGAAGAATGGGAGAGAAAAGAGAGAGGAAATCGAAATCTGCCCCAACCACCTCTAGGTTGCATTTAATTCGTCCATCATGGCAGAAGCGGCGGGTTCTGGCAAAGCGGCGGTTTGCCTAACAGAAGCGGCGGGTTGTCTGCTGTAATAAAGTGGTTGTTGAAGCATTATCTCTGCTTATTATTTCGTGCCAGAGGCGTCTTCTGATTTTCTTTTTTCAAACTGAACGAAAATGCAAGATTGACCCTGGAAACGTGTAGAGAATCTCACAAGCTTTCCGTTGATATCAAGAACGTGCAAATCCGAGCTCTGGATCGAAAGATATGTCGATCTGAAGATTTAGGCAACAGGCAGTGAAAATGGATTTTGAAATATTTTCCTTTCGCCACTTGGACGCCACGTGGCATGCTCGATTCGTTGAATAATTCTCTCTCTTCTGCTTTTCGGCGGGCTGTCTTTTGAATTTTCCTTGTGGGCCCTAGCTGGGACACGTGGCACTATCCCATTGGTTCGGATCGGTGCTCGAAAACTCGCCCATTGACTTTTTGACTTTTCTCTTGTGAGGACACGTGGCAGCTTCTGATTGGTCCTCGGCTGATTCGGCTCCTACGCGTACCTCGCCTCCATTTGTCCCGGATGTCCCATTTAATTTTGGACCTTTTGGGACAATTTCGGCCGATTCGGGTATTTGTGGCCCGCCTGTCCCATTTTGATTCGGACTGATTTGACTCTTTTCGGCCGGTTCGGGCGGTTCGCGTATTTCTGGCCCGCGCGTCCCAATTGCTTTTGGGCTCCTTGTACTGTTTTCGCGCGATCCGGCCGGTTCGGGCATTTCGCGTCCATTTGTTCCACTCGTCCCGAATGCTACCCTCTTCAGCAGTTAGCCAATTTTTCTCCTCGGCTGGATCGGCTTTTCGCGCCCGCCGCGTACTTCTGTCCCACTTGTCCCATTTGCTTTGTGGGCCGCCTGGACTCATTTCGGCCGGTTCGGGCGGTTCGCGTACCTTTGTCCCACTCGTCCCACCTTGTGCTGGACCAGGACTTAGCCGATTTTCACAATTTTTACTGGCCCAAACTACTTGCTTTCTGCAACCTTCTCCGCACTTTCTCAAAGCTTGCTCCCTCCTTCTTCGGCCTGGGGAGTTTAGAAAGATTCCTGAAGGGACCCTAGAAACCTGATTTTGCTCTGAATCAGTCATTTTTCTTGGAATTTGGACATCCTGATGCATGTTATCAAATTTACCCCTGGGGGTGAATTTTGGATAACAATTTTGGCGACTCAGCAGGATCATCTGCCTGCTAGATGGAAAGACCAGTTGCCTGAAGCCATCCATTGGGCATGGAGTCATCAAATATTCTGTTAGAATCCAAACTGACTTAGAATGTGCAAAGGGAAAGATGGAATGTGACCTGATTTAGCAAAGACATGCATCATCTCCATGGACAGTAAGCTGTGCCAAGGCACTTAGGGAAAACAAAACTAATCTACAGCAAAACAATGTGCACAAGCACTTGGAGGAAAGAAAATCTAATCTAGTATTTACAGATGTAGTGAACCTCCCTCTAGAAGCAACGCTTGAGATAGATTCCATTTACTGGAATCTGCAGTTCTTCACCATCCAATGAGGCCAATTGGAAAGCATTGTTGTTCTTGCACTTTGTGACCATGTATGGGCCACTCCAAATGGCATCAAATTTTGAATGCCTTCCTGGTTTTGCTCTGTCCACATCCCATTTCAGCACTAGATCTCCTACTTGAAAAGATCTGTCTTTGGCCTTCTTATCAAAGGTCTTCTTGATCAAAGCCTGATCCTTTTCCATTGCTTGGAATGCCTGATCTCTGATTTCTTGCAGCTCCATCAATTCTGCATATCTCACCTCCATGGGCCCAAACTCTAGCAACTCCAGCTGTTTCATGAGTTCCAACGTTGGCAACTCAAGTGACATGGGCAAGACTGCCTCTCTTCCGTAGACAAGCCTAAATGGAGAATTACCTGTGGATCTTTTGGGAGTTATCCTATCAGCCCATAAGGCTGATTTCAGTTTGGTATGCCAAGCCTTCTGATTCTCATCAAGAGTCCTCCTAATGATCCTCAGCAAGTTTTTGTTTGTAGACTCGGCCTGGCCATTACCTTGAGGGTAATAGTTTGATGAAGTGCTCAGGTAGATCCCGTTCTTGACGGCCCACTCAGTAACTTTAGATCCAATGAATGCCAATGCATTATCAGAGACTATTCAGAAAGAGCACACCAAATCGGTAGTTATCCCTCGTAAAAGTCCAAGATGCTAGACTCATTCGCCTCTTTGAGTGCTACTTCTGTCCATCTGGTGAAGTAGTCTGTGGCTGTCAAAATCCATTTGTGCCCTTGGCTCGAATTGGGATTGATGATTCCAATGAAGTCCAAACCCCATTGCATGAATGGCTGGTCAACTGAGATTGGATGTAATGGGAGGGCTGCAAGTCTCTCTTTTCCTGTGAAGAATGCACAATTCTTACATTTCTTGATCCATGCATAGCAATCACTAAAGATTTTAGGCCAATAATAACCAGCCTTCATGATTTTCAGAGCTGTCACTCTTGGTGCAAAATGGCCACCAGCTGGTCCATCATGAAACTCCTTTAATACCCTTTGAATCTGACCTGTGTTAATGCATCTCAGCAGCACTCCATTGACATCCTTCTTGAACAAAACTCCATCAATGATGGTATATGGAATAGCCTGCAACCTGAAGTGTCTTCTTCTTGCTTTGCTCATTTCTAGAGGGCACATGCCCGTCTGTAGGAAATGTATCATATTTTGAGTCCAACAGGGAATGGACTCATCATCATTTTCTTGTTTTTGATCATCTTGTAAAAGCAGGACAGCGTCTTCTTTATCTTCTGGGTTGTTTAGTTGTTTGGAAGCGAGCTGCTCACACAAACCTTTGCCTTTTATTAGCTTGGTGATCTTGATCTCAATGTCATACTCCATGACACGGGTGATCCATCCTGCCCTTTTCTCATTCAAATCCTTGTTGAGGAGGAAGTCCTTAACCCCAGCATGTGAGACCAGCAACTGGACCTTGTTGTTTGAGATTAAATGCTTGAACTTCTTCAAGCTCCTGACTACTGCAAGCACATGTTTTTCAATAAAAGAGTACCTCAATTCACAGTCATTTAGGCTTTGGCTAAAGAAGGCAATTGGCTGTTCATCATTATCTTTATTCTGTTGCACCAAAATGGCAGAAATAGTGTCATCACCCCCAAATGCATAGAGGATGAAATCCTTGGAAAAGTCCGGGTTGATGAGAGTGGGTGCCTGGGAGATGGCTTCTTTGATTGCTTCAAAACTCTCCTTGCCTTCTGCCGTCCATTTGAAAGCCATGTTTTTTCTTAACATTTTGGTGATGGGCTTGACAAGGGCTGCAAAATTTGGGACAAACCTCCGAACAAAGTTTATCCTTCCCAGGAAACTTTGAAGAGCCTTTTTGTGACTTGGCAATGGCAGAGCTCTTATGGCTTCAACCCTTTCTGGATCAATTGCTAATCCTTCCTTGGAGACAATATGGCCAAGAAGTTTCCCTTCATGTGCAAGAAAGATGCACTTCTTAGGATTTAAAGACACTCCAAACTTTCTACACCTCTGAAACACTTGCCTGAGGTGAAAGAGATGTCTCTGACATTCTTTGAGAAGACAGTAATATCATCTAAGTATATCAGTACTATCTTGTTGATCAAGCCTTTGAATGCCATATCCATAGCTCGCTGGAATGTTGCTCCGGCGTTCGCCAGTCCAAATGGCATCTTCTTGTAGGCATATGTGCCCCATTTGGTTGTGAAGGCTGTCTTGAACTGGTCTTCCTCCTTTACCATAATTTGATTGAAGCCTGAGTATCCATCAAGCAGCGAAAACCTTTCTGACCCAGCTACAACCTGCAATATTTGCTCCATGGAGGGGAGTGGATAATGGTCCTTGAGAGAGGCTCTATTCAAATCTCTGAAGTCAACACATAGCCTGATCTCTCCACTTTTCTTTCTGACTGGAACTAAGTTGGCAACCCAACTAGAATGTTTGATTGGGAATATAATTGCTGACTCAATCAGCTTGTCCAATTCTTTCCTCATGAGAGGCTCCATGTGTGGATTGACTGGTCTCTGTTTCTGCCTGACAGGCTTAGTATTTGGATCCAACTCGATGGTATGCTGAGCTAAGTTGGGATTGAAGCCCTTCAAGTCTTCATAGCTCCAAGCAAACACGTCAGGGAATTCTTGACAAAGCTGTATGAACTCATATCTCTCTTGCTCAGTTGTCATTTTTCCAATTTGCAATGGCTTGTTCTCTTTCACCAAGATGGATACCGAATCTTCCCTCTTGACCTGAATATTTGCTTTCTCCTTTCTAAACTGATCATTGGGGTTAAAAATGGATTCTAAGGTGACAAGTCCCTTGGGCAGCTTGTCAGTTCTCAGCTGTATCACCTGGTCACCATATTGCTGTTTCAACTTCTCTTGATTCTTAGCTGAGAACTCAGCTTCTTCTTGCAAGAAGTGGATGATTTGCTGGTCATTCTCAAATACTTGCCAATTGACATCGTTATCCGGCACTGAAGGCCTCACAATCACGTGGATGTTTGGTTGTACCTTGTCTTGTTGAATGTTTTCTACAATGTCAAAGGCTGCCCCCACTGCTGCAAGCCTGTCAGCAGCTTGATTCTCTTTTCTGGGAATGGCCTTGATGCCGAAACCCTCAAAATCTTCCATGAGGTCCCACACCCTATTCTTGTAGCATCTGAGTAGATCATTTTTGGCAGCATGCTGTCCCTTGACCTGATTTACAATCAGCTCACTGTCCCCAAACACTTGCAAGTTATTTATTTTTCTCTTTATTGCCCAATGCATCCCTTGCACCAAGGCTTCATATTCAGCAGTGTTATTGGAGCATGCAAATTGAAATCTAAAAGCTGAATAATACTTTACTCCTTGAGGTGAAATAAGCATGGCTCCACCTCCTGCGCCTTGTCTACTCCTTGATCCATCAAAAAACAGTTGCCATACCTCATTGTCATCCTTGTGGCTTGGCTTGGTGATGTTAGGAATAGGTTGACTTTCTTCGTGTATACAATAGACCCCTAGCTCAGATTCTTCTACTTCTTGATAAGGATCAAAAGCATGCACCTTATTTGCCCATTCATCAAGAGTCAAATCTGGGATACTTCCAACCTTAGTGTCGGCTTCATCAGTGCCAAGGTGATCTTCTTGATCAAATGCTGAGCAATTGGTATTAATATGACTTGGAGTATAGGGCTCAATGTGGAAGTCTGCAATAGGTTCCGACCTAATTGTAGCTTTAGTTCCATACCTCGTTCTGAACAGCATGTGTGACCAATCAGCGGACAAATATCCCCCAATCTTGGCAGTAAAGTCCCTTGACAAACAGAGGGCAAAGAGTGGTGGAAGGTCTATGACTGATATATCTTGTAAGACAACAACATTTGGACATGCATGCAAGGTAAGACTCAAATTTCTAATCACTCCAACTGTTGCTATTGCTGTCCCATCCAGCTGCACTACTCCCTTAGATGTTATTTCATACTGGAGCCCTAGCTGATCAGCTATCTGTTTAGGCATTACTGAGCTACTTGCCCCAGAGTCTATCATGCAATTATGCACTAGCTGATTTCCAATGATTAACGAAACATAAAAAGGGGGGGGCTTCAACATTTTACCTTGTTGTGTTCCATGATTTCCTTCAGGCTGGGCAGCATTTGTAAGCACTTTGTCTTGCCTCTCGAACCGCTGATTGAAGTTGGTGATCCTTCATAGCACTGCAGCAGATCTCTTTGGCCTGGGATGGATAGGGATTCCCACATAGATATATTGACGTTTGTTTTCTTCATCTGATCAATGATACTGAATGGTGATGAAGGATCTCTCTGCTGTCCCTTGATTTGCACATTTGCTCCTTGAATATGGGCAGCAACAGCTGGCATTTGGTTTGGCCAAGGGGCTGTTCTTGGCTGCCCTTGTGCATTGAAAACTGGGTTTTGCTTGCCAATCATTTGTGGAGCTGTGGAAGGTTGTGGATTGGCTGGGGCTAACGGCTGTTCTTCACCCAAATTTCTCCTTTTTGACCTTGTGTTGGCAGCGACACCTTGAGAAACTACCTGATTCATGCCACAGAAATCCTCTGCTTGCCAATTTACCAATGTGGTATCATTTGGGGCTGATTGCTGTTGGAATGTTTCTTGTTGTTGGCTGTTTTTTTGACTACTCTCACCCTCCACACCAGCATTTGTTACCATTAAAGCTTGGGTTAAAGCACCATTATAGCACATGGATTGATTATGGGGTTCATTACATGGAAAACACCAATCATACTCCTGGGCAATGTTGTTTTGTGCTGGTACTAATGCCTTAGAGGCAGATATGGCATTTGGATTATAGGGCTGGAATGGTTTATTGGCAGGAGGCCTTGTTTGATTCATATTTGTGGCTGGATTAGGTGGTCTTTGAGGCTGATATGGCTGCCTATTCGGTTGAGCTTGAGGCTGATACGAAGGTCTAAAACTTTGAGCTTGCTGCCTCTTGAGTGTGACCAGCTCATTACCTAAATTTTGCAGTTGCTTCATGACTTCTTGAAGCTCATTTGGGGCACTTGGAGATGAAGTGGAAGCTTCATTTGAACTCTGATTTCTAGGAGTGGGAGAAGGAGCTAAGACAGGTGCCTGACTAGTACTTGGGCTTTCTAAACTTGGATATAATGGCATTGGAGGCCTAGGAGCTAGCTTGCCAGCTTGAATCAGACAATTTTCAGCTCTAATGGCAATACTATAAGCAGCAGGGATAGTTGTGCCTCCCATGGATTGAATCAACATAGAAATATCAGAATTTAAAGCTTTAAGGTAGTATAGAAAAGCACCTTCTGCTGTTGGTCTGACTGCTACTGGAATTCTATCCCAAGATCTTTGAAATCTGAAGTTGAAATCAGTTAGCTGCTCATTGGAAGCTCTCTTGATGGTTGTCAGCTGCTCCAAAAGAGACAAGTTGTCTCCCTTCTCTCCGAATTGATTATGAAGTGCAATACACAGCTGATTCCAGTTTGTGATAGAAGCAGCTTCAAGGCTCCTAAACCATTGCAATGCTTTCCCCTTGAATGAAGACGCCAGCAATTTGACAGCTATTTGCATCTCGTTAATCTCATGGATTGCACAAATGTTAGCAATGTCCTTGACATGATCGCCAGGAGTGGTCTGATTTTCTCCAGTAAAGTATGGAATGTTCTTTAGTGCTGCTACTGGGATTGGATTTTGTGCATTGAGAGCAAGTGGGCTGCTGCCTGTGAAGTTGACATAGGGGTTCACTGGTTGCGCCATTCTGATTGGTCTTAAAACCCTTGTATACTGAAAGAAAGGCCGCTCAGGTGGAGGAGTTGAAAGAGTTCTGTTTGGTGGAGATGGAGACCTTTGAATCCTTCTTCCTCTTTGCCTTCTTCTTGGAGATAGTTGCAGGTATTCAAACAGCACTTCCTCTTCTCCAGCTCTTGACCTTGTGATTCTTCTCATAAGCTTTTAGGCCTGACTGCTGGAACCAGTTGATTCCTCCCCTTGGAGTCGCCAGATATGCAAATAATAGCTCTTTTCAAGCAAGAAAATTGCAGCAGATGCACATCAACCTTGCTGCAATAAAAATGAGACCTCTGGTCCCACCGGGCGTGCCAAAACTGTTAGTGCAAAATCACAGCACCCCTGGATGTTGATCAGATTTCTAGGTTGATCATATTAATATCCAGTGTGATTGCATAACATTGAATCCTTTCTCCAAGTGTGGGACTTGAAGAGTGAGAAAGGAATCTCCAGAGAAAGGCTGGTTCCTATTCCTCTGTTCAGGTGCATACGAAATATGCAGAGGATTTCCTCAAAATCTAATCTAATTTGCCAAGGAGACAAGGTAAGAAGATGCATAAAATAAATCTAAGCTAATAGAGGTGATGCACCAAGGAATGAAGAACATATGCTTTGCCAAATTTAACACAGATCATGTAGATGTAACACAACACCATGCACAGATAGCAAAAATGCAATGAAAGATCAAGAATGACAGTAATAAATATGTAAGAGGGTTTAGAAGCAACCACAGACACATATATATTGCTCAAGGACGGATTCAATACATTGCAATGGCCAAAAGGCAAAAAACGGTGTTCCAGTCTATATGGGAGGTTTGAGAACTCCACAAATCTTCTTATGAACAGGAGAGAAGGGAGGGTGCAAAGTGGAAAATGTCCAACAACAGAAAGAAACCCCTCCTTACAATTTATAGGAAGAATGGGAGAGAAAAGAGAGAGGAAATCGAAATCTGCCCCAACCACCTCTAGGTTGCATTTAATTTGTCCATCATGGCAGAAGCGGCGGGTTCTGGCAAAGCGGTGGTTTGCCTAACAGAAGCGGCGGGTTGTCTGCTGTAATAAAGTGGTTGTTGAAGCATTATCTCTGCTTATTATTTCGTGCCAGAGGCGTCTTCTGATTTTCTTTTTTCAAACTGAACGAAAATGCAAGATTGACCTTGGAAACGTGTAGAGAATCTCACAAGCTTTCCGTTGATATCAAGAACGTGCAAATCCGAGCTCTGGATCGAAAGATATGTCGATCTGAAGATTTAGGGCACGGAACAGGCGAAAACGGATTTTGAAATATTTTCCCGCGCACTGCCACTTGGACGCCACGTGGCATGCTCTGATTCGCTGAATAATTCTCTCTCTTCTGCTTTTCGGCGGGCTGTCTTTTGAATTTTCCTTGTGGGCCCTAGCTGGGACACGTGGCATTATCCCATTGGTTCGGATCGGTGCTCGAAAACCCGCCCATTGACTTTTTTGACTTTTCTCTTGTGAGGACACGTGGCAGCTTCTGATTGGTCCTCGGCTGATTCGGCTCCTACGCGTACCTCGCCTCCATTTGTCCCGGATGTCCCATTTAATTTTGGACCTTTTGGGACAATTTCGGCCGATTCGGGTATTTGTGGCCCGCCTGTCCCATTTTGATTCGGACTGATTTGACTCTTTTCGGCCGGTTCGGGCGGTTCGCGTATTTCTGGCCCGCGCGTCCCAATTGCTTTTGGGCTCCTTGTACTGATTTCGCGCGATCCGGCCGGTTCGGGCATTTCGCGTCCATTTGTTCCACTCGTCCTGAATGCTACCCTCTTCAACAGTTAGCCAATTTTTCTCCTCGAGTTTGGATCGGCTTTTCGCGCCGCGTACTCTGTCCCACTTGTCCCATTTGCTTTGTGGGCCGCCTGGACTCATTTCGGGCGGTTCGGGCGGTTCGCGTATCTCTGTCCCGTTCGTCCCACCTTGTGCTGGACCAGGACTTAGCCGATTTTCACAATTTTTACTGGCCCAAACTACTTGCTTTCTGCAACCTTCTCCGCACTTTCTCAAAGCTTGCTCCCTCCTTCTTCGGCCTGGGGAGTTTAGAAAGATTCCTGAAGGGACCCTAGAAACCTGATTTTGCTCTGAATCAGTCATTTTTCTTGGAATTTGGACATCCTGATGCATGTTATCAAATTTACCCTGGGGGGGTGAATTTTGGATAACGAGAACCTATCATTTGTGTACTTTGGAAGGTGAGGAGTTTGGCGAATACGTCAACTCACTCCACTTAAAATGTTTTTATATCTAAAAATATAGTATCTCCACATTGTCCTTGTTACATTTTCACACTTTGTGTCATTCTCATTATTGAATTTTTATATGGTACTATGGGTTTACTCATTTTATAATAATCTTAAAATTTTGTTATCTTGGTAGATGTATTAATCTTACTATCATCACAATTTCATCACACTCTTCATCTATATAATCCACTTCACTTGGTTTCAACTCCTAAATGGAAAATTAATATCAATTATACCAGATATTTTATACCTCACTCTGATATCTCCCACTTTAAGTCTTATCTAGAAGCATCTTAATGGTAAATATTCTCTCACGAAAATTTCTCTCCTTGATAAAAAGCTATGAACAATTCACTCAAACATTCAATTCATCCATCTCATTCTTAAGTGATGATCCCTTGCATCTTACTAGTCACATGGGGATGATATTAGGGAAAGAAATTCCTTCCCAACAAGCACAATATAAGAGTAAGATGAAATAAAAAGTGAAACACACACACACACACACACAAACACAAAAAAAAAAAAAAAACACACACACACACACACACATATTACAAATAATTATACTTCTTATCCTCCCAGTATTTTGTGATGAGCCCACATTTATTACTAGTATTGTGAGGATGATAAAGGAGAAATGTTCCTTTCTTTCCCTATGCTTTTTCTTTGGTGATGAGTCATTATTTCTTATTGTTAGCATCGGGAAAGACATAGGGTGTCATCTAAAAAACAAAGAGAGAGAGAGAGTTTTAAGTTGATATAAAATAAGGTTCTTAAATAAATATAAATCTAAGAAGATAACTTAGAAGATCATGTCAAGAGAAAAAATGATTCCCTAAAACCAAATATTTCCAATCATTAGGCCACTGCGGGTCTAAGTATAACCAAGACATATAAAGTGTAAATTGTTTTAGACTTGGTGGGATAACTTCAATTGAATATGCGTCATGATTTCCCAAATGAATCATTATTAAGTTTCATGTTTTCTATTCATCATTTTAATTTGTGTATCACTCACTCACATCATTTTGAGCCTTGGTGTTGAACCTTCACATCTTACCATTTGTATGGGGTCATGAACAAAGTAAGATAAATCATCACTACACCATCTATAACATATTCTACCAATGGGATGGAATGTTTTACATTATTTGAAAATTTAGTTTCTTAAGTACAATTACAAAAATGTGTATTTTACTATCTCATCCTGTTTATCACATTGCATTAGAATTCCTAACATCTACCTAATAACCATAAAACACTAAACATTCATAGATTTTCAAAAAGTATAAATTAAGTAGAGCATGTATAAATAAATAAACAAGGGAATGTCAAGAAAAAACAATTCATATATGCATTCATCAAAATTATAGTACAATTTCATCACACCAAAGGAAATGTGTGGTCGAAATTCTCAACCATGAGCCAAAAACTCAAAAAATTAGTATATACACAAAAATATGAATAAACAATAAAGGCTCTCCACATACTTGTCCCTTTGAGATATTTACAAAGTAGTGGGTTGAGGGATCTTGCTACATATCCTATGTCATGACTTACTATGTTGTGCATGATAAATTCGTGTGTTGAGCGATGCTTTAGTGTCAATAGAAATGACCATGTGAAGCTGCAGTACAAATAGCCCTGCTATGACCGGGTTTTCCTCTAAGAATATCATGGTAATCATCTACCTGTTGCCTCAACATAACATTCTTGGTCCTCATCAAGAAATATGACATGTCACATGCCATGTAAGTGAAAATACATCGATATGATGACCAAAATGTTCCAAAAGTCCTAGATCCTTCATCGAGCATATTGTGATAGGACAAAAGTAAGGGTGAACAAATCAACGTTTTTTTTCCTAATGAGATTTCTCTACTTTGTATTAGTGGATATAAAAACACACACATCTATGAATTAGAAAACTAATAACATATAAACAATTAAATCTAATCTAAGAAGTAAGAGAAGGGTAGTCAAAATTACTCACTCGGATCCCCCTCAAAACAATCAAGTTCTGCGGCCTCTTCCTCGGCCTCAATATCCTCCTCCTCATCCTCCTTTATGGTCTCCTCCTCAGTAACTTCTAGTTCCTCCTCCTCACCACTCCCTACCCAATCGGGATCTATCTCCTCTATCTCAAAGCATTTATCAACCTCCTCCTCACCCTTTGTAGCCACTCCACCAATTTGAAGCAATCCAACTAGTGTTATCACTCCATTAACATCCCACATAGGAATGAATTTCCATATCCTTATTGCTACCCCTAACACTACATTAATCCATCTTAGCATCTATAAATGGATGGATCTAGCATTCCTCATGCCTCTGAGAACAATATGAAGTACATGGAGGGTGTTTATGTATCCATAAATGAATGCTAAGGCACCCATGCTACCAAATGTACCTCCCTTCATCCCCCTATGGTCAATCAACTATGTGGTACCTGATTAGTTAGCCAAATTATTCCTCTCTCCAACCCATACCTCGAGAATATCTTGGTAAGGATCTACTACCATGTTTACGGTAGTCGAGTGTACTTTCTACTTGTGGTGTAGCTTTGATAGGTTCCATGTCCAACCACCTCGTTCTTTATGATAGCAGCCAAATTTGCAATTTAAAAACCCCTTTAATAGGGAATGAACCTCTCATATACCCATAGCATTAACCAATGTACAATGATTCAAGGATCTCAACCCACACTTAACCACCGATACAAGTCATGGTATGTAGTGGGCAAGATTTCTTGACTCCATGAGTAAATCTTGCTATGCACATATATAATCTGTAATTTATAAGACCTAAAAAAATAAAGAATCTTTCCATGTTTTTATCCTCAATAAAACACAAATCCAATATACCAATAATGGCATTGCGTAGAGTGGGGATAGGATTTTCTCCATTGAAACCAATCTAACACTTTACTTGGTACTAGTGTTGAGTGCCCCTACATCACCCAAGTATGTATCCCACCTTCATGCCTCATCGATGAGATAGGAATTTTTATGATTATCTTCCTCCCTATAATTGAAACCCCCATGAGCTTGTAAACAACCTCCGATGTGATGTCCACTCTCTGCGGACACCAGGGAATCAAAAGGCGTTCCAATCTACATCCCAATTGGTCATAAAATATCTAAATAGCTCGGGAAATTGTCCTAGTATGTGCCAATAGTCATATCCATTCCCTCTCAAGATGACCTATCTTGGCCCAAGTCAATAAAAGTAGCTCTTGTGCAAGACCATGCTCCTCATGAGATCTACTTTAAAAGCGTAAACCTCCTATGCCATCAAGAGAAGAACAAGGAGTGTTATAACACATTGTTAAAGCCATAAACTCATAAATCTCAAAATGGTGAGCAATAAAAATCAGAAAAAACACTCCATGTTAAAAATCCTTGACACAGAGGGCGGTGGTCATGTATGTGGTGCTTTAAACAGTGTGGTGGTTGTATAACCGCCCCTCTCTGAAGAAATTGCTGATTGCGTAATTATCATAGTGGTTACGTAACCACCTCTCTATGTACTCTAATAGTTATGTAATTTCCATGGTGGTCATATCACCAGTTACAACATGACCCCTCACATACCAAACACTTCAAAAACTCCATAAAAACCAAAATCAACAAAAACTAGTTACATTTTCCTAAATCCACCCTCCAAATGATCATTTTGACTATATATTTGTTAGAAATATCATCCCCAGATCTTATTTCCAATGAAAATATAAACCTAGGAAAAAAAAAAAATCACTCATAACTAACATGTTCCTGAGCTCTAGCTATTACCGCTAGATCCGTTGCCATTGTATCAAAACACTCATCGATTTGACTATACCCGTGGGTGAAATGCTTTCCAAAAATATATGGCCCCAAAATAGAAAAAAATGGATTAAAAATGATTTCTAAATATGGTAAGAATGTGATAAATATCATGTTTTGTATTTCTAATGCCATTTTGGCAAGGTTGTGTACTTGGTGACGGTGGAGAGATAGTTTTCTCACCCCCACACAAATGGTAAGTAATTTTGTATTTTCATTTCAAAGTATTTTACTAATCTATTTTTATTATTGCACTTAATTCCCACCTTACTTTTGTAGGTGGTGAGAGCTCTCGATTGATGTCACTTGGTGTGAACGTCGATTAGGTAACTTTCTAACCATATAATTTTGGGAAGTGCCATATTTAGAAATCACATTTTCACCTATTTGTGGCTAAGACACTACTCGAGGGGGAAATATGTATGCACCTAAAAATTACATGGTGCAATACTTAAATTTAATATGTCTCCAATGATGACAAAGTTACTTCCAAAACAAGAATGAGATCCAAATCCCTTCCTATCACTTTTACATTCCTATCTTGACTTAGCCCTAACCTCCTCACTCCACTCTTGAAATTTCAATTTTCTTATGATACTATTTTACTAGCATCTTACCCTACTCTTTAGTAGAGGTCACAAAACCACTCCTATTATTAAAGTGGTGGCTGAATAATCACCCCTCTCGGCAATAAGGGAAATTTTCTCATCATTTAAATCAAAATTAAAACAAGAGTTTTTAAACACGTGTCTTGATTGAGATTTACTTTTCTATGAGTTTACTTAGTCAAATATGGTAACATAAGCTCATTAGAATTGTCTTTGATTTCTCCTCCCTTCTTGCTAAAAATAGCTCATTTAATTCTTCCCCATTAGCTGAATCACTCATACTTGTTAGATATGTATTTTTTGAATTATTCTTCCCTAACAATTTCAAAATATGCATGTTCATTTGTATCATGGGTTGGAACTTTTAAGTTTTGAGAAGTGTTATGTTGCTAAATTTTGGAGAGGTTCTTGCATAGATAACTAGTTCTCTATCTTGCTTTTCTGTTGTTCACATTCTAGACATCATTCTTTGTACTAGACCAACCATCATGTTTTCTTGACTTCTTCTTTGTCACATTCGGTCATTGCTTTCGTTAACCCATATCACTTGGAACTCACATATTGGAAGGAGTATGAAGATGAAGAGATAATGAATACATAAAAAAAAACACTAGAAAAGATACCAAAACATTGTAGTGACTAGGTTGGGGATGCACTTCATTTCTTTCAAAGTTTTAATATAAGAAATTGTCTTTTAAAATCAAGAAAGCTAGTTGTAGGTTATTTGAAACAGAAGATATCATCACTTCATGTATACATCTATTATAACAATATTTTTTAGAATATTTATTTTGAAAATTTTCTACCTTCAATAATATCTTCTTGCCTTATCCTTGTGGATCTACTGGGAAGGAGATTATAGGAAGAAGTGAATAATTCTACCTATCTTTGGTTATTTATTATTTATTTTAATTAGATTAGAATAAGTTATGTTGGGAAAGTTTGTTTGGAAGAAAATAAATAGCTTCTAAGAATCCCACCTTCCTAGAAAATTTGAGGTAGAAGCTCTGCTATAGGGAACGTTAATTTTATCAAATCAATAATAATTTAAGTGCCTCCTCATTAGAATTAGTATTTAAAACTCCTGTGAGAATAATAAACCACATACGGTTATTCACTATTTAGTTTATATTGACTAGAAGAAGTAAGTTACTTAGTTTCAATTATTTGTCTATTTCGTAGATTTGTATATCTTATTTTCTTTTAAATAATATAGAAAAGATAAAAAATAATTAATTAATTAGTTTTAATTTATTTCTTTCAAAAATATTCTCAAATTATAAAAATAGATTGAAGGAGTTGTATTCATTTTATTTAATTAATTAGAAAGGAATTTGATAAACCAAAGGGATTAATTCATCTATCTTTCTATTTAATTAAATTTCCTTCCATTATTTATTCATTATTAGGATTTAACGTAATATAGGAATCCAAACCAAAGCAACAAACCAAGTTATTAGGAGTTCATGCTACCAATTCATAGCCTCTGATTATCCTTTGACTATTATTTCAATTTCTTTTGTTCTCACTCACGAGTTGATGACCATACATGACCATTTCGGTTTGGATCAACCTCGTAGGAGAATCTTTGAACCAATTATCAACCCACCAAGTATCGACCAATATTAGGGAGACATAGACTTAGGATTATGTGTACTATTTTTCTACTCTACTCCCTTGCCCCCACAAATCATCAACCAAATTGACACTTTAAATGAGAAATTATCCATAATAGAAAATTTTTGGGCCAATCAAGAAAATTGAGTTAGAAACCCAAATCCTTAGTTTTCTTTACTTTGTACATCATCTGCATTCTTGTATGACCATCTATGGAGAGGAATTTTAGTAGATGACGAAACATTTTCCCAGTCTATTAGCTGGGTCAAAGTTTCTTTGGTCTAACCAACATAGGTTAGGAATTATGCACACATGATAATGATCCTCGATAGTAGTATTTTACACATGTAGATAAGATGAGTTTTCTCCATTTTGATGAATAAGTTTCATACTTGCGAGTTGATTGATTAAGAGTTGCTCAACATTTGAATCTCAATACTTAGCCATCCCTACCTATTTTGTATTTACCATTTCACACCTATTCACACTCATTACAACTTCCACCTTTTGGATGTCTCATCCCGACCTCATGAAGTCAAGTATATAGGAACACCTATGTCACTTTTCCTATGTACAATGACCACCTAGGTTAGCATGACTAAAGTATTTGCATCTTTTTGTTAGATAAAATGAGTGATTGAGGCTCTTATAGAAGCTAGGTTTTTTTATAAGTACAAGTGTGAAATCTAAGGTTATAGGAAAATATGAAAAATACAAAAGTGTGATAATGATTTCACTTTTTCAGTTTGAGACTTTAGAATAATCCTAAATAACATGGATATAAAGGATGAATTACTATTATAAGAGGATATTATGATTTAATTTATTGGCCATTGTTTCCTATTGTTTTCATTTATGTAAAATGGTATGTAGATGTCATATGAGTCCCCATAAGGTGAAAACCAAGGTCAATTCTGAAGGTTGAGTGGTAGTGTCATGTTTTGGTCAAGTTGCAATGGTGTCTAAGCATGATTTTGAGCATGATACAAGATTCTATGTTGATGGAATGATTTAAAAAGTTCTTAAGAGATAAAACATGGTTTAAAAGATTTGTCAAGTGTGTCTAAGTTTCTACATTGGGTCATTATGGTCAGTTCATGGGTTGTATGGTTTGAGTTTGGTCATTCTAGGCCTATTCCTAGTCCTAAAACATGAAAAATGAGTTGGAGGTATGAGTTTTGGAGTAGTTAAGTCTTGTTTAATCTTGTTAATATAATGGTGATGTGGTATAATAGGTGTATGATGAGTTTCAATTTAATTTTCATAGGTTTGATGGTGTTTCATGGTTATGGGAAGGAAAACAATGAAGACAAGCTAGGTAGACACGGGTAGTTACCATGGTTGGAAAGTTTTAGGCCTATTTGAGATAGGTGGTGAGTTTTAAAAGTTATAGGATGTTTTCATGATGCTTCATGACAAGTTTTAGGTCAAAGTGAATAATATTTTGTAAGATACATCATTTTTGGTAAAACCGAGTTTACAAAGGTGAAGATTTGTGCTAAAAGTTGACCTTATGATGCTCATTGTGGATTGTGTGCTTTACATGAGACCCATAGGTTTTGGGGGATGTTTTTACATTGAGCCAAGAATATTTTCCAAGTGGAACGAATTTTTTTTATCATCATATTTTTATGAACAATCATTAAGAAGCCAAACAACTTTTTAACCATCCTAAAACCCGGGTTCTAGAGTGACTTGAAATATTTTCATTGTATGATATCCAAAATGTCTTGGAAAGAAAAATTTATGAGCCAGGGATGAAGATGATTCCTCAGATCTCATTTTGGTGGTGGTTTGGTGTTTCAACTATTTAGGGAAAAGAGAGAAAACCCTAGTTTTATGGATTTTTATAGTTTCAGGGCTAAGATGGAGGTTTCGAAGGAAAACCAAATTTTCCAAAATCCTTGGGATATTTTATACTAAAGCATAAATATATATGGGTAAGTAAAGTTTAGAAAATGAAAGATATAGGTACTCAAAGTGACCCTACCGATTTTGTCCTTAAGGGCTAAAATGCTAGTCTTGTGCTTTGAAGCGAGTTTGATCATTTTGCTTGATGATACATATATGATATGATGTGATGTGATGTGATCAAGTGCTTGGTTTTATATGGTGAATTGGTTTTTTTTGAAGACCTATTGGCCTAGTAAGCCCTATTTGGCTTCTTGAAGAAGGTGATTGAAGCAAGTGTGTAGGGTGATATTTCTCCACATAATCTATATATGTTAGTGATTTTACATGTTGTTAAAAGTGTCCTTGATATGTTACATGTGGTGGTTGAGATTATAATTTGTTTTGGAGGAGTTTTTGCTTATTTATCTCAATATTGTCTCTTGAGTCCGTAGATCTTGAATGAGAAGTTTCGAGAGATAAGCCTAGTTGAAGGCCTTCCACTATGAGTTGCAAGGAAATGTAATATTTTATGGAAATTATATTTAAAGAAATTTAAAATGATATATGGTTTTATATTAGTGAGGTATTTTTATAGGTGAACCAACTCAGTTTTGAACACCTTATTGTGGGGTCTTGAAGCTAGTTTGGAGCAATTGCAGTGTTTGAGTTGTTTGGAGGTCTTCTAATTAAAATTGGAAGAAAATGTAAATTTTTATGGAAACTAGACTTAGATATATTTCCATTTATATATGAATTAAGTCATGATGATTAGGTTTTTACATGCCAAGTTGGTCATTCTTCAAGACTAAATTTCCATGCATTGAAGACATAGTGGGGTTTACATGCTTCTTGGTGAGTTTCATGGTGGAGATGGATGTTTCAATTTTTCCCAAGCCTATTGATGATGATTTGATGTTGGTAACATGTTTCATGATTATTTTTGAGCCATTAAAATTTTATTGAAGACATTGGAGGTGTTAAAGCATTCATTGGTGCTTTAGGAGCTTGTTTTGAGCTTACTTGTGTTCTTGGAGCTTGTTGGAGATGTTTTGTCCCCTGACGACCCTTGTGGTCATTTTTAGCTGATTTATATGATGTTATTGTTATATTTTTGAGTTTAGATGACTGATATAATTGGTCATTGATGACTTAGGAGGTGATTTGATCTAGTTTTGAGTATATAAGTAAGTTTTATGAGTCATTTATTACTAGTTGAGAAAGTTTGCATATGAGGGACCTATATAGGAGTGAAGGAGAAGGTTAAGGGGTTAAGAACAAAGGTAAGAAGAGCCATGAATAATTGAATAAGATTAAATACTATATGTTTAAGGAAATTGATACATTTAACCCATGAAGGAGAGAGATTGAGTGAGTTAGGAGAGAGCTTGTTTGGATGAGGGTTTGGTGTGTTTGGTGTTGAACTTGGATCACAATCAGTTGTGTGAACAACCCATTTTATGTGATAATTCATTTAAAAATATCTTATGATGATTCATATTCATAGGAGTCCTTTTTTGTGAGTAATATCAATAAAGGTTTAGGGGTTGGTGCCTCACTAAAAAAATATTGTAGGATGTGTAATATTATTGCAAGTCCTTGATTTGTGTAATATAAACAATGGTTTTAATGGGTTTTCTATTAGAAATTAAAATCACCAAGAGGGGAGGGGTGAATAAGTTTTCCTTAAATTTTTAAAACAATTCTGAATCACAGTAAACCATTCAATCTTGATCTACTTGTATCATGAATAAGAAGAGACATTCAAACATAGTAATCAACAAAAAAACACATATGAAGAAAATAGTTAATATAGAAACCCTTGTAAGGATAAAACCCCACTGAAATCAATGCAAAATAAAGGAAAATTGTCCTATAACAAGTTACAAAGATCTCAATATGTTGAGCACCCACTCAACTTGAATCACCAACTCTAATTTATAAGCCAAGAACCTACTTGACAAATTTTACTGAGGATCTTACTTGTATGGAATCTACAACTCCCACTTTTGCTAAGAACCTACTTAGTCTTTTCAAAATTTGATCATGTAATCAATTTTAATCCCACTATAAAAGGAAGGAATCCCATACGCACCGACCTACTACCCAAAGAGAAGCTAAGCGCTCACCCGAGGCACGCGCATGTGCCAAGTTTCTCTTTTATGTGAGTTTTAGTGGGAAGAATTTATCTATGATTAGTGTAAGAGTATTCAGGAAAGAAGTTTAGACATACAAGAATCATAGGGCTCAGAATGGCCTCTAGATCCTTGTAGCTTCTTTAGACCAGATGTTTTAATAGACTCCATAACATATATTATAACAGAAAGAAAGATATAATCATTCATTCATAGCATGCAAGGAAAGAGAAATCCTATGAAAGAAATATACATTAAATCTCTTACGATATCCATGTCTATTTACAATAGGTAACCTCATTGTATTCATTGTTTCATTACAAAGAGCCATAGAGGGCAGACTGCAGTCATGCACATCACTAGGCTTGTATAACTATGCCAAAAGAAAAAGAAATTACAATACTAAGCCTAGTACATTCCTTTCTGCATCAAAGTTCCACTTGTAGAAATCCTGCAGAGCTTCACCCATGTTATCTCTCTCTCTCTCTATGTATATCTCTTCCTCTATCTCTATATCCCCATTTGTATGTTATCTCGGTCTCTTTTTCTATTCCATAGGCACTTGTATTTATCATCTTCCCATGCTACCAACTCACCTTGTTGCGCCCTCAGATCCGTCACCAAGTGTCGAATGTGGTCCTCCAAGCGAGCATGTTCCTTCAAGCCTGAGCTCTCCACTCCATCTCATGATGATCTTCTAGAAGATTCCATCACTGGCATGTTCTTTCCTGGACAACCTATTACCAGGATAACATCTTATCGTGTGCAACCGATCATGCTTTTCATGTGTTCTACCTTTGTTTCATAAATTGGCTAAGTCCCAAACCTCCTTTCACGTGCGCGTGAACCATGTGCCTTCTTAACTCTTCCTCCTGCGTGATTTTTCCTTACACAACCTTCTATAACTGGGATCCCATTCACCCACGCACCTTCATACTTGGCCAATATTCTAGAGGCCCAACATTACCCCACACTATACCTATTCTCCACCCTTGGAAACATTCTACTTGACCAAGGTGCAAGTTGGTTCAATGGAACCAAGATGTAGACATATATTTTACAAAATGAATAAGGAATGAAAGAATAGGGGAAATAATGAAGAATGGGGGACATTAATTCAGAAGGCTTGGAAAGTCCGTCGTAGATTTGCCTCCAGGTTGTTCCACACTTCGACCTCACCCTTCGCCTTCTGGCATAGGTCACCCACCAGGGTGCTCACTTCATCAAAGCTTAGGCTAGCTCCCTGGGCACCCAAAGTGTCCACAATCTGTTCCATTTCCTTACCTAGATCCGTGAGCTTGTCCATTCTTTTGGATGACAACCCGGGGGTATAGTTCCTTTAGTTGGGCATTAATTGCATTTTCTTAAAGCCTCAATTTCCTAAGATTTATTTTCTACCTGGCCGAACCTTGTCCCTCTACCCCTGTTCCCCTTGTTCTTTTCCTAGAACTCTTTCAGCTCTACTTCAAGCGTGGAAACCAAGGAGCTTACCACCTTATCTCGATCCGCACATGTGTCGTATGTAGCTTCTATAGACTAGGTAGTGACCTTGATCTCTACAAGTACTTGGTTGTACTCAAACAAGTGCTATCACCTTTAACCGGTCCTCCTCCTTCAAGCGCATGGCCACTTCCTCTGTAGATTCCAATGCCAAGGGTTGTCTCTCCATGGTGAGGATGCGTGTTAAGTATTCTAGGCATTCTAGCGTTGATGTGTACCTTTAGGGGATTGGTGTTAGATCTGGGTGTTTTAAAATGATGGCACTTTTTATCGATTCTACTTTTTTGTAGACCTCCTACACCTTTTCCTTTTCCTCCTTGAGCTCGCGCTTTAGCTGCACACTGATTAATTCCTCTGTTTCAAGTTTTTGGCCACCTTAGCCAACTCCTCTTCCTTCTTGGCCAATTTTCCTCTAAAGCCCTTATGCTATCGTTCCGTGTGAATAGCCTTGCCTCTGTTTCAACCGCGACCTTGTTTAGAGCATTACACACTTGCTCGTCTGAGATCTTGAGAATTTACCAAGGGGTTGTCTCCCTTAGACTCTGGCAATGTGATAAGCACCTTTTGGTAGACCTCAAAGTCTAGCTCGTCAACGTGGGACTCAAATGCCCAAGAAAGCATCTTCTTGGTCCTAGGGTATGCACCCTCCTTCTCAAATGATCCCATGGCTATAAGTCTCTTATGTGGATATTGTGATCTACGGATCCTTATGCTTAACAACTTCCTTGAATCATCCACATGTGCCCATTATCCGCCTTCCTATTCTTCGAATCCGTCAGTTCTTCTACTCAAACGTGTACCTTTGGG
This sequence comes from Taxus wallichiana var. yunnanensis, assembly GCA_018340775.1. Lineage (NCBI taxonomy): Eukaryota > Viridiplantae > Streptophyta > Pinopsida > Cupressales > Taxaceae > Taxus > Taxus wallichiana. Next base: position 365,674,621 of record CM031242.1, on the reverse strand, counting down.
AAGCTTACTATCGTCAGTGGGGCCTCCTAGGCTATCATGTCCCTTTTCAATGCTCTCCTCCTTCCTTTCCTTAAGCACTATGTCTGCGCTATGCTCTAACTCCTAGTCTACAAGGGCCTTGAGCATCTTCTTCACTTCTCACTCTACCACTTTGGTTATCTGCTCCTTGGTAAAAATTATGTCTCCCTACTTCTCCATGACATCCTTCTCATCCGTCTTTGTATCTTCAGTGCCTTCATCACCTTGTGTGCCTTTTCGTCACACAAATACACTCTTGATTTTCATCCCCACTCTCTTCCTCCTGAGTCATAGACACTAAATACATGAGGTTCTAAAGGTTCCTTGTCTTTCTCTGGCTCTTCCTCCTCGTCTCCACCTCCTTCACTCTCATCCTCTCCTTCTCCCAGATATCTCTCCAATCATTGGTCACCTCTTTAGAGTCAACTTCTTCATCCACCCTCTGCTTCTTCCTGAGAGGTGTCTTTTGGTCAAAAGATTCTACCTTCTCTTCTTCCTCTTATGACTCCTCCATGGTGGTTGGTTTGTTTGAGCGCCTCTACTTCTGGCATCTTTTGCTTTACTAGAGACTTATTTCTCTAAACATAGGTGCTTGGCTTGGAACTTGTAGAAGGTATGCTTGTTGTCCGAGCAGTCAGCACACTTGGTGCTCCTTCTCTCTCCTCTACCTCTGCCGTTCTTAGATGTTCTCGCATGGCTTCTTATTTCCCAAGGATCTCAAGTATTGAGATCTCATCCACCAAGTATGTGCCCTTTTCAAATTTTGGCCTTATGCACATGTATACATGCACCACGGATCCTCCAGTGATGGGAAGCGTTATTGGCCTAGTCATATGGATTTTGTGCAACACATACTTCTCCATGTATGCACGCTTACCTCCGGGGTAGTTTAGTTTCTTCCTCATATCCATGTTCTCCGATCCAAATTTCTAGCTCGGCCTTAGCTTCTTTGATTCTTTAAATCTGTTCACTCCCGCTTAGAAGTATTGGGCAATGAACACGAAAGGAAATCACCAAGGGCTCCATGATTCATCAATAAGTTTGAACTTTCCCAAGCAGTAGTGCTGGTACACCACGAACTTAGCTTCTCCCTGTGTGGCTACTAGGAGTTGTTCAGGGATCCTCCACTCCACCCCGAATGCATTTCTCAAGCGTGTATACCATTTTTCAAGCCATGCTTTGTGGGGAGCCATCATTGTATCACATGCATATTTTTCAAACCTCTTCACAGTGAAGGTGTCTTCTAAAATTTTCCTCCATAATTTCTATTTCATTAATGTATGTATTATGGAATAGGATGTTGTTAAGTATAATTAGTAGTAGCGTCGATAGAAGATAATGGTGCCATTATGACGTGCCGCCGAATAATGTGGAGTACGGTAGCAGTCAAAGTACAATAGGAATGTTGTAAAAAAAGTAAATATATGTACAGTGGTGCTCCTGGTAATGTTAAAATGTCAAAGTTTGGGTAATTAGAGAAGTAGGGTCTACATGATTAGGAATTAGAAATATTATATTGGTAATAAGGACAAGGAGTGAGGTCATAAATATTTTGTGTATTTTATTTGTAAAAAGTCTAAAAATGTGGAACCCATGTAAAATGATAAGGTTTATCTTATCTTAAAAGATAAGCTTACATGTGGATAAGAGTCCGGGTATGGAATATGATTCATCAGTGGATTTCTTATCCTATCTTAGAGATAAGATGGATAAGCCTGGAAGTTCTATCCTCAGAGAGGCCATGCTCCCCCTAATTTATCATAGAAGGAAGTAGTGAGAAATATTGTAGGAAGTGTGCGAAGGAAGCCATCAATTCAAAGGTGTGTTGAAGAAGTGTAATTGAAAAAGTTTCTCCCATAGTCTTGGTGAAAGGCAAGTGAAGTCAATAACACTTGAAGTACCTCATGGGTGAGATTGTAACAATTTCATGTTAATATTATAATTTACTTTGATATTTCAGATTTTCATCATACCGTCTTATCATAGTCAATGGTATTCTTGTGTTATGTTTGTTGTTTTGTTTCAGATTACATCCACCAAACTAAAGGCATGCATTAGTAAATAATCATATACGAGGAGTTCCGGTGAAGAATTATCATAGTGCCGGATTGGTGATGATAAGTCTTCAGCTGGGTACTCCCACACAAACTTTTCTGGTGCATCTAGCACTCCAATTTCTACAAACACTATGGTGAGTAGGACATTGCCAAAGAGGATCTTGTCCCCTTCCTTCACGCACTTTACAATTTCCTCGCAATGTATGTGGATAAGTTATATATAGTACCCTCTGCAATCTTCCTGCAGACATGTATCCATGGCTTGTTGACTTGCATCCATAGTTCTTCACCATTCGAGTTTTATTACCAGGTGCGTGGCCATCTTCATAAAGGAGTCCTTGATGTCTAAGATGTCATAGTACTACGACCCTTTCTTATGGCATACTCTGTGATGGTCTCTTGAATAGCCTCCTTGTCACCAAGGTCATCTTCTAGGCTATCTCCCTCGCATATGAGGCTTGTAAACTATGAAATCAACTGGGGAGTCACACGCATCTTGTGCCCAACAAAGTGGAAGTAGTCCTCATGTACCCGAGACATCAACCACTGGTACAAGTGATCTAGATTCCCAAAATAAGGCAACTCATAGAGTTGTAGTAACCCTACCTTTCCAGCTTGACCTTTACATCATCATTGTAGATAGGCAAACCTTCAGGTGTTTGTTTGTTGGTTGGGTGTACCAATTCTAATGCCATTTATTTCTCTATAGTGTTGGTGTGGTGATTATAGTCACCTGAATGGTATGATTTTCAAATGGTATTCCCATCCGGTCCCCATGCATCTCATATGTATACCATTCTTCATTTGTATCTACCTCGGGTTCTAGTTGTTTAGCCTTAGCTTTTCCCTTTCCTTTCTTGGATGCCATGGTTGAGGTAATTTTATCACTCCAATCCTCTCCTTGTTAGTCTGCTTTCCTTCTCCTAACCTTTGATCTCAGGTATGTGATACAATTCTTCTAAACCCGTGACCTAGTTTGCTGAACCCTAACTTTGATAAATTCTTCACAAGACAACGTCTTTTTACTTCTTTCCATGCCCATGTAATTCCTTCCTTCTGGTTCATAATCTCAAACTGGATTTTCACATTTTTAATCACATAAATCTTCCACTTGATCGAATATGAAAAACCCTAGCTGATAACACTTGCTTATATCTCCAACTCTTTGTTTCACAAAGTAAAATGAGAGTGCCCCGACCCTCTATTTATAGTTTTTCCTTTTTCTAGTCATTAAAGGCTACTTTACCTACCCCCATACTTTGTTCATTTAATGCATATTTTTAAAACAAAGCCCATCTTCAGCACCTTCACTCATGCACCCTTCCTATGCAAAAACCCTCTTTAACTCGCGTGCCCTTCCTGTAAAATGCCTCCAACCTTCTGGCGCGTAAACCAACCTGACAAGAGACTCTTACACGTGCTCAACACGCGTCGAAGGAACTTATTTTGTCCAGATTCTTGCTTTCACCTACCTCGTGTTGCTTTAACTGTGCTTCCTTTTCCTTTGTATGTGGGATCTACAAGTAGCTTTATCCTGGCACCAACCATTCTATCTTTTCTCTTCATCTCTCTTTCAACTGGGCTACTCAACAAGGCTCTTCAACACAACTTCCTTGGTACTTTTAATCACGTGCTTCTTCACTTTTCTCCTTCACTTTTCTCCACCCCACACTTAAACGATGCGCATTCCTCTACACACTCATAAATTCTCCAAAAATAGCAATAAGGTTACTGGCACCCAAGGCACAAAACAAAACAACAATGCGAAAGGGAAACACAAGGGAAGGAAAATGCATAAAGGAAAATTTCTAAACTAACTGGAAAAACTACCTTATTTACAAACACCAAGAAGACTTATTTATAGTAGGGCTTCAGCCTACTACCATTGAAGTTTCTAGGTAACTTCATTCCATCCAAAGTGCTTATAACTGGCACACGCTTGAATCAAGGATGTATGAGATTGTGTAGGGACATAACCAATGGAATTTTAACTTTCCAAGATGGCGCAGAAATCTAGAATCATACAGTAATACCATCTGCCCAACCTCAAACTTCTTATTTCTAATATGGCAATCATGCCAAGCCTTTTGATTTGCCTTTTCCACTGTTTGGCTCCAACGGGCAAGTGATCGTCTCTCATCTAGTTTCATTAGTTCATCAATTCTTTCTTCCAACGTGCTTTCTCATCAACTAATCCTCCTATGCACACTATTCGTAGAGAAGGTAACATAAATTCAACCGAAAAAATAACTTCCATGCCAAACACCAATTGAAAAGGTGTGGCTTTATTTAGTCTTTTATACGTAGTCTTGTAAGCCCATAAAACTACGATACCTTGTCATCCCAATCCTGTCTTCCAACATCACAAATTTTGGTCAAGGTATGACTCGAGTATTTTTTGAATGCTTCGTAGTTCCATTTTCTTGTGGGTGATAGGGCGTAGTCTTATGATGAGCCACCATGAACTCAAATAGTAGGATCCTCACGGTCTCATTCAGAAAATGTGTACCCCTATCACTGGTCAAACTCAAAGGGAATCCATACCTTGTGATAATGTTCTCCCATAGGAACCTTGCCACTGTTGTTGCTGTGTAATCTTTAGTTGGGGCTGCCTCTGCCCACCTTGTGAGATAATCTATGCAAGTGATGACATAACGTGACCTATTCCTATGCATTGCCAGTGTAATAAGTCCTAAAAGTCTATCACCCACTTTTCAAAAGGCTCCACGCTAGGAATAGGATGCAAAGGCATTTCATCCCTCCTTCTTAGTTTTCCAATGCGTTGACAAGTGGTCACATGCTTTACAATAATCCCTAAAATCTTTGTACAAGGTTTCCCACCATAAACTTGCCATTAATATTTTGCACGTGGTGGCGTCACCTGCGTAATGCCCACCCGTACTTCCTCCATGTGCTTCCTCCTTGATGGCCAGACACTCATGCTTTAACAGACATCTGCACAAAACTTCATCATGTCCTAATTTGTATACGTCTCTACTAATCAACATGTAGGGCACGATGCGTATGGCCAATTGCTTCTTTTATAATGCCTTCATCCCATCCGGCGCCAAACCTTCTTTTAAAAATACAACAATCTCTTCCAAATCGGGCGCAGCCGTAATCTAAATAGTTACGTGCCTTGCATTTCTTCCTCAATACTTTGCACATCCTCTCCTGAATCAACTCTTGACAGATGATCAGGTCCACAATTGCTTTTTCCGGGCTTCACTACAATGGTGAATTCAAACTCTTGAAATAACAACACCCATCGACATATGCACCCTTGAAGAATGAACTTGTTCACTAAATACTTTAATGCCATATGGTTGGTGTAGAATACAAAGGGCATCGCCAAACTACATATATTGTCTAAATTTGAAAAGTGCATAGATCATTGACAATGCCTCACGCACGGTTGTGGTATATATTAACTAATGCACAACTCTTAGTTTGGTGGATGTAACTGGAAACACAACAACAAACATAACACAAGAATACCATAGACTATGATAAGAAGGAATAATGATAAATCTGAAATATCAGTGTAAATTATAATATCAACATGAAATTGTTACAATCTCACCCATGAGGTTCTTCAAGTGTTATTAACTTCACTTGCCTTCAAACAATAACTATGGGAGAAACTTCACAATTACACCTCTTAATGGCTTCTTTAACACACCTTCAAAATGATGGCTTCCTTTACACACTTACTCATACAATATTTCTCACTACTTCTCTCTATGCTAAATGAGGGGGGGTGGCCTCTTTATTTATAGGAATTCAGGCTTATCCACCTTATCTCTAAGATAGGATAGGAAATCTCTTCCGGCCAATCATATTCCATGCCTAAACTCTTGCCTTTACATGTAGGCTTATCTTCTAAGATAAGATAAACCTTATCATCTCACATGGGTTCCACCTTTTAGACTTTTCCACAAATAAAATATACAAAATATTTATGACATCACTCTTTGTCCTTATTACAAATATAATATTTCTAATTCCTAATCATGTAGACCCTACTTCTACTTATCCCAACTTTGACATTTTAACATTACCTGACCACTTACGACAAATATTTACTTTTACAACATTCCTATTGTACTTTGACTATTACCGTATTCTACATTATTCATGGCACCGCATCGACTATGCCGTTATCTTCTATTGGACGCCACTACTAATTATACTTAACAACATCCTATTCCTAATACATACATTAATAAAATAGAAATTACGGAGGAAAATTTTAATGTCGACATTTTCCCCTTCCTAACTTCTACTCCATCCTCGGAGTAGACTCTTATGGACATTCTGAAGCTGGTGCTTGGAAAATCTTTAACTTGTCATGGTTGACCCATTTTGTAATGGGAGTACCATCCAATTCCTCCAGTTGATATGTACCATTTTCATGCACAGCTGCTATTTTGTAGGGCCCCATCCACTTTGGAAGAAATTTTTCTGTCTTCTTTTTTTTGTATCTGGAATCATATACTAGAACCAAGTCATTCACATGAAATGGAGACCAACGGATCTTTTGATCAAAGTATTCCTTCTGCTTCATTTTCTTCTTATAGCTTGTATCCTTCGCTATTTCCTCATTTCCTCTAGAAATGAAGATGTACCAACCTTTCTTTTATGAATCACTTTCATCCATCCTTTCATTTTTCATAACTCTCACAAAGTGGGAATATCAAACTCAATAGAAGAACTCGGATCAATGCCATAAGCCAACCGAAATGGGGAGTATCCTGTTGTTGACTTTGATGTTGCCCTATATGCCACAATGCTGCATGAATCCTTTTATCCCACTTATGTACCGCAAGGCCGCATCTTTGCTAGAATTTGACACAACACAAAATTTGTCGCTCCACCCGTCCATTTGTGCTTGGCTTGTATGTTGTTGCCTTCCGTGCTTAATAGAAAACTTGTTGACTAGGCTTCTACCACCTCATTAATGAAGTGGCTTCCTTGATCTGTTACAATTTCTAATGGGCAACCAAATCTGGTGACAATGCATTCATATATGAACCTTGCCACTTCATCCATGGAAGTTGTTTTCAATGGCCTAGCTTCAACCCACTTGGTTAAATAATCTGTGGCAACTACAATATACTTATTTTGGCATGGGGTAGTTGGAAGTGGACCTACAATGTCTATTCCCACTTTTCAAAGGGACCAAGTGGAAGAATAGGGCATAATGGAGCTGATGAAGTCTTACGGTTACCATGTGTTTGACAAATATCACATGTCTTACAATAATTATAACAATCTCTAAAAAGAGTGGGCCAGTGATAACTTGCATCCAAGATCCTTCTTGCTGTAAGTTGTCCAGAGAAGTGTCCTCCACATGTACCATTGTGGAATTCTTCTATCAGCTCCTTCCTCGATCACGTCCAACCGCCCTCTCAGATCGTCCATCGTGTCCTATTCGAAATAATACTCCATGTAATAGAATATGGACGACTGGCTTGAGTAATCTTCCTCTTAGTCTTTGCATTGGCACCATCAGGAAACTTGAATTCATTTAGATAATTCCAAATATCTATGTATTCACTAGGGATTGTGTCAAGAGATAACAATGTTGCATCTGGGAAATCATCATCATCACAAGGTGAACCTAAACCATCATAGGCTCGAGAGAGTGCATCTGCATTGACATGCTTCTTTCCTGGCCTATCTATAATATCAAATTCAAATTCTTGTAGCAAAATTATCCATCTTGCTATCCTCCCTGATGGGTTAGGCTTATTGACAATATATTTTAGAGCCTGATGATCTGTTACAACTATAAATTTCTGCCCTAGCAAGTAATTTCTAAACTTCTTTACAACAAAAATGATAGCTAGAGCCTCTTTTTTTCGCCACAAGATAATTTACCTCAAGATCGCTCATTTGTCTGCTCTCCCAAAGTAAATTGGATGATCATTCCCATTTTCATCCTTTTGGCTCGAGTACTTCCTAGTGCTGCATCCGAGGCATCAAGTATACACAATGAATGGCTTGCTCCAATCTGGATTCTTTAAAACAGGTGAAGACACCAGGGCTTCCTTCAGTTGTTCAAAAGCTTCATGCGCCTTATTTCCTGGTTCATAAGTAACATCCTTCTTCAAGAACTCGGGTTAGTGGTGTGTAATCTTTGAGAAATTCTTGATGAACCTTCTATAAGAACCACATGGCCTAAAAATGATCTCAACTTACTTCTATTCATAGAAATGGTAACTCTTTGATTTTTGAAACTTTATCAGGATCAATACCAATACCATCTCTGGATACAACATGCCCTAACAAAACACCTTTAGAACATCCAAAGACACACTTTGTAGGGTTTAGTGAGGCTTGTGCTTCATCTAACCTTTGAAATGTTGTCTCCATCTAGTGCAGGTGGTCCATCTTGCTCCCATAGATGCAAAAATCATCCATAAATACTCTGATGAAGTTCCCAATGTAGGGTTCAAACACCCTATTCATCAAGCACTGGAATGTTTCCGGAGCATTACACAACCCAAAAGGCATAACTCTATAAGAAAACGTTCCCAAGGAGTGGTGAACGTGGTCTTCAGCTGATCTTTCTCTCGCTATACGAACTTGGTCAGATCCGCTATATCCATCAAAGAAACTATAACACTCCGGCCAGCTACTTCATCCAAAATCTGATCTGAGAATGGAAGAGGGTAATGATCCTTCTTTTGTTGCCTTATTGAGCTTCCTATAATCAACACAAATGCGTAGCTTCCCATTCTTTTTTATTGAGATCACAATGGGAGAAACCCATTCTCGAATTCTCCACAAACAAATATAAATCCCGCATCAAGCAACTTATCTATTTCTTCTTTTTAGCCTTGGAAAAATTAGGATTCATTCTATATGGCATTTGCTTTATGGGCTTAAGCACCATCTACCACTCAATAGAATGTTCTACCCAACTTACTTGACGGAGTTCCTTGTAATCAAAAGTGAATATGTGTATGTACCTTCGAAAGAGCTGGAGGTAGGATTCCTTCTCACTCTCCATCACAGCATCACCAATCTTTATTTGTTGGAGACGATCATCAATTTCTTCTTCAGATAATTTTATGGGATCATGAGTCGGTGTGACTGGAAGGATATCCATGACCGAAACATCAACCTCACTTTCTTCATCTTCAGTGTCCACTTCACTAGTACTCGAGTAATCAGAGGATGTCCAATCATCAGTTTCATCACTTGAATCCATGTGTTCTCGCCTTATGATGCCGAGGGATCACGTTTATCTTCACCTCTCTCTACCACGTCCAAGTGTCATGAAGCCTTCATTCCAAAGAGTTTCTTGCATGAACTCTCCTTAGCCATGGTCTTCCCAACAACATTGGGGTGCAACAAGATTCATTTTTCATCACCGAAAGTCTACCACACATACAACACCCATAATGATATATTGCCACATTTGAAACTACACCTTCTCGGTTTAGTTTTTCCTTTATTTAATGACCTTAACATAAGTGTTGAGGGCGATCAATTTTTAAACCCAACATATTCATTACGACTCTGGTCATTACATTAATCGCAGCACCTCCATCAACTAAGACATCATGAATTGAAATACCATTACATAATACCTCACTTGGAGCGTAGGGATCCGCTCTCGCCTCCAAAACAGGACCTCAACCTCCTTCCTTCGTTGAGCATCGAGTCCACTTCGCAGCCTCCCGCCTCTTCTCGAAGACATAGCCAAGAGTTGACCATATGTAATATTTGTAGCCTTTTGGACAGATCGTCTAAGATGGAGTATGGTCCTTGTCCCCGTGAAATCGTAAAATCCCGCACACCCAACTTTCTTCTCCTATGTTTCTTACTAGTTTCTCCTTTCATCTTCTTAGGATCATTTCCATCTTGGTTATCTTTTTCTTTCTTTCTTTTTGTTACAAACACATCTACTTCATTATTTATGCTCTTATCTACTACATCAAAAGAATTCACAGTGTGCTTTCCTTTATCATTATCTCTGTACTGTATGTAGAAGCTCTATCTGACAATTATACTTATAATGACCCTTTTATAACAACCATAACATACAACTTCAGAAATATTTCTTTTGGACCTCTATCTCCTCCCCGAGAACTAAATTTTTCCTCAAGAAGATTAATAGTTAATCGACCCATCTTTCTCGAGCAGATCTTCATACTCAAGAGATGTACTAGGAGAAGGATTTGTGCTCACCGAGAGTGGTCAGGATTCTGACCAAAGGTGCTGGTGTAGGCTCTACTTTAGCAACAATTTTCTTTGGGCTCCTCTTCCATGCTTTCTTTCTCTTCTTGCAATCTCCTTTGCTTGTTCAATGGTAGCTGGGTGGTCATACTTCACTCGTTGTCTGATCTCTGGCTTCATCCCAAGAATGAAGTGCTTACAGAGGAGATTATCCACGCCATTCATTAACCCATCCGCTAATCCTTCCTTCCGATCTGGGCATCGAGCTTCCTCCTTAGCTCTAGAACACGAGCATGATAATCCCTTATCTTCTCCTTCTCTCCTTGGGCTAGCTTTGTGATATCGATCATGAGATCTGCATATTTCTGTTGTTCACCAAATTCTTCAAGAAAACTTTCAGTTAATAAATCCCATGAGTTTTTCACATTATCACCTAGTGTTTCAAACCACCTAAGGGCTGAACCATCCAAAAAGGTAGGAAAAAATTCAGTCCATTGTTCCCTTCTTATAAGGCCATTACAAATACAAGATCGTTTAAACTCTTGAATGAAAGAGGAAGCATCTTCATTAGATTGGGCTGAAAAAATAGGAATCTTCCCCATTTCCAAAAGTAACCACAATGAAATACCAACCCACAAGTACAATCAACAAGACTTATGTGCACAAATAATTGGAATCACTATAATAGAAAATAGAAATGACCATGGTAAACTATGGTAAAACTTGACTTACTGTGGTAAAAATTGACTTTACTGTGGTAAACACTATTCACAGTAAAAAGTGAAGTTATCATGGTAAAAAACTATTTACGTGGTAAACACTATTCACAATAAAAAGTGAAGTTAATATGGTAAATACTATTCACGGTAAAAAGTGACTTTACTGCATGGTAAATACTATTCATGGCAAAAAGTGACTTTACCATGGTAACTACTATGCACAGTAAAAACAAGGTTACCCTCCAAATGTTTTCTGACTAAGTGGGAATATTTCTCCAGAAAATCCACCAACGAGGAATGGTCCCAGCAACGGAACCAAAATGTCAACACCAATCCGCACTATGATAATTCTTCACCGGGAACTCCTCGTGCTATGATTATTAACTAATGCACAACTCTTAGTTTGGTGGATGTAATCTGGAAACACAACAACAAACATAACACAAGAATACCATAGACTATGATAAGAAGGAATAATGATAAATCTGAAATATCAGTGTAAATTATAATATCAACATGAAATTGTTACAATCTCACCCATGAGGTTCTTCAAGTGTTATTAACTTCACTTGCCTTCAAACAATAACTATGGGAGAAACTTCACAATTACACCTCTTAATGGCTTCTTTAACACACCTTCAAAATGATGGCTTCCTTTACACACTTACTCATACAATATTTCTCACTACTTCTCTCTATGCTAAATGAGGGGGGGTGGCCTCTTTATTTATAGGAATTCAGGCTTATCCACCTTATCTCTAAGATAGGATAGGAAATCTCTTCCAGCCAATCATATTCCATGCCTAAACTCTTGCCTTTACATGTAGGCTTATCTTCTAAGATAAGATAAACCTTATCATCTCACATGGGTTCCACCTTTTTAGACTTTTCCACAAATAAAATATACAAAATATTTATGACATCACTCTTTGTCCTTATTACAAATATAATATTTCTAATTCCTAATCATGTAGACCCTACTTCTCTACTTATCCCAACTTTGAAATTTTAAACTTTGACATTTTAACATTACTTTGATTTATTCTGACCACTTACGACACCACTAACTCCTTGAAAATTTCTTCGATGAAGGGGTTAGAAATGGATCAATGACACAAATTGCATTTAATTCCCTATAATCCACACAAATTCTAATCTGCCCATCCTTCTTGATGCTGATTACCATTGGACTTATCCATTCTGATTCTTCCACTACCTCAATGATCCTAGAAGCTATCATCTTGTCTATTTCCTCCTTAACCTTCACGCGTAAGTTGGGATTCATTTGGTATGGCCTTTTTCTAATCAGGTGTGCACCTTCCTTCAATTTTATCCTCATCTCCCCAAGGAATGGTGAATGCCTTTTAGCTCATGGTACCCATGCGGGAATAAATCCTCGAATTCACGCAATATCAATGATCTTTGATACTTCCTTCTTCATCCAATAATCTCCAATAATAGCTTCCTTAGGTTCTTCTCCTGAACTGATGTTAACTTTCTTTGTCTTTAACAGCTCATGGTAAGCATGCGCACGGGCATCTGCACTATCCACAACTTTCGCGTCCCTATAGAATGGTTAACATCTAAACTTTCTAATTCCTCTCCATCGATCACATATACTAACTTTCCTTCTCCTTTTTCAAACACATGCTCAAGTCAGTAACTCTTCTCGTTTCTTTAATCTCTTTGAATGCACCTCCAATCCTAGTTCACCTAATAATTCCAATAGCCTATCTTCCATTCGCACTATCCCCCATGGTAAGGTGCTTGATATCTTTCAAGGCCTTATCAATCGATGGTTTGGTACTCGATACTCAAAGGCTTGAATAAGATCAGCCATGAGCTCTTGCCAATTCCTTGTATCTGGTGGCATGTCTTCAAATGAATGTACCATGCATGTGCATAGCCTTGTAGTGTAGAATACAACTTGTGCACCCAGAGGGATGGTGGCAAGGCTTCCATGCCTTCTCTCCAAACCCATTCACATTCCTAGATATGGAAAGAGGCGGGCTCCTTCCCATGGTACTCCCGATGATGGTGGGTATATTACTTCTAGAAAATCTGACAAAGAGAGCAATTCTTACCTCACGCCACTCTAAAAGGCTCTCCTGATGCATGGCCCACCAACGAGCTGCTATGCCGAGAAAGACATAACTCAACATCTCCTCCATTCCTTCTTGTTCTTCCACTAAGCTTTTATCTCCTATAGAAATATCTCAGGGAAGGCTCCTTCAAAGTACTTGGGTAGTTCTTTTCCTCTAAGGCACCGAACCGTGCACACCTTTGTTACCTTGGTCACCGATCCTCTCAATTACCATCCCATTAATTCATAAGTCCTATGCACCAAATTTTCACATGCCAGACTGGTGGTATCACCACCGACTAAGCATCTTCAAACTGGATAACCCCATTAATAAGGTGTACCATCTCGTGGTCTCGATTGAGCGCACATAAATCTTGTCTAGAACTTTTCTCCTGATGGTTCAATGTAGAGCATTGACTTCCCATGAACCAGGGTATAATGACCCCTCCTCTTTGTTCTCAAAACTGATGTACCCTTTGTTGAACTAAATGTCCATATTGTTCTTGTAACACCAAGGGCACCCAAGTAATGCTGGGAAATTATCCACCTCGGTGAGTGCCAAGACTTCGAAGTCCCTAGTAAAATTGGCTCCCTAAATAGTAATAGCTGCATCCTTTAAGACATCGATGGGCATTTCCTTAGTCTTGTTTGCCATATATAACAAATTTGAATATGGCTGTAATGTAGGTCTCCCATCGATGCCATGCATCTAACGCCAAAACATTAACCTCCGCGCCAGTGTCAATGAGTATATTGCTGAGGAGCCATCCATCTACAACTGCATTTAATGTAATCTCCTTGTCATAGTCAAGGTTGTGAGGGGGAAGGTTCACGTGCAAGACCTATCTCTCGCACTCTTCTCTAGCGCGTGGTACCTTCTCTCTCAACCAAGATCCTAGCAAAGGAATGATGTTCTCTTGCCTTAGCAATTTACACACCTCCTTGACCTCATCCAGGTCATCTTTCTATGCCTCGATTCTCCTTCCTTGTTCCTCCCTCCTGGATTGCTCCTTTAGACACTAGATCTCCCCTTGCAAGCTTCAAATAACATCCATGGTGTCCTGATATATCTCCTTTTGATGCATGGGTCTGGATACTTTCCATGAACGACCTCTTCCCTTGAAACTAGGTTCTTCTATCTTGGTATCTCCCTTGCGCACATGGATTCTACCCTTGTTGTTACCAAGACAGGCTCTAAACCTTCATCCCATGTTACTTGAGGCATCCACTATATGTCTAATTTCTTGATGTTGACCATCACAGTGCCTTTGTCCTTCCGGTGCTGCTGATTCATATGCTCAAATAATTCCGAGCACTCCTCATACTTATGCTTCTTACCACACCATGAGCATTACAACAAGTCTTGGGCACTCACGCTTGTAATGTTCTGTAGATCCACAATTAAAACATGTTCCTCGCGGGAACTCACTCCTTCCTCCATGGTTACCTCATCCATGGAATCCTCCTTGAAAACCTCTTCCACGCACGCCTCCATCTGCGTGCTCTTCATAATGGCGATCATCATTTTTAGAACCACTGGAAATGCTGGTTTGGCACACCCCATGATCAATGGCCTCATGTATCTGATCAATGAGCCTATAAATTTAGTATCATGGGTTGTGGAGGTGTAAATCTTGCAATAACAAGATACATTCTTCCTGATCGCACACTATGCAAGGGACATCTACTTGTATCATGGTCCCCATGATAGATTTCACAGTCTAATGTCACAACGCGTACCATCCTCCGGGGGAAATTTTCCTTAACGTGCCCCTCTAATTCACAATATGTGCACCATAAACCATTATGAGTATCATGGGTGAGTTCACATATAGATTTTCCAACTACTTATCCATATCAACAATCTAAGCCTCCAAGAATGGGCTAACGCCAGTATCAATACTACCAACAGCTTCGGCATGCAAGGTAGCCTCCAATGCTTTGTGTGGATCTGTAAAAGTCTTATGAGACAAGGCCCTTCTAAAAGGGGTGATCAATCCTCCAACAAACCACTATGCATGCTGAGAAGGATGTATATCATACGATAATTTAGACAAGAGAGTCTTAAAGCACGCATCATACTCCCACACACTCTCCATTCCTTGTTGTATCTCCTTCAAAGTGCTAATGATTTTTTTCTTGAACTCAGGAATGTGGAACTCTGCCAGGAATGCATTCTTTAAGGTAGTGTAATCCACCACCGTTTGATGAGGGTCATACTTTCTATACCAGCTATGCGCGTGCCCTTACAATGTGGTTACAAATTGACTAGCCTTTCATTCTGGGGTTGTGATACCTTCGCACACCATAGCATTTCACACTTGTGAACATGTTCTATAAGCATCCTCAATGCCCCTGTAATATGGTAAATGTAGAGACATCTCAAAGAAAACTTAAGGTGGTGGCTGGGGTCCTTGTCCTAAACCAGAGCCTTGGTTCCCTCTAGTGTTTCCTCCATTGCTTGATCCACTAGGTCCTATACCTCCAGAGCCACCGAGCCATTGGGTCCAATAGGGCTGTAGGAGCTATGCCAAGAACCCCATGGTCCCACCGAACTATGCACTTGACATTATGTGATACCACCCCACAACCGCAAATTCATCACGTGTCACTCCCTGATGTGAGACCAAAAGCTTGTACACTTGCCCCTTGTCCAAAAACTCCTCCAAATACTAGAATATGTGCAGCCATAGAAGAAGGAACTAAAAATTACACCTCCTAGGTGCAGATCTATCTCTTCCACTGGTTTCAATTGGGTCAATACTTCCTCCTGGATCGGGAAAACCAAGTGCCAAGGCTCGGTCACTGGGTGGGTTCAGATATGTGCCAACGACTCTCCTTTCTCCATGTAACGAAATCTCACCAGAAGCCAAAGGGGTCTCCCTTATGCGCTTGCCAAGATGGGGTAGCATAGACTGCTCAGGTTCCACGTCTTCCATGTGAACCTCAACTCCTTCCCGTAATGTCAGTTTCATAGATCCTTCACACTAGCAGCCTTACATCACCTAGTAATCTCCCTTTCACACGCTTCGCCATACTTGAGCTATCTTTCTTCCCTCTCCCTTTCTGTTGTATCATCTGCCATCTTCCTCCACTCGAGCTTCCTTACCCAAACCTCGAATGGTTTAGCCGGACATTGGGAGTTCCTCTAAAATCATTGTAACCATCAATATCTTCATATCTAGAGGAATAACACATAGAAATGTTCCTCTAGGTTCTCATAGAAACTCAAACTCAACAATCTCGGGCAAGAATACGTGGAAATAGCATATTCTAGAGTGTAACTAGCTAGTAATCCTCCCCACTAGTAATCTACAAGATGGGTCCACGTCAGATTTGCATCCTGTAACCTTTGGTAGTCTTCTTCGGTCCATATCCACGATCCATAATGCTAACTTGATCTAGATGCATAGGTTGAAATCCATCCATATAACTCTACTGGGAAGTAGCAGAAAAAATTCTCATATAGATCATGGTAGAGATTCTCTTCTACCCATCTATGTGTATTGAACTCAGGTCCAGTGCTAAATCTCTAGGAAAATTCATCTTCCGTGCTCTTGAACCATGACTCAACATTTTCCAATGTTAACCGATCCGTCATTACTCTTTACACAAATCATGATGCATGCTATATCCCACTACAACTTCAAAAAGAGGTCCTGCAACAAAACCAAGATGTAGTCAATTTTACTCCCACTATAAAAGGAAGGAATCCCATGCGCGCCGGCCTATCACCTAGCAGAAGCTAAGTACTCACCCGAGGCATGCGCAGTGCCAGTCTCTCTTTTATGTGAGTTTTAGTGGGAAACATTTATCTATGATTAGTGTAAGAGTATTCAGGAAAGAATTTTAGACATACAAGAATCATAGGGCTCAGAACGGCCTCCAGATCCTTGTAGCTTCTTCAGACCGAATGTTTTAATAGACTCCATAACATATATTATAAAAAAAGAAAGATACAATCATTCATTCATAACATGCAAGGAAAGAGAACTCCTATGAACAAAATATACATTAAAGCTACTGATATCCATGTCTATTTGTAATAGGTAACCTCATTGTATTCATTTTTTCATTACAAAGAGCCATAGAGGGAAGACCATAGTCATGCACATCACTAGGCTTGTATAAATATGCCAAAAGAAAAAGAAATTACAATAATAAGCCTAGTACATTCCTTTCTGCATCAAAGTTCCACTCGCAGCAATCCTGCAGAGCTTCACCCATGTTATCTCTCTCTCTCTATGTATATCTCTTCCTCTATCTCTATATCCCCATCTGTATGTTAT
This sequence comes from Taxus wallichiana var. yunnanensis, assembly GCA_018340775.1. Lineage (NCBI taxonomy): Eukaryota > Viridiplantae > Streptophyta > Pinopsida > Cupressales > Taxaceae > Taxus > Taxus wallichiana. The sequence continues at coordinate 365,657,265 of CM031242.1, read as the reverse complement.
CTCGGTCTCTTTTTTCTATTCCATGCAGCACTTGTATTTATCATCTTCCCATGCTACCAACTCACCTTTCTATGCCCTCAGATATGTTGCCAAGTGTTGAATGTGGTCCTCCAAGTGAGCATGTTCCTTCAGGCCTAAGCTCTCCACTCCATCTCATGATGATCTTCTAGAAGATTCCATCACTAGCATGCTCTTTCCTGGGCCACCTGTTGCCAGGCTGGCATCTTATCCACGCGCAACCGATCACACTTTTCATGTGTTCTACCTTTGTTGCATAAATTGGCTAAGTCCCAAACCTCCTTTCACGTGCCGCATGAACCATGTGCCTTCTTAACTCTTCCTCCTGCACACTTTTTCCTTACGTGCCCTTCTATAACTGGGATCCCGCGTGCCCACATGCCTTCATACTTGGCCAATATTCCAAGGGCCCAACAGATCACATTCAATTGGTATAGTTTCTTAAACAACAAATTTGTGATCTATAAATCAGATCATACATTCTCATGCTCGGTCTTCACACTTCTTCATTCACCTATTTGTATTAGTCCTCTTATACCTTCAACTTTGTCTTTAACATCAAATTTTCAAGGAAAATTAGATGCTTATTTATATAAGAGAGACATGTTATTACATTTCTTTCATTTCATCTTCCAACTCTTCATATCCTTTTCAAATCATATAAAGAGTTTAGCATGACATCACCTATAGCTTTTTCAATACAATCATTTCACCCTATAGACCAGTCAATTACAAATACAGATCCTTCATGACCTGCCAAGACACTTAATACTCTATTAGTAATCTTGAAATACCTTCCTCAAATTGTTTCTCTCCTAATGTAATCGATAATATTCCAAACCGACATCCGTAAGGCTCCATTTGTAATTTTCATGTCAGCTTTTTCTTCTTATTTGGCAAGGTATTTTTGTCTTCTAGATATTCTAATCCATGTTTCAGGTTTAGGTGATGAAGATTGTGTGAGATATTACAGTTCTTCCCTTACCGAGTTCCATAAAGGTGAGTTTTTGAGCTAAAGTTTTACTTTCGATGCTCATTGTAGAGCTTATTCTTTACATGGAGACTCAATCTACTGGGGATAGTTGAATAGGTCTATTATGAATATTTTCCAAGTGGAATGAGGTTTTTTTATCATCAGGTTTTTATGAATAATTGTTAAGAAGGTAAACAAATTTTAAACCCTCTCAAAACCCTAGCTTGATAGCGACTTGGAAGAAATTTCTTATAGTGGTCCATAATCGATTTATTTTGTAAATGTGATGAATGCATGTTGTATAGGTCTCTTCCATATTTCTGTTGATGTAATTTAGAGGTTGTGATAGTATGTGGGCCCCACTAAAAATGCTTTTATAGATATTTTCATTTTGTGGCAAAGTTGTCCATTGGACCAGGTGACTAATTTAAAATTTATGAAACATGGGAGTTTTTAATTTATTTCTATTATGATTTAAAATCATGGTTTAGATTTAAGAGGTCAAGTGTGCCCTATTTTGCAAGAATGGGTTTTAGGCAATTTTGGGAAATTTGGAGCAGTTTGGGTAAAGAGCTATTTTAGAGGTGTTTGAGTAAGATTTGTGGAATGATTTTGTTAATGACCCCAAGGTTAATATATTTCCATTAATATACCACACTTGATTTTTATGATGTTTTAGAAAGTTATGGCTTGTTTTCTAAGGACTAATTTTGAGGGTGCTTGTTTTTGCATATCTTGAGAGGCTTCATGAGGTGAGATGATTGTTCCAAGTGTGTTTCATAGTTTATATAGGTTGTTGAAGGCTTAACAAGTATTGATTCCATATTGAGGATATGTAGTATAAAACTAGGATTGGTATAATAAATAGGAGTGTGACCACCTAGGTTTGTTTAACCTCAACAAACACATATGCTTTTATCCTTTGGTTTGCTAATTCTATGATTAAGGTTTATAGGTTGTTAGGGTTTCTAATTTTTATCATATCATCATAGGTTGTCTTAAGGTTTTGCAAATAAGAGTGACACACAACAAGGACCATTTCTAGACAAGCAAAATACCTAAAAAGTTTAAGATATCAACTATTTTCTTGTCCAAGACCATATAGTCCTTGTCCTAGATCATACAACTCTTCCATAGATTATATAGATCTTATATGGTCCTAAACCCGAAAGTTTTCTAGTTCAAAAATCTTCTATGTAGAATTTTATAGTTCCATATTCTCTTGTTCCAATTATTGGCACATCCAAATCATTCTAGAATCTTGTTGAACAAGCTAAGTCTCCATCCTATTATATTTTGAACAAGTTACTTATCAATTATCAATTAATTATTTCATTTCAAGTTGGAATGAATTATTTTGGTCACTCCTAATTGATGTTGTAAATGAATTAGATCAGAATAGTCTACTTGTTTCTAATCCTTACAAATTTTCATAGAAATATAATAAGGGTGTAAACATTTGATGAACCTAAATATTGAATAAAAATTATTTCTCAAACCTTTTTGGTCCTAGGAATCCTCGGATGTAGGTTTTATATGTGTTTTTGGTGAAGCACTTGGATTAATCAACAACCCATTGAACACAATGAGATTTACCCTCCTACCCATAAATTCCATGAACCTATGGATTCTTCTCCACTCCATATGGTTGGAAATCCTACCATTCCTGGTAATATCCCTAATGATCCCATAAATTAAGTTAAAATCACTAGTGAACACTATTTTTATGATGATCTTAATGAAGAATGAAATACCGATCATGAACAATTTGAAATGTTTTCTCATTTTCATGCGCAACTCTATGAAAAATCTCATCATATTTATCCTCTCATTAACATTCTTATTATTTCTAAAATTAATCATGATCAAGATTCTAATGAGAGGTCCAGTTTAGGATATTCAAATCCTCCTTTGTCTACTATTATTCATACATCGATTATCACCACTTTGACAATGCCTATGATATTGGGGAATCTAATCCTTGAATTCACAATATTGTTATGATTATACCTATAAAAATACTATCCCCAAATCATACATCTACACTCATAGTACTTCACATGTTTCCTTTTATAATACATGTAGGATATCAAATCCCTTGTTTGTATTTTGTAAGATCAAATATTATAACTGTAACAAGATGCATATGCTTCCTCACATATAATGGATTCTACCTAGTTACTTAATAATCCACTTGCACCCAAAGTGGATTCATATCCTCTTCCCATTATTTTTTCTCCTAAACTACCTATCTACAATGATAAAGGGGATCCTAAGGAGTACCTACATATGTTTCATGTCACTTTCTTAGACTATTATTCCAATGATACATTGCTTACCAAGATTTTCCCTCATAGTCTCAAATATTTTTCCTTACAATGGTTTTATGACTTACCCATGCATTCTATGAGAACATTCACTCCTCTATCTAATCAATTCCTTGTATAAATTTCTATCAACTTTTGTGACAAAGTATCTTATGCTCAAATGGATATAATGTGACAAGTTCCAAAGAGCCCCTTTATGTCTTTCGTTATAATATTATAGTTTCTAAAATGAATAATTTACTAGATAATACCAAATTACAAGATATTTTTACTTAGAACCTCCTATTTCCCTTATAAGAATCCACAATGTTTAAAAATTTCCATTCATTTGATCACCTATGTCACACTTTGAAAGATCAAGAAGTTAAGCTCCTCATAACAAGTAAGATCAAGTCTCATTGCTCATCTTCCTCGCACCTCTACTTACAAGATTCAATCCAAGAATACATTTGAGAATAAAGTTATTGATGATATAATTGATTCCCGACCCATAACCAATGTCATGTCACAACCCCCAAATCTATAACTACAATCTTCTTAATGGAAGTTCACTCATTTTTGAACTCACCTAAAAAGTGCTTAAATAATTACTTGAGTGTAAATTTGGATATCTCCATACACAAATTGATTTCGATATAAGTGCACCTCATGGTAATAAATTTTATACCAATGATCACTATTGTTGTCATGTTTTTTTTTCCGCCCAAAATTCAAAACTTGAGCCATGAAAGCTAAGCCAAAGGTGAAAATTTTCTTCAAAATCTCCTTGAACCCCTCTCCCATTCAATTTTTATTCTATATCATGTTAATCCTAACCTTGCAGGTCCTCCAAATATTTTTAACAATAATTTTCAAGTTTTTAAAGTGATGTAACAAGGCCATTCTTTTCATTCAGTAAATTTCTTCTAAAGACTAGCTCTCAGTAGGCCTAGAAAGGCCAATTTTGGCCTTTTCAAGGCAAGTGTGCATCTTCCAGGAAGGTTATAAAAACTCATAAGCATCTGGAGGTGGTATTGGAGAGAATTTAATGTGTTGGAAATTATTTAGGAAATATGTTTTGGTTTAGGGAAATAATGTGCAAAAATGGGTCGTTTAGGTGTAAGGGATGAATGGTCTAAACATGAACCTGAACTTCTCCGGATGATTCCAGGAGATATGTAAGGAGTTATAAGGAAAAAATAGGAATTCTAAAAATTAAATAATTATATACATGATGTAAACATCACATTTGTTCCAATACATAAGAACTTCTTAAGGAAGTTCAATCTTTATAGAACACCCAGTTGTCTGTCGAATAAAAAGGGATTTTTTTGGAGTTTAATGTAGAAATAAGCTATAAAACATATTGCATCAGTTTTATAAGGTATATTAGAGTTATAATCATATAAAATTTCATTGTTTTTATAAGGCCTCTTGATTTTAGTAGGTTCGAGTCCCATCGGCATGCCAAATGTATGCATGCTAAACTAATTAAGCTATTCTAAATGAAACTAACACCAAGTAGCTTCAAAAAAAAATTAATATACCATTAACATAATGATAATATCTTAAAGGAAATAACTTATTCAATTCATAAACATGATGAAACATCTAAATTCTAAGCCATTCCTACTCTTTTGTGATTGCTACTTAAAGTATGAACCTAATTAGATCACTTAGAAATAAAATTGGTGTTGTTTTCCTCAAGAATGAGGATGAGATCTCACCAAGAAATGGATACAAGGCCATTTTTGGATCTTCCCATACTACTCAATTTGAGAGAATGGATGCAAGAGATGAAGAAGCTATTCCAAAACAATAGAGAATGCTCAAATCAAAATGCCTATAGGTTTCACTAATCAAAGTGTGGTGTGAGTTTGAGAGGAAGGAGCTTGGTCCTTTAAATAGCTTTCCACTTTGGGAGAATCTTGCAAATTAGTGAATGTGGGACAAATGATAAAGCACATTTAGAATAAATAAGATTTATTAGAGGAATTAACAAGTGATTAGCAACTCATGGGATTTGGAGATGATTTAATTAATCAACTAGGACTAATTAATACACTAGAATAAGCTTAGAAAGGTATTTGGAGTTGATTTAGAGGAAAATAGGTAGGATTGAGATGATTTAAAAGGGGGATTTAATTAATAAGAAGGTTTATTAATTAAATACAAGGTTAAAAAGGATTAATTAACTAATAAGTAGTTAATTAATTAAAAGATGATTATAACTAACGAAGTGTCGTTAATTGACCAAAATGGAGGGAAATATTAGTTAATTAGTGGGAAATCACTAATTATTAAAGAAAATGAGGGGAAAGTGGGTAATTAGTGCAATTTTAGTATTAAAACTATGTAAGTGGATTTTAGGTGTCTACATTTTCCCTCTTTGGGGTGGCGTAAGTGACGCCACTTCAAAGATAGTAGACAATTATATAAGTTTTTTTTGAAGGGATAGAAGAAAAATTAGTAGAATGAAGGATGCCCCCTCAAGTGTTGATGGGGTGAGGAAAGAGGTCGATTGATGCTCGAAAAGATGAAGGAAATGGATAGAAGAAACAAGGATGGGGAGGGGGATAAATATAATCCCTATTACCCTAGGTGTTGTTGAAGAAAATGATAATGAAGAAATGATAATGAAGAAGAATGAAGATGAAGAGAATGGAAATATCTTTCATCCATCTTAGCTTAAGAGAAAATTTGTTTCATCATTTTACTTTATGATCTACATCATCGGCCCTTTATTATAATATAAGCATACAAAAAAGTGTAAAATAACATGAAAAGCTATAATACTAACATTTTTTCATTTCCAAAACACTAACTCAATGAAACATACATAACATAATGCAATATAAGAAAGTAAACAAGCTAACCTGATAGGGATACAAGTTTAAACATACATACTCAAAAAAAAAAAATGTTCAAGACAGTTGCACTAATGTTTTTGTTATTGAGATTCAGTTCTCAAATGTTTGAGTTAACGACAAGGGTTAAAATGGCACCCCAAGAAAGGATACATGCAAGTTGAATATACGGAGGACATAGGGGTCCTATGAAAAAGAAATCATGCACTATGAAACAATACCAAGAAACTCATTGTGCAAGGGATTACAAACATAGTAAGCAAACCATATTTGTTAATGGAGGTAGATCCAAATTGATCTGTGAGTCATTTGCAAGAATAGTTGAGGACAAAAGAAAGATGGTTTTGTAGAAAAAATTTCTATGTTTGAGGATGATGCATTCAAAATTTCTTTAGCTGCGTGCATGCTTCTTACCAATTTTTGAATTTTTGATTGTTTTACCAATGTTTTAGATTTTTGAATGTTTAACCAATGTTTTGGATTTTTGAATATTACCAAAATTGTGGAATTTTTGACAATATGTGTTTTTAAAGGTTTTTTGAAAGTTTTTCAAAGCTATGTATAGGAAAATGAAGATGCAAAGATGCCCCCAGTGAGAGGTGAGAATGTACAAGGGAAAATATTGCACATATATACAAGAAGAAGATAATTCGGATCAAGGCCAAGATGGATATGTTCAACGTGATGATGAACTCAAACCAATGAAGTGATAGGAAGGAGTGATCATGCCCCTAGTGCAAGATGGCCAAGAAAAATATGATAGATAGAAGTGGAATATTTTTTATTGAAACAAGGGAAAATTTCTCTCAAACATGATAAAAAGGAAATCTTATACACATGGATGTTCCAAAGGAAGCAGTAGAACAGAAAATGTTATGAAAGGATATAGAAAATGTAGCTAGAATATTGACGATGAAAAGGTGATTAGCCCAAGGCACAAATCATGAGACAAAATATAGACTATAACAAGATTCTAAACAAGGTCCAAACAAAACCTAGTAACATACTAGTCTTGTTTTCTCATCAATATCCAATGTGTGCACATGGAAATTAATTACCTATTGAAGTGAAGATTTGATAAGAAATAAGTGAAGAAAAAATAAAAAATGTGTAGGAAATATTTATTTTGATAGGTGATTCATGAATGGAGGGTGGAAGGAGAGTTGTGCATTGCTCTCGCTGCCGAGTTCAAGCATCCATAGCCCCGATGGAGATGTATTTGATTCTATTCACAACATTTATTTACTACCAGCCATACGTCCATGTCTTGATAGAGATCTGGAAATATCCCAAGAGAGAGTTATATATTATTTTTCTTTTGATTTTTGATGTTTTGATTGATTTTGTTTGCTTTCTAAAAATTATTTCAGCTCTCTCGATTGTTTTGATAAGGGTTTAAGAACCATTTATGGCTTGATGGAAGGATATGGAATTGATTATGATGATAACATTGGCTAGTGTCAAAAATATGCCCAAAAGGTCTTCACAACAAGTTTTTAAATGTATGATAGTGATAAGATCTCTAAAAGGTTATTCGTTCTTTAATTTACCAAGGTGATGAAAGACCAAGGTCAAACAGATACCATAGAGATAAATGTTACACAATGAGCATGAATAGACTAACCAAAAGATCATCGAAGGGATGAACATGGTGGGATACTTACAGAGAAATGGAAAGAAAGGGAAGAAATAACATCCATGTGTATGTAATACCTGATTGCAATGTTTGATATTTGTACCTTTGATTTTTTTGTAATGTTTTAATGTTTTCTCATTTTTAAAATTATTTTTTTTTTTTTAAAGATTTTGGATGGTTTTGCAAAGGAAAACCATGAAGGGAGAAGATGATGGAGATGAATGACCTGGAATTTGGGACCAAAAATGTCACTCCACATAATAAGATCTAACAACAATGTTTGTGATTTCTTTGATGATGGATACTAGGAATTTTTTCTTATCAAGAGTGATATTATCTCTAATCTTGAGGATCATTGTGATCTTATAATTGATAAGAGACTGTGACTTATCTTGCAACATATATTTTGTATGTGGGATCTTGAGTTCCCTATCCAGAGGTTTCTACACTTTGCACCATACTTGGTGTTTGCATTGGTGTGTATTTTTAAATTGAATTTGATTTTTAGTTTTGTGAGTGCTGGATTTGCTTGGATATTTAGAGATCTTTAAATTGTTGATTTTAGCTTGATGAAGAAACTATTTATATTTCATACCAACTAATGCATGATTTTTTTGATCCTGAGAAGTGGGAGAAGAAAGTGGATGTTTAGGATTGATGATAGGAATGTTAGGGATGATAGGAATGTTAGAGATGATGGTGGGATTTCCAAAGTTGTTGATAGAAGGATGATATGATGAATGAAGAGGATATGGTCCAAGGATTGAAGAGGATGGGATACTAGGAGGTGAGCCACAGATAGAAGATGAAGTGCTACTAGGATGTGGCCCACGGATAGAATAGAATGTACTATCGGGAGGTGAGTCATAGATAGAAGATGGAGGGATACTACAAAGTGGCCCAAGTATAGAAGATAATGGGATACCAAGAGGTGTCCCATAGATGGAAGATGAAGGAATACTAGGGTGTGGCCCAAGTATAGAAGATGATGGGCTACGGAGGTGTCCCATAGATAGAAGATGAGGGGCTACTAGGATGTGGCCCAAGTATAGAATAAAATGGGCTACCAAGAGGTGTCCCATAGATGGAAGATGATAGGATACTTGGAGGTGTCCCATAAATAGAAGATGGAGGGCTAATAGGACATGGCCCAAGTATAGAAGAAACTAGGCTGCTGGGAGGTATCCCATAGATGGAAGATGATGGGTAACCCGGAGGTGTCCCATAAATATAAGATGGAGGGATACTAATACATGACACAAGTATAGAAGATGAGGGGCTACTAGGATGTGGCCCAAGAATAAAGGATAATGGGCTACCCAGAGGTGACCCATAAATAGAAGATGGAGGGCTACTAAGAGGTGGCCCACATATAGAAGAAGATGATGGGCTATTAGGAGCTAAATGCACACACCAAAATTACATATGCTACATTATTTGAAAATGGTTACAAAAGTCTCCAATGATGATTCATGTCCTATCATAAGGTGTTCAAGTTCCTAAATCCATTCACATTGTATATTTATATCCTAGACATCCTTACTTAGATTTTCCACACTTTCTTCCGACTTCCCCCTCATTTCGTGTATGTTTTGGCCTTAGTGTCGAACCGCCTCCCGAGTAGGTTGGTGGTCCTAGGACCACCTCCCGAGTAGGTCATCAGTCCTAGAATTGCCTCTTAGGATTGGGTGGTGGTCCTAGGACCACCTCCTCTTGCAGAGGGCAATGATCCTGCATGAATTTTCCGAACTCTTCATGCGTGATTTTGACAAACGTGCTTTCACTTAATTCAACTTTTAGGGTGTGTTTGTGAACCAAATTTCCTAAAAATCATCTTGTTTGCATGATATTCCTTCCCTTTTCTATTTTCAAATAGATTTAATTAAGTTTGAAATACCTCTTCTTACCTTGTGCATGAAGGCACATCCATGCCTAATTCTTATACATTCCATGCTTGTATTTAAGCAAAGGGATTGAGAATTTTTGTGTATCTTTCATAGTATGCTGCCACAATCCGATAGGAATTTCATAGCCAAGCACAAATCTCTTGTGCTATCTCTATTCTACTTTCATTGTAACCAAAATGCCTTCAAGTTGCCATTTTTCAAGCACATTCTCCTGCTGCTTCCTTTACATTCCCAATTCCTTGGACTCATATGGACACACAGAGAAGGAAAGGATAAATTAAGGGGAAAAATTACTACATAGCTAGATTTACCTCTATTATGTGAATTCCAGGTTGGATTTTTTTATTTCCTTCATTCTTGCAATTTATCATTGTTATATCATATCAAATAGAGTAGAAATCAATTTCCTTTCATTTACAAGTAATTATTTAATTTCCAAGAGGGTTTAAATCATTAATAGCAGCTCTGGTGATGGATCCTCTTCTTCTCATCCCTATGGATTTGAAGGATATAATATCTGTAGGAGGTTGTCTACATATCATAGATCATTTGGAAAAGTTATTTTTTTAAGTTAGTTTAGTTTCAATACACTCAACACAGGTGAATAACCACACTAGGTTATTTTTCTTATTTAGTTTTAGTGTAGAAGTAGATTTGATTATTTAGAATAAAAGTGAATTGTTGTTTGTGATTGTAATATTTCAGTTTTTTGACTTGTTTAGATTATTTTTCTTTCAGCAGTAGCATAGATTGTTAATTTCATCTTAATTAATTTGGACACTTCAAACTAGATCAACACTTAGATCCAAGTTAAGAAAACAAACCATAGGGAGTTTACACTACCCATTCATAGCCTCTAAATCTTCCCTTTGCCAACTCAGCTACCATAAGATCACATTACCAGATCTTATTCATTGATCCTACTATAGTTAGCCACACGTATTCAACATTGGTTGCTCCTGGAACCTCGACAAAGTTACATGTCAATTTTCATACGTAAAAATTGGTGAACCCAACGTGAAGGATTAATTCCTTCTTATTTCCTTTTATTTCATTGTTTATTACTTCACCTCTCCATTCCCCTATTTTGGTAGGTATTTTATACTTTCTAAAATATATCTGGAAGAGATTTTGGTGGGCCATTTGGCTCGATAAATATTACACCAACATGCATCCACAAAAGATGCCTTCTATTTCAAAGTGGGGTGATAATTACACAAGAAAATTCAAACCTACCCTAGTTACACTTTTATCCCCATTATCTATGTAAGCATGGAGGATTTTGATCAACCGTTAAACATGCAATACGGTCAACCCAATGCAAACCACATTGTTATCACAAATGGAACATGTTATTACCATGGAGTCTTGTCAAGACCTCACATAATTGCCATGTAATCAATAGAAGATGATACATTTGCATGAATAAAAAATCCTCTTCGTCAGATAGATGACTATATGGATATAATGAAGGGTACAACCTCTATGATTTCTAATGCCTATCCTAAGATTCTTATTCCTAAAGAAGACAAAAATTATAACACTCGAACAAATAATGATAGGCTATCATGAGCTTACTCAATAAAACCCTATGCCACAGGAACCTCAACAAGGGACTCAATCCTCTCCCAAAGATCTTATTTCTACTTTAGTAGGGAGGATTATAGAACTAGAAAGTACCCAAATTTCACAATCAACACATGCAATAGGGTGGAACATGGGATATCTAGTTGACAACAGATGATACATCCCTCCCAATGAGCAACCAATGTAGCATCCTATGCAACAAGGTTATCCGGTTCATTCAAATCCAGGTGATTTTCTCACATGGTTAGACACACTAGGGATGGATCCTCATCCTTCTCAAGATTATCCTATGTAAGGGCTGGCTGGAAGTGTGTTCTCGAATGCTGCCACAATAGGTAATGTGACGTTCCCTTGTTTTATGCCCACTAGTCCATATCCTGGTACTATCCCACCTTACATGCACATGTATTCAAAATCTCCCAAATGGACCCATATACCATTCCTACTCCCTACATGCCCTATCAAGGGACCCCATATGTTCCTGTCAACACTTATAATGTAGTTTATCCAACTCCTCCTCCACCTCTTAATCAAGGATCTTCAATAGTGGAATCTTACATAATGTGTACATACACTAAGTACTTAAAGGAGCCTCTTGAATTCACCATACATGGTGTCATGCTTCCACGCCCATTTCCAAATCTTCCAAAATTTAAGGGAGAAGGAGACGCAAACACTCATATCAAGGCCTACGCTATTATTATCGTGTGGAATTGCTTCATTAGAATGTCTCTGTAGTGGCTAAGATATTTCCAAATAATCTTGAAGGAATCAAATTGGATTGGTATTACCATATTATGGAAGCTTCTATAAATTCCTTTAAACAACTTGTTTCTGAGTTCATCAAAGCATTCAACATGAACAAGTTTTTGCGTACATGGATTAGGGAGTTTCTACATATTAGACAAGAGAAAAATGAATCTCGCCACTCATTTCATCCGAGAGATGGCGCCAAGTTCTCTAATCCTCTGTGAGTGTGCCTAACATGGACCAAATGGAACTTTGTGATTTTTTCCTTCACTCGCTCAATCGAGAGACTAGGGAGGAAGTCCAAAAGTTTCCTTTCCGTAGTTATAAATAAGTTTTGGAAGGTGTGCTTAGAATTGACCAAGCCGTAATTGATATTGGGCGTAAGATCTATGGTCCCAATGGAAAATTGGTATCCCCAAATACAAATAATGAAAATTACCAAGAAAATGGTGCCAAAACCAAGGACCTAAGGGTGTGAATCGCAGTCAAGGTGCTATCACAAATATTGCTCTTGATAAAGCCAAGAACACTAGTTTCACCAAAAACAATAACAATAACATCAACTCGAGAAATCAAAGATGCCCTATCTTTGTATAATCTGTAAACACAGTTAATGTAGACCATCCCACTCAAAAACAAAATCAAACCCAAGGCCCACACCAATATCAAAGTTCTTTCTAAGGGGTAACAAATCATGGTTATAACAACCAATATAAAAATTATAACTCGAGGTTATAATAAAAAAATAATAAGATGATTTTCAAAGGCCAAGAGATTACGACCTAACCTATACTATGGTTTCCATAAGGTTTGAGGTCATGATGATATGAATTGCCTCGATTGCAATAAATTTTTGCAAAAACTTCCCGAAAACCAAAGACAACTCTTTATAGACACATTCCTAGAAAATTTAGAAACAAACTCACAATCGACTATATAGGACTTGTAGCTCCTCAAAACACTAATGTTTTGAGATCCACTCCTATACATCCTTAAAATTTCAAGGTGAATTCACAAAACACAAACAAAGGAATTCCTATAGGAAATAATGACCATGAATCATCAACTTCCAATAACTCTCGGGTCACTCCTAACCTTGGTTAAATTGATAAAACACAAATATTGGGATTAGTTAAGCTATATGTTGAGCATGAAATTAATGTAACAACTCGATGAAGGAGTACATTTCAAAACCCTTACCCACTCTTTCCTCTTCACAGGATGACCTTCCTAAAATTGAAAAACTGATAAGAGCCTATGATTTAATATCATATTTGAACAAGACCTTTTCTCACATTTCATTTCTAGATTTATTAAAGAATTCACCCACGCATCATTCTCATTGCTCAATGCACTAGGTCTTGGTCACCTAATCCATGTTACACCATGTAATAACACTCAAATAAATCATATCTATGGAAACAATGTCCACTAAAACCACAACAAAAATCATGAAAGTCTTAGAGGATGACGATCCAATCTTCCTCCCGTTTGAACCATAGGGGACGGGTAGTATTCTTGGTTTAACATCTCTTTTCTCCAATGACTTGGGTCTAGGTGTAAACATGATTGAATTAAGGAATGAGGAAGGGAAACTTGAGATTGAAATGATGCCCATAAAAACCATCTCCGACAAATTTCTCCGCCAGGGTTGTTCTATTCTTTCGGAAAGAAAATTTATCGGGACAAATTGGTGGTTATCCCTCTACCTAACCGGTGCAGCTGCCATATGTGCATGCACAAGTAAAAATGAGTTTTCTCCTGGTGGCCTTATGGTCAGGGATCCAATAAGGACACTCCACTAACCCTGTGGAAAAATCTTGCAGATATCTACAAGGGAAGAATTTTCTAGGAGAGTGGGAAAGGGAGTGAGAAAATTAGAAAAGATAAACTAATGTTGCAAGTAGAAAATCAGAGACTTGCATACACCCATCGAAACTTCATTACATGCACTTGAATTTAGAAGAAAACAAATCTATGTAACAACAACAAGACCAAATAGAGTTTGATGAACATAAAGTACCACTAAACCCCTCAGTCAAAAAAGGCTAAAATTCCTTCTTCCTTTATTGAAGCTCAAGAAAAATTGTACATATCATAGAAATGGAAGACATTTTGAGTAGGGAAAATAGAAGAAATTTTCTATCTCTTTGCTCTCTTCACAAGGATATCTCTCTCATGAATTCACAAAAAAACAACTCCAATATCTAAGAAGTTTAAGAAGATTTTAGAAGTTTTCTAAGAAGACCCTCAAATGAGGAGCTAGTTATAATTTATAGAAGAGGATGCAACTCTTAGTCTTCATGGTGACTTTTCAAATACTTTAAAATGACTTTAGACTGCTCATATTTTACTTAAATATTTAAGTCACTTTTATAAAATTAAGGAAACTTAAAGTTTACATTATGTTTATAAAGTCACTTAAAGTAATACTAAAAGTACAAAATTCAACGTAAAAATATAACATTGATGAGAGAGAGCGTTGAGTGAGAAGAGAAGAAGAAGAAGAAATAAGAAGAATTATGTGGAAGAATGAGCTACTATGGTGGACTTGGATCAGTTCTCTCGACTTCTCTCCACTTCGAGTTCCTCGAAGACTTTGTCTTTCCAAGCTCCTTGTTAAAATGAACTGCTTTGTAGACTCTACTTTGTTAGAATGAGGGATGCAAATGCAACACAAGGTTTCAGTCCATCCATCGATCAAAATGTTGATGTCCTTGCACTTCCCAAACCATGATGAGTGATTTTCTGGGATAAGTGCAATGGAGACTCGGATCTTTGAGAGGAATTCAAGAGTATCCTTAGTGAAGGAAAATGGGTTGCCCACCCCTTTCTTGACATATTATTCGAAAGGGCCAATCAACTCATCAACAGTTGTGTGTTCACTCATTGTAGGTACTCCAAATTTCTGAACTTTCTGATTTATACTATCTTGTAGCTTGTATGTTTGTTACTCTTTTTCCTCTAGCTTTATGAAGGCCCGATTGATTGCCTCAAACCTGATTTCCAAGGCCCTCGCCCATACACATTTCAAGTATTTTGTTGGAGTTTAAAAAAACTTCTTGTCGATCAACTCTTGATGATGGGTGTTGCTCATCTCATTCACTACTAGTCCCAAAGGTTCCCAGTACTCTCTTTCTTTCTCCACATCCTCTTTGAGTGCTCACATTTTATTGGTTGTTGTGCACATGTACGCAAAGAGATTGACTACCTCTTGGAGTGCTAGCTTCCCTTTTTCATAGATTGATTTGATCCATTCATTGTTTTCTCGCCCCTACATCATGAGCTCATGCGTTCTTTTGATGGATTCTGGATTGAAGCTACTGATGGGTGCCACTTTCTCAATAGGAAGTGTTGTAGTGCTTGGTTCCTTTGAATGTTTCACATAAGATGAAAGAGTTCATACTTGTTCCTCTAGTACCTCAATCTTCTCTTTATATTCTTTATTCCTTTCCACCATGCGAGTAGAAGATTGTTGATATATGTGTAAATCTCCCTCATGAGTAGTTGGTCCCAATTGGATTGTGCTCATCTTGTAGTCGCTAGTGTCATCTCATCCACTGGATTGATTACCTTTGGTCGAGCTACTTTGATGTACTCGATTACTGTCTCCCACTGTAGAATCGTGAGGTTGTATGTGTGCAATCTTTCTTGACCTTTTTTATTTATCCAATGAGATAATTGCTGATAGATTAGGGATTCTTTTTGTTGCACAAAGTGTGAGTTTCGTGGATGACCATTTCTCGCATCCATGGAAACATTTCATTAGATTCAGGCTCAATGATGGGTGCACCAACCATTACTTATTCTGGAGGAGGAGGAAAGTCCTGAATGAGAGGGGTGTTGGTGTCAACAAGAGGTGAGACCTCCTATGGTAGCTCAAAGACTGAATCATGAACCATGCAATCCTCTTTCTCCCATGCTTCTACTACTCTTTGGATTTTTGTTCACATTACTGAGATCAAGTTTTCCTCCTATAGCAATGCCAATGATCCTTCTTCTACCCGAATTTCATGGGTTGCTTCTTGCGAAAAGAAGTTTCCAATTATGTGGCCTTCCTTTTTGAACTCACTCCAGAGTGTTTAGAGATGGAAGTCACCTCCACCACTTTTGAAGACAAATGATGTGAAGCTTGCTTCTAGCTTTGAGAAATTCCTCATGACTGGATGACTGTGACGTACCCAAAATTGTAAGGTACTGTACTGCGGAACGGTGTAATAAATGCCCCAATGATGATACAGGTCTCCTCGCAAGGTGTTCGGGATCCAGAAAGAGCTCTTCGGATATGCGTTAACATCCCGCATACCCCACTTAGCCCCCGTGTCCTTTGTTTTCCCCTTTTTCCCTCTTTTCTTGCCCCTTTTGATCTTTTAAACCGCCACCTGCAGGCGGCGGTCTCGTGACCGCCGCCCGAAGCAGGCGGCGGTCTCGTGACCGCCGCCCGAGCAGGCGGCGGTCTATAACCGCCGCCCAGAGCGGCGGCGGCGGTCTGGCACGCTTTTCAGAATGCCCTTTTGACGTGACCCGCGTGAAATATCACGTTTCACCAGCTTTCCTTGCCGACTTGAGCATGCATTTATGTTTTTGGTCCCCTGGAATAGTGTTTTTCCTTTGTTTATTGTTTAGGAGTTCAATTTGGTTTTGATTCTTGGGTGTTTGAATTCCTATAAATGCATGGTGTGTGTACATGCAAATGGTCTGAATTTTGGCTGAGTTTGTGTGAAGAATTTGAGCTGGAGTTTTGATCACCATTTTTCCTTGTTAGAGTCTTCTGGTTTTTAGTATTTTGGTTAGCTTGCTTAGGATTGATAGCATAGTTTACTTCATACTTGGTTTAGCATTGCTCAGTTGTTGGTAAGCCACAGACCCATCTTGTGCAGGCAGTGCTGTTGCTCCATCCAATCCGGTTAGAAGCTTGCCTCTGAATTCCTTTTGCTGTAAATTTGTTTTACTGTGACTTAGAGTTCTTAGTTCAATTCATCAGTATACCTGGTTAGCTTTATTCAATTTGTTGGTAAGCCACATATCCAACTTGCAAGCAAGAAGTGTCTTTATTTTGGAACGAAATAGCTTAGGAAGCCATTAAAGTTGCAGGTTTTCTCTTCGTATAGGATAGTCAAAGGGTTCTGGTCGCTTCACGTTGCATTACTCGCAAAGAAAATCCCGCTAGGAATCGCATAAGCCAAGCTCTGTACTCTTGCGCTATCCCTCTCCTACTCGCATTCTCGGTCTGCATTCTGAGCTGTCCTTGTCCCAAAATCTACTCCTATCGGTGCTAGCATTACACGCTTTTCTGGATCCAAGTGAACACGAAAGAACGAGAAGATCATACTGAGGGGACGAGATCACATACACCATCGGATTCGCCACTGTTCTGCGAAGTCCAGGTTTTAAATTTCAAAGTTCTAGTCAGATTTATATCAAATAGAGTAGTTAATCGCTTTATTTCATTTCATTCTATTCTCGATATTGCCAGGGAAGCTGTGGGGATTGATAGTTTCTGAGAAACTATGATTCACTCCTCACTTCTGAGGTAGGATCGAGAATCTTGCAGGTAGATTAGACAGGCTATCATATTTATTTAGAATAATTCTACAAATTGCACAGGCAAATAACCACACTCGGTTATCTTGTCTGTTTTAAATTATTGTTTAGTTATTATTTCTAGATACGCTTAAAATAGTTTGTTTTCCTTAGAATTGTTAGAATATTTCTTATAAAGATAAAGGTTATATATGTTAGATTTATTTCACATAGTTAGAATTTATTTCATTACAGTTAGATTACATTTTGTTTTGTATGACAATCACGGGACCTCAAGAGCCCAGGGAATATATATTTGAGCCGATCGTGCCTCAACCAAGCCTAGCCACAGAAATAGTTGACATAGACCAAAATCTCAGGATACAAGTATTCCGAACAACCGCAGATCTACAACTGATCAGCTCACAGTTAAGAGGATTAAACATAGAAGACGACCAAGCACATGCATTTTGGTCAAGTCAGCCAAACTACAGATTACCCTAGAAAATATCCACATGACTGTAGAAGGGCTCGAAAGAGAACAAACATTCGAGTGTGATCCTTTAGTTCCACAGCCAGACGCTGGAGACACCCTCGTAGATATAGATACCAGCTTAAGAATCCAGGTTGCAAGAACACCTGTAAGGTATTCTGAGAAGATCGCACAACTGTTGGTTCTAAACGTAGAAGCTGAAAAAGCGTACGATTACTGGATACTAGGGATTAGAACTTGATCTCGCATATGACCATAACAGGACCGCAACAACCAAGAGTCTATGGTTGTGATCCACAGGTCCCACAGCCCAACGAATCCACAAGTCAGTTAGATATAGACACTGGCCTATGCACACTAGTATTTCAGTCCACTCCACTTCCACCTATCATCGTCGAACAACTGTCCTTACTAGATATAGCGGCTAACGAAGCTAGGGAATTCTGGACTAGGCCAGAAAATCGTCCATAGAATCAACTATATCCGCCATATGACCTTATCAGGAGATATACACGAAACAATCCCAGGTCATTTTCCACGTATTCCGCAACCCATAGATCGAATCACGCCAGAGCTCGATATTGATTGGAGCCTTCGAGCAGTCATCCTCGCTGATCGATCTATCACACCAGTCCAAGTTAGAAGGGCCTTCTTAGCCTTAGATTCACAAATTCCACTAGTGCGTGTCGAAGACATTAGATTGCCTAACTAGTTTGTCTGCATATTCTACCCCCACCGGCTGTCTCGGCACGACCTCGGGAGGTCGGGTACGTGGAAGAGTTACTTGTTGATTCTCACGCTCGCCTGTCACTTTTCCGATGTACAAAATTGGTGAACCCGACGTGAATCAAACAATTATTTCACCTTCTCTTTGAGAAGTTTCATCTTCTCTCTTTCACCTTCGCTCTTTCCCATTATTCTGTGGGTATTCATATACCCCCCGAATATGTCGGGATTCGACGCATATGGCAGACCCCTCCTGGGTCTTGAGGCATACTACACCCAATGAATAGGGAATCATCACCCTCACTCTCAGTATGGGGTGACAACTATTCAACTAATCAGTTGTCAACTCAAACCCCAAGAACCAGATATAGTTTGTCTCTTCAAACCGAGGAGTTAGATCAACCCCCTCGAACCCAACAAACAGAACCTTCAGGTTCCAACAATATGACGTTTACAGGAGAATCTGGTTCATCTCCTCAAATGTTACTCAGACCACATATTAGTAGACAATCAGATCCATACCTGGTCTTAGACGATGGACAATCAATACCTTATCCTAGGAGTGAACAACGCTCCCGGGGTATGTACCCACCTATAGGAGGTTTACAAGTACAACCCGAGACCCATTTTCAAGAAAATACCTCTACAGGAAATATTCTTGGAGAAACTTGGCAAGATAGCAATCAGTTCATGACAGGCTATCACATGCCTATACAACACCAGGGTACACAACAAACGCCGCTCAGGCAAAGTACCGTGACTTCACCAAATGAAGTCATTTCAACGTTAGTAGAAAGAGTGAGAGGGTTAGAACTTGCTCAAGCAAATCAAAATTCTCTGTTCATGCAAACAGGGAGTTCCAATCCTCCATACCACTCTGGCCAAGTAGATCTCCTCACAGGAGTAGGCACGTTAGGCATGCCTCCTCAATTTCCTCAACAAGTGCCAACTAGACCCACTATCGCTAGCACTGCTCCTCCGTGTCTAGTACATGAGCAATCCATTCCCGGATAATACCCCTTCGTACTTAAACATGTATTCAAAATCACCACAAGGGGATATGTTCTCCTCTCCAAAGCATGTTTGCTCCAACGCAGGACCTCCTTATGCCCCCGCCAACGCGCACGCGTGCGTTATGCCATATCAACAACCCATTTTGCCATTGCCCCCGAAGAACCACCATCAATGGTCGAAAGCTATGCAATAGGGACGTATTCAGAATATTTAAAGGAACCCTTAGATTTCACCATACGAAGCATCATGCTTCCAAGACCTCTCCCTGATTTTCCCAAGTTCAAGGGTGAGGGAGATCCAAACACGCACATCAAAGCTTACGCTACAGCCATACGAGAATTACTCCCTTGGGATGGGGTTGTTGCTAAAATATTTCCCAAAACCTTGGAAGGCATCGCTCTCGATTGGTATTATAGAATACCTGAGGCTTCCATACATTCATTTAAACAACTCGTGTCAGAGTTCATCAAAGCCTTCGACATGAACAAACTATTGAGAACAGGAATCAGGGAATTCTTGCATATCAAACAAGAACACAATGAATCTGTCACCCATTTCATCCAGAGGTGGCATACAGTTCTTTATTCATCAGCAAGTGCTCCAAACATGGATCAGATGGAACTATGTGATTTATTCCTTCATTCTCTCAGCAGAGAAGTGAAGGAAGAAGTCCAGAAGTTCCCACTAAGGACTTATGATGAGGTACTTGAGAGCGCTCTGCGAATTGATCAAGCAGCAATAGATAGTGGTCGTAAGACTTACGGAGCAAATGGGAGGTTAATCACCTCCACTCAAAATACTACAACTACCACAAATGTCAATCAAGGACCCAAAATCCTTAACAAAAATCGTGGGGTAACAACGGATGGGGTAACCGACCAACCCAAGAGGGTAAATGTTGTTAATACTCCGTCACAAACAAACAATCAACGAAACAACAATTTTACCCCAACGGTCAATACAGTGGATTTTAATCATCCACAACAACAACAACAATGGCGAAATCCCATACAAGGGCCAAGCCAAAACTCATTTGGTTACCAAAACCAAAGTCAAAACCAAAAACAACAATTCCAAAACTTTGGTCCTAATAGGCAACAGTTTGATCGGAATTTTAGGCCACAATACACACCAAACCAACAAAACGGGAATTATAATCCCAATTCTTATTGTGGTTTCCATAAAATTCATGGTCACGACACTAGAACGTGCCGTGACTACAATAAATTTATGCAACGTTTGCCAGAAGAACAAAGACAGTTCTTCACAGACTTGTTTTTGGCAGATCCCGTCTCATCATCACCAAATACTCTCGCAGGGGCAGTTTCCCCTCAGAATGCTCCCCTCAGGATCTTTAACGATCCGCTCCCAAATCATGATAGCAATAGGCTGAATCCAACCGGAACAAACAAAGGTGCAATAACGGGAAACAATGATCATGAAGCTTCGACTTCATTAAATCCGTCAGTTGCGCCACAGTTGGGAGCTCAACCAAGACCTAAGATAGTTAGTTTGGTAGAATTAGACGCTGAACTACCTATCGAAGCTATAACAAGAACACGAGAGTATTTCTCTCAACCGAGCCCAAGTCATCTGCCAGAGATAGATAGGAGTCAACAAATAATTGAAAAACCCATCGGTGCCTATGATTTAATTAGTGACCTAACAAAGACCTTTTCACACATTTCATTCTTGGACTTGCTAAAGAACTCTCCCCCTCACAGAGCTGCTCTTTTAGAAGCATTAGGTCTAGGCCATCTAATTAACATCACTCCACCTCCTGAAACACAAGTAAATCACGTAGATTTTGATATCCATCCTCCGGGGCAGCCGGACAAGGATGTCGAATTCATCTTCGAAATAAGTAAAATGCCCACAGAGTTTGAGATTGCACGCCGAGGTGACTCAAACCTTACACTTGCAAGTGTGGGTTTATAATAACTATGTAAAATGGGCAATGGTTGATGACGGGGCCGCAGTTAACATAGTCCCTTTCTCTTTCCTCCAAAAACTTGGATATGGAGAAACGAACTGTTCTACTACATGAAATACCTTGAGAGGCTATGATAGCCTTAAAGCCACTTCAATAGGAACTATAATACTGCCGGTCACCTTAGGGCCCAAAACCATCTTGACTGAATTCTATATTATAGATCGGGAAACTAACTATAATATGATCCTCGACCGACCTTGGATACATCGAATGAAGGCAATCCCTTCCACGCTATTTCAAGAAGTAAGATTCTTGCATCTGGGAAAGGTATTCGTAGCCAAAGGCGATCCAAAACCTTTCGATTTGCACCTAGCTGATTTAAAGAAAAGACCAGGGGTGCACTCAGAATTTGAACTTCCAACAAACCAACTTAATAAACCCTCTGACCCAAAGCCAGAGGAAAAGTTGATACCTACGACGGATCTCGAAACTACCAGCATAGCCAAAACAACTCCAACACCTAAAGGTAAAACTAAAGAAACAATATCATTAGGGACTACTGCAAAGATCGTTGAGTTGATAGAACAAGATTCACCAATGTTCTTACCATTCGATTCAGTAGGCATGGGATTTTCCCTAGGTGTTGGTTCCTTGCCAGCAGAAGATCTCTGTATGGTAGAAGTAGAGTGTGCAAACGCAGCAGATGCCCCTACATCTATACTCCCGGCTAAGTATTGGACTCTCCATTTCGATGGAGCTAAATGCCGTTATGGAGCGGGGGCAGGTATAATTCTTACCTCGCCCGAGGAGAAGGTCCTCCCATTCTCTTTTAAGTTAAACTTTGAATGCACAAATAATGGCGCTGAGTACGAAGCTCTCCTCCTTGGCCTTACCTTAGCCAAAAGAATTGGTATTGATAACATCAGAGTCCTTGGAGACTCGCAATTAGTAACAAACCAAGTTTCTGAAATATATGAAACTAAAGCCGAACATTTACAACTCTACAAAAACGCTGTATTAGATTTAAGCAAGGCGTTTAACTTCATATCCATCAAGTGATCCCGCGAGAGAAAATCTTCTCACCGATTCAATAAAGCAACCTCAAAGATCACGCTTCACTCCAAGCAATGAGCTAGAAGATACTCACTTCACAGTATCCATTCGTAACGAACCATTAATAAAAACAATGACAAATCCTCTTTCAAACAGAAGTGAATCTACCGTCCTAGACCATGTTGGAAACGATGCGGCTACTTTGGATTACTTAAATGCCTATGCAGCACTACATCTCTCTTATCACACGCTAGATTTATCTCTGATTCCGCATTCATCTTCCTACTTCGGAAATCCCGTAACGGGTCTTCCCTCACAAAGGGAACCTAGCATATACGCAATAGAAAATGGGGATGATATAGATTTACCTCCAGCACCACCTGAGTTCGAAGAGGGTAACGCCTCTTTAATCGAAGAAACAATCGATGTCAACATTGGGACAGAGAATGAACCAAAGATATTGAAACTAGGTTCTTCATTAACCCCAGAAGAAGTAGAAATACATACTCAGGTTCTCAAAGAACATCAAAAGGCATTTGCATTTAATTACAAAGAGATGACAGGAGTCGCACCCCACATTGCGGTGCACAACCTCGTCACTAGATCAGATGCAAAGCCAATTAAACAAAAATCAAGACCCATGAAGCCCAAAGTAGCTCTCATGGTAAAAGAGGAGGTAATAAAACTCCTTCAGGTAGGATTCATCAAGCCAGTTGACTACTCCCAATGGGTATCTAATATCGTTCCCGTTCTCAAAAAGAATGGAAAGATACGCATCTGCATAGATTTTCGAGACATCAACAAAGCGTGTCCTAAAGACGATTTCCCATTACCATCCATAGACGTTATTGTTGATGCAACAGCTGGTTTTGAACTCTTGTCTCTCATGGATGGATTCTCGGGATACAATCAAATCAGAATATCCGAGCAAGATCAAGCTAAAACCACCTTTATAACTCCTTGGGGAACCTATTGCTACGTTGTTATGCCATTCGGTCTCAAGAACGCCGGTGCTACGTACCAGCGGGCTATGACTTATATATTTCACGATTTAATTCATAAGATCATGGAATCCTACGTAGATGACTTGTTGGCTAAGGCCAAGAAGCATTGTGACCATCCCGAAGTACTCCGCGTCATTCTTTCACGTTTAATAGAATACGGAGTTACGCTAAATCCAGAGAAATGCGTCTTTGGTGTAACAGGAGGAAAACTCCTAGGTTACATCATATCGTCACGAGGGATCGATGTTGATCCAACCAAAATTCGGGCTGTCCTCGAAATGGTCCCACCCTCGAGTGAATCTGGAATCAGATCATTTCTCGGAAAGCTGGGTGCAATCCAGAGATTTATCCCGGATCTAAGCTTCGCCGTTCATCCAATCAACAATTTACTCAAGAAAGACTATAGCATTGATTGGACTGAAGATTGCAACGAAGCTTTCAGCGCAGTTAAGCGTTTCCTGTTATCACCACCCACGCTAATGCCACCTAAGTTAGATCACCCGTTAATTCTATACTCACGGGCTACCGATGTCTCGCTGGCCTGTATGTTGGCCCAGGAAGACGATGACAAGAGAGAGCGTGTAATTTATTTCATTAGCCGAACATTGCTCGACTATGAAACACGCTATACACAAGCAGAGTGAGAATGTCTTGCCATAGTCTTTGCTACTAAACGTCTAAGACATTACATGCTGAATCAAGAAACAAAGGTCATGGTAAAGACAGACCATTTACGGACTTTTCTCACACAAGGGTCCTTGTCCAAAAAAGCTGGACGTTTTATAACCTTAATGGGAGAGTTCGAATTAACGTTTGTAAACCAGAAGTCAGTTAAAGGACAAATCATCGCAGATTGGTTAGCTGACAACCCATTAGACGGAGGTGATTTAGTAGATTTAGACTTTCCAGATGAATGCGTATACTACATCGAAACTCGACCTGCTATCTCTGAGTGCCCTTGGTACACTGATATCATTAATTATATCATGGACCATACGTACCCGGAGGTAGTTACACCGCAACAAAGAAGGCGGTTACGCATAATCGTATCTAAATATGTCATCATAGAGCAGGTGCTCTATCGAAAAGCATTCGATGGAATGCTTCTAAGGTGTGTCGACACAGAAGAATCCAAGAAGATTCTCTATGAATCTCACAGTGGTATATGTGGAGGCCACTTCGGTGGCCATGCCACCACTCGAAAAATACATCGAATGGGCTATTTCTGGCCCACTCTAGAACATGACGCGATAGAGTTTGCACGCAGGTGTCATAAGTGCCAAGAATTCTCTCACGAGATCCACATGCCAGCACAGGCTCTGCAACCAATCGCTACTCCATGGCCCTTTTCTACATGGGGCCTAGACTTAATAGGGAAATTCTCTCCTCATCCAGATGGCCACAATTTTATAATCACGGCCACCGAGTATTTTACTAAATGGGGTAGAGGCTATGCCTCTCTACTACGTGCACTACTGCCTTGATCGCTAAGTTCATCTTGAATCAAATCATTTGTAGGTACGGTATCCCGCAAATCATTATCTCTGATAATGGAACTTCTTTCAAAAATGAAGAAGTCTCGCGAACTATGCGGTAAGTTCAAAATAAGCCATCATACGGCTTCCTTGTATTATCCCAAGCTAACGGATAGGTCAAGCAACAAACAAAAATGAAAGCCATTCTCCTTAAAAAAAGTTGAAAGAAAACAAGCGGGATTGGCATTTAA
Source organism: Taxus wallichiana var. yunnanensis (assembly GCA_018340775.1). Classification (NCBI taxonomy): domain Eukaryota; kingdom Viridiplantae; phylum Streptophyta; class Pinopsida; order Cupressales; family Taxaceae; genus Taxus; species Taxus wallichiana. Next base: position 365,631,749 of record CM031242.1, on the reverse strand, counting down.
AGTTATATCCGGCCTTGTGGGCCCACCGAACCTCAATAAGAACACCAACGGGAGCAACTCCTTTCTCGCTAGTATTCGGGGGCGTAAGGCAGTTCTCCCGCTTGAGGTCGAAATACCCGCCTCCGCATTTCACTACAAGGGATTCTGGATGAAGACGCTTACAGAGAAGCACGTCTCTCCCAACTAGAAAGCCTAGATGAAACTAGGTTAGATGTCGAACAAGTGGCATAGAGCTTATGCCGACCGAATGTGCCTGGGCAAAGATAACAAGAAGGTCTATGAACGCGACATATATGAAGGTGATCTAGTTCTAAGACTAGACACTGGATCGACAAGAAGACCGGCGAAGGAAGGAAATTCGCCCAAATGGTTGGGCCCATATCGAGTCATGAAGGACTATGGGAATGGTGCTTATCTCCTATGTATGCGTTAGAAGGTGAGGAATTTGGTGAAACAATCAACCCTCGCACCTCAAGCGTTTATGCATAAAGCAAGCCAAGCGCGCCTATATAACTATCTACATTGCATTTCCATATAGATTAGGATCATTTTGTCCACTTGTTCTTACACAAATCGTGATCAAGGAATCTATTCTCAAAGTAATTCATTACAAACTCATGATGTTGTTGGCACAAAACTTTCTAATCATACCTCTCCATCTTCGGTATCATCAAGTCATCTTGGAATCTTTTATCAAATAAAATCAAACATGACGAAGTCCTAACGGTAACCATACCAAGATCTGCAAGTTTGTTCTCGCTTTGATTTCTTCTTAGGATAGGTGTCTTGCCTATGGTCTGTTCTAGAAGCTTCATGGTGTCACATCTATCCCATATACACATCTCTTTGGAAACAAGCATATACTGACATTTTACTCAAAAAGACAAGTCAAAAAGTGATTAAACAGAAAATTTTATTTTTACACATTTCCTTGCCCCACCAACCTTCGGTGATGAGCTTGCGTCTCTTACTAGTGACGTAGGGTTGGGAAAGGATGGAAATGCCCTTACTCGCCTATGCCTTGCCCACGGTGATAAACCCACGCTTCTTACTAGTAGCATGGGGCAAAGTGTAGGGGGTCCTCTAGACAATGCAAACGTTAAAAGGTCATAAACAAACTATTCAAACTTTGAGTCAAAAATGAATGAATCAGATGCTCAAAATTCCAAGAGAGTTAAAAATCCTAAAACCCAGATTTTGTCTACTATGTGGCCATCTACGGGTCTAAGTCTGGATAAACCGCAAAGCAAGTTGCATCCAAAACTATGAAGTCATTCAGGTAGAGTAAGCTTGTAGTTTTCAATTGGGTTCCACCAAAGCTTCGTCTGTCTTTCATCACTATCATTTCACCATATTTCATAACTTGTGCCCTTCTTGGCTCTTGGTGATGAGCCCTCGCATCTTACTAGTTGCGTGGAGTTAGGAGTGGGGCAAGTTAATCTGTTCATCATACTGGTTATTTTCATCACTTTGCCAAAACAAACATGAGGTATCCAAATTGCTCACAGAAACTAAGATTTAAGATCACAATATATCTACAATATCATGTATCAGCATCATGAAACACAAAAAGAAAGCAAACATTTGCATCATCTATTTTCCATTGCATACATTCTAGAAAGCATATAAAACATACATCGTAGTATACACGAGAAAGCTGGAAACAGAAAGGGAAAACACAAGTGACAAAGTTTTGATCCAAAATGAATGCATATATATAAATAATCAATGTTTGTATACAATGCCATCATGCACTAGGCATGGTCAAAATGCTCAAAGAGCCCGTAATACACAAAAGAATCTATAATACAAAAAGTGCATAGGAGCCAAGTGGCCTCTCAACCCCTACGCGATCCCGCTGAAGGTGCGCGCCCTCGCCTAGGACTCCGGCTACGCCGGCGCTCTGAATGGACGGAGGGCTCAGGGTCCCGAGGAGCAGCCGTGGTCTCGCCACGAGAATGGCTCCTCATAAGACGCTCGGCTGTCCTATAGCCCGCCAACTCTGTACGGAGAGTCGACACCATCCTAGCCACGTGCCAAACGGGGAGCAAGACGTGCCAAACGGGAGGGCGAAGACGCACGGGTCTTATCCATAGGATCACTGAGAATCTGCATACCCCGCCACTCGCCGACGGCCTCTCGCAAAACAAAGAAGAAAGACGAATTAGAAACTAGGCAAGAGGCTAAAATATACAAGATACAAATATAAGGAGAGATAGCAGTTGAAACAAGTCCTAAATCAAACTAACACTGAAAGGGAGAGAGGATGACTTACTCGGGTCACCGGGCCTCCAAGATGGGTCACTAGGGCCAGCGCCCGCTGCAGATGCCGCTGCCGACTGTGGAGCTGCTCCTGTGGCAGGGGCAACATGTCGCCCCACAACAGACTCGTCCTCTCCACCACGGCCCTGAGAGAGTGGCTCCTCTGAAACTAGAGTCTCTCTCTCTGCACTCTGCTCCTCCCTCTCTGCCTGCATAATATCCTGAGTGTCATGCCACTCAGATCGCCTATCATCCGTCTCGCTCCTCCGACCCTCCTCTGTGGACTCCTCGACCTGGAGTCAATATCTATAGGGTCATCGCTACTATGAGCAAGACCCGCAGTAATCCAAGTAAAGGTGCCCAAGGCGCACTAGCTCTCCCTCTGGACCGAACAATCCCCCGGTTGCAATAGGAATACCTGGGAGTGACCACCTGCCCAACCACGCCTCTAGGCCCCCTCTAGCCTCCCTGGAATGATCTATAGACTGGTGCCACTGGAGGAAGCATGCCCACATATGGGAGGCCGAACTGCTGAGGGACCCTGCCGAAAGGATGTACCTCCACCCGTCCCACATGGTCAATAAGCTGCCCTGTGGTGGAGCAAGAGATCAATGTGAGAGCCTCCTCTCCCCAAATGCCGGCCATGAGCTGGTACGGTGTGGCCTCCATATCTGTTGTGGTGAGGGAAGCTACTGGCTGGTGAGGTGCTCTAAGCACCGACATGTCTGACCATCTGGCTGCCCTCACAACCCCGGGATCTGCCACCTCCACGCCTCTGCCATAGGGAATGAAGCGCTCATACACCCAACTCATAACTAGAGTAGGGTGGCTCAAAGACTGCCCTCAGAAATGCAGACCACCTCAGTATAAGTCATGATAAGTGGTCCCCAAAACATCTGCGCCCCAGGCGTATATCCGACCATGCCCCTCTATCTGTGCAATGATGGGGGCCCAGCAGTATAACAATGTATCCCCTCCCTTGTCCCCGATCAGTCTCGAGGCAAGGATCCCCATGATGGCCTGTCGAAATACGGGGATGGGCAAAGAAGGAATGGATCTAACTCTCACTCCCTTCTTCGGCCCCGTGGAAATAGCTGCATCCCCCATATAACCTGCCCACTGTGCAATCTGTGCTCTGGACCCAGCTGTCTCCAGTGTGAGCCTCCTCCCGATGATCGGGACCCCCAGGATACGGTAAACATCCTCCAAAGTGATGGTCCACTCACCGCGGACCCCTGGCAGTCGGAAAGTGTTCCGATCTGCATCCCAATATGAAAATAAGTCACAAAGGATGTGACTAGATGGCGTGACATGGGGCACACGCGATATACGCAATATGCCGGCCCTCTGCAACGTGTCCTCCTCGTCTGGCGAAAGGGCATCCAATACCCCGGGCAACCAATCACACTCTCTCTCCCGGCTCCATCTAATGTACTCCTCCCTCGCCTGCATACACCCAAAAACACACAAAACAGAGCAAGTTAGTATCTAATCAATGCAGGGAGAATCATAAAAACGTACAGAAATGCAAGAAAATATAAGTATAAGTCTCCAAAACAAGCTCTTTTGCATTCTGTGCAAAACCGCCGCCCTGAGCAGGGAGGCGGTTTTGTAACCGCCGCCTTAAAGGCGGCGGTCTCGTAACCGCCGCCCTGATCAGGGCGGCGGTCATGTAACCGCCGCCCTGGCCAGGGTGGCGGTTGGTCCGAAAACCCGCGCGGGTTTTTAACCCTAAAAAGTTCAAAAAACGCAAAAATAGACCATTTTAGCTAAAAAAAGAGCCTACCCAGTAGGCGCCCCCCCTAGATGGACCTTTTGAACCAAACATTTTCAAAAATAACCCCCCCATTACAAATAATTTGCCATTTCAAATTTGAAGGGGGAAAATGCAAAATTGAAGAAAACCAACCTGTGATCTCGCGGGGTGGCGTTCGCACGTGGAGGCATGATCACGATCTCACTGCGGACGTTTCGACTATACTCACGTGAGAAACCGTCACCGTGGGTCCCAGAGCTCAAAATCGATCAAATCAACTCACGCAAATGAATAGGAAAATGGGCCCACTTTCATATATATATATTGTTCTATTTCGTCTTAAAATGACTTTTTCGCAGGTTTGGAGCGCTGACGGAGGTAAGTTCCTATCCCCGCACAAATGGTACGTCCTCTTTCCCTGTTATTTTAGCGTTTATTTTTCAAATTATTGTATCTATCTGCACTTGAGATCTCTTTTCATTTTGCAGGTAGCGGGAATTTCGGATGGCGCCATTTCGACACACGGACGTGTAAGGTATAACTTCTAAACCCCCCATTTCGGGACTGCCATACTCGGACCCACCGTTTTATGCCCTTTCATGGCTAAAACGCTTCTCCGAGGGGGCAATATGTACGTACCCAAAATTGTAAGGTACTGTACTGCGGAACGGTGTAATAAATGCCCCAATGATGATACAGGTCTCCTCGCAAGGTGTTCGGGATCCAGAAAGAGCTCTTCGGATATGCGTTAACATCCCGCATACCCCACTTAGCCCCCGTGTCCTTTGTTTTCCCCTTTTTCCCTCTTTTCTTGCCCCTTTTGATCTTCAGTGACGAAACCGCCGCCCTGCAGGGTGGCGGTCTCGTGACCGCCACCCTGAACAGGGCGGCGGTCCAGGCGCCCGAGCAGGCGGCGGTCAGAACCGCCGCCCGAGCAGTGGCGGCGGCCTGACACGTTTTCGAACACCCTTTTGACGCGACCCGCGTGAAATATCATGTTTCACCAGCTTTCCTTGCCGACTTGAGCATGCATTTATGTTTTTGGTCCCCTGGAATAGTGTTTTTCCTTTGTTTATTGTTTAGGAGTTCAATTTGGTTTTGATTCTTGGGTGTTTGAATTCCTATAAATGCATGGTGTGTGTACATGCAAATGGTCTGAATTTTGGCTGAGTTTGTGTGAAGAATTTGAGCTGGAGTTTTGATCACCATTTTTCCTTGTTAGAGTCTTCTGGTTTTTAGTATTTTGGTTAGCTTGCTTAGGATTGATAGCATAGTTTACTTCATACTTGGTTTAGCATTGCTCAGCTGTTGGTAAGCCACAGACCCATCTTGTGCAGGTAGTGTTGTTGCTCCATCCAATCCGGTTAGAAGCTTGCCTCTGAATTCCTTTTGCTGTAAATTTGTTTTACTGTGACTTAGAGTTCTTAGTTCAATTCATTGTATACCTGGTTAGCTTTATTCAGCTGTTGGTAAGCCACATATCCAACTTGTGCAAGCAGTGTCTTTATTTTGGAACGAAATAGCTTAGGAAGCCATTAAAGTTGCAGGTTTTGCTCTTCGTATAGGATAGTCAAAGGTTCTGGTCGCTTCACGTTGCATGACTCGCAGTAAAATCCCGCTAGGAATCGCATAAGCCAAGCTCTGTACTCTTGCGCTATCCCTCTCCTACTCGCATTCTCGGTCTGCATTCTGAGCTGTCCTTGTCCCAAAATCTACTCCTATCGGTGCTAGCATTACATGCTTTTCTGGATCCAAGTGAACATGAAAGAACGAGAAGATCATACTGAGGGGACGAGATCACATACACCATCGGATTCGCCACTGTTCTGCGAAGTCCAGGTTTTAAATTTCAAAGTTCTAGTCAGATTTATATCAAATAGAGTAGTTAATCACTTTATTTCATTTCATTCTATTCTCGATATTTCCAGGGAAGATGTGGGGATTGATAGTTTCTGAGAAACTATGATTCACTTTTCACTTCTGAGGTAGGATCGAGAATCTTGCAGGTAGATTAGACAGGCTATCATATTTATTTAGAATAATTCTACAAATTGCACAGGCAAATAACCACACTCGGTTATCTTGTCTGTTTTAAATTATTGTTTAGTTATTATTTCTAGATACGCTTAAAATAGTTTGTTTTCCTTAGAATTGTTAGAATATTTCTTATAAAGATAAAGGTTATATATGTTAGATTTATTTCACATAGTTAGAATTTATTTCATTACAGTTAGATTACATTTTGTTTTGTATGACAATCACGGGACCTCAAGAGCCCAGGGAATATATATTTGAGCCGATCGTGCCTCAACCAAGCCTAGCCACAGCAATAGTTGACATAGACCAAAATCTCAGGATACAAGTATTCCGAACAACCACAGATCTACAACTGATCAGCTCACAGTTAAGAGGATTAAACATAGAAGACGACCAAGCACATGCATTTTGGTCAAGTCAGCCAAACTACAGATTACCCTAGAAAATATCCACATGACTGTAGAAGGGCTCGAAAGAGAACAAACATTCGAGTGTGATCCTTTAGTTCCACAGCCAGACGCTGGAGACACCCTCGTAGATATAGATACCAGCTTAAGAATCCAGGTTGCAAGAACGCCTGTAAGGTATTCTGAGAAGATCGCACAACTGTTGGTTCTAAACGTAGAAGCTGAAAAAGCGTACGATTACTGGATACTAGGGATTAGAACTTGATCTCGCGTATGACCATAACAGGACCACAACAACCAAGAGTCTATGGTTGTGATCCACAGGTCCCACAGCCCAACGAATCCACAAGTCAGTTAGATATAGACACTGGCCTACGCACACTAGTATTTCAGTCCACTCCACTTCCACCTATCATCGTCGAACAACTGTCCTTACTAGATATAGCGGCTAACGAAGCTAGGGAATTCTAGACTAGGCCAGAAAATTGTCCATAGAATCAACTATATCCGCCATATGACCTTATCAGGAGATATACACGAAACAATCCCAGGTCATTTTCCACGTATTCCGCAACCCATAGATCGAATCACGCCGAGCTCGATATTGATTGGAGCCTTCGAGCAGTCATCCTCACTGATCGATCTATCACACCAGTCCAAGTTAGAAGGGCCTTCTTAGCCTTAGATTCGCAAATTCCACTAGTGCGTGTCGAAGACATTAGATTGCCTAACTAGTTTGTCTGCATATTCTACCCCCACCGGCTGTCTCGGCACGACCTCGGGAGGTCAGGTACGCGGAAGAGTTACTTGTTGATTCTCACGCTCGCCTGTCACTTTTCCGACGCACAATAACCATTGTCCTTTTCTTTTGAAACTAGTTCCCATTCTCCTCACCACCTTTTTATTCTACTCCGATATATCTCTGATTCACAAACATGCCAATTGATGTGGGGCATTGGGTACATCTTGACTATTGCATACTCAACATCATACATTTCTATCCCATCATCATGCAAGATGTCTTCATACCAAGAGAACTTTAATTTCTTCACCTCTCGATTGTCATCCTCATGTGGTCCTTTTCATGTACTTCAAACTCATCAATACAATTGGCCTAGTAGTCCTCGACTTGTGGCTCATGTTAATTATGGGACATAGAATGAGTCAAGATCTTCTCAGATGTCAAAGTTGGGCTTGAAGATGTAGGAATGTAAAGTCAGATGTGTGAAAGTGGCCTCTAGGTGAGATGCATCATTTGAGATTTTACATGTGAACACCCCTAGAGATATAGGGAATGAAATAAACTTCTTTCTCTTACTTCTAAGCTTGTTATTCACTTGATTGATCTACCTGTAGATCTCAAACAATATGATCTAGTCACTGAGGTACTTAGCAGTCTCAGTGGAGCTTGGTTGAAGCCAACAACTCGTATGTAGGAGAAGGTTGAGAATTTTATGAAGTACGAGCTGTATTCCTTGATTAGGGATGCCACTTGTGGTGACATCCTAGCTTCAAGATCCCCTTCTAAGCTTCAAACCATGTACATGGTGAATGCATCATTCACACAAGTGAAATGCATGTTGCTCTCCTCCATTACCAACTATGGAAGTTTCTCAAATGTAGGCACCTTGGAAGCAATATTCTACGTGAGATAAAATCCTTTGAATTATCTTGAGTCTACTGAGGAGATAAAATAGGTAAGAATTCATGTGGAACTTCCTTGTCATGGGCACTTGGAGCAGTTGCAAATGGAGAGTGTCACTGATGATCTACCCTAATAAATCCTATGATTTCCTTTTATCAATGTCAGGATGAAAAGGTCCATCATGTCCTTGAAGTCTCTTGTGCTTGCTTTTCCCATAAATCTACTGAGGAGAGTGATGACATCAAAATACCCTTCTTGGAACTCACACCTTAGAATATTCTTAGGCATCCTGGAAGGATTTCTTCCTATTTTCAACCATGAGCCAAGCACTACTCCTTGGAAATATGAATCCATTGTTTCCAAATCATGGGAATATGAATTCATTATTTCCAAATCATGGGAGGATCTATCCTTTGAGATGATGACCATGTTGGGGGATGTCAGTATCTGCAGAGAGAGTGAAATGGTCCTAGGGCTAATGATTGCCATCATTGTACCATTTTCATCTTGGATGGTTGGTGTCTAGTTTTTATTGGAAAGAGTAGGCTAGGACTAACTCAAGACTCTGCATAAACACTGGGTGTCTTATAGCGGTGAACATGCCACTTGTGAATATCTGGTCTTCAATCCTCTTTCGGTCCTTGGAGGCCATGCGAGTCTTAAGGTCATTCAGGTCCATGTACAAGACATTGTTGTCTTCCACATCATACTCGTAGGTGAAGGGTTGTGTCAAATTTTGACCTGTCCACTTCAACTTCATGTTTATCCAGAAAGAACAACTTACTATTTTTAGTAAGTGTGAAAAATCAAGTCCTCGATCTTCAACTGGATGTTGTGGCTCTATTTTCCTCTTTCTCCCTGCATTCCTGTTCCTTCTAGATCAACTTTCTATTTTTAGCAGGTGTCTGTGGGACCACTTACTATTTTTAGTAAGTGTAAAAATGTTTGTTCTTTGTGATTTCTCAGTTGTAGTGCATTTTCAATGTCATCGTCTCCTTCGTAGGTTTTTTACATTTGACTTTCTGGAAATTGTAGTCCCTATGTAGTAGACCTACTATTTATAGAATGTAGGTGTCTAGAGGTTGGATTGACGTGGAACGGATTTTTTTGATATGGGTTTTTTCCAAATATCACCCCTTTGAAATTTTAGGCCCACTGGTTAATAGTCTAGGAGATTTTTTAAAGTTTGATTTTACTTGCGTTTTACCCAACCATTTGATGGGAAATTGGATTTTTTCTTCATTGAGCTAGAAGTGGGATTTTTTCGTTGTGGATGCTATGTTGCATGAGAGGAGAGTTTAAAGGTGTCTTATTGATGGCCTTGGGTAGATGAATTAACATAAAAATACATATTTTTGTTTCACACATCTGTTTGGGAGATTTCTTCAACTTCTCGTTTCATGGCCATGGAGTTTTCTCTATTTTCTCCTTCTTCGTTCGTGCCTCTCCTATCGTGTTTTCTCAAATTTCCTTTTAGGACCTATGTGATTTCATGGAGTGGAAGGAAATTACCTCTATGGTAGGTCTGGTTCAAGGTTCAACAATGGTGGAATGATGGATGAGAATTTATAGAGGAAGAATGGAAATATCTGTGCATGGGAGTGGAAGCAGCTAGAAGCACTAGAAGCAGGTGAAGTGACAGTTAGAATTTTAAATTTTTGAAATCATGGAGGGAGAAGGCTGGGAAAATTTTTCATGTCTTGATGTCCCTGACCTTAGGGACGTGATGGATATCAAATTCCATGATGGTCAAGAGGACGACATGTGGTGGCGATCGGATGACAGGGAATGGATGTGAAAAAAGTTGCTTTAAAGCACTGGGAGCTGAAAGTCAGTCATGTGGATGACCAAAAGACTCCCCATAGGGGTTGGAAGAAATTTTCCATTTATTTTTCCCTAACCTCAAGGACATGAGGGACATACAATTCTATGGTGGTCTAGAGTTGACACGTGTCCTCGATCCGACGACATGGAATTTGAGCTCTAAAAATGCACTTAGGGGCTGAACTGTCAAGTCTGAAGGTCACATGAGGGTCCCAAAGGTCACATGGGGGTTGGGTGAATTTTTCCAAGGTTTTTTACCTGACCTCAGGGATGTTAGGGACATAAAATCCTACCAGGATCCTGGTGTTGACACGTGTCCTCTTGAAAATTGACTAACTCCTGAACTGCCTTCAAGAGGGTAACTTGGAACGATGATATCTTGAGCTCCCGGTGGAATTTATTGGTGAAATTTTATATTATCCTAACTAGAAATGTAATTTTGAATCCAATGGTGGGGATATCATGTCTTGATTCATCCATTTGATCCCTGAAAAAGTGGATTTTTGATTTGGGACTTTGCCTATGCCTGAGAAAAACTACCTATAAACCCTATGCGCAAGGTGTTGTGAAAAATATGATTTCACCATCATGTAGGTCTTAGAATACTATTTTTGGAGATGTTTATTTTTACATATAACTCCATCTGGAGATCCCATAATCGTCTTCGAATTCCATCAATTGTTTTAGGCATGTGTACTGCCTAGGCTTATGAACCCTGCTTTTCATTCAAACTACTCCAAGTCTTTCAAAATTCCCCAAACCTTCCAAAATCATTTCCATGATATTCTAAGGTATTAAATTCACCTCCATGTTGAATTTTTCCCTTTTTTTCCACTCCAGGGGTTGATCTAGTCCTGGGAAGGCCAACGATAGCCCTTCCCAATACTGCCAGAAGATAACATCTTTTCAGAACTTCCTAAAATCACCTGGGGGATTAAATTGAATTTCCTAAATCACCTAAGGGACCAATTTGACATCAAATTTGGGGTGAATTGACTAACATATTTGACTTGGGGTTCCTAGGAATGATAAAACATGAAAAATTTGGCACATGGTTATAGTTTTCATGTTTGGAAATTGTCAATTTCCCTATTACACATTTGTATGACAAAAGCGGCTCTATCTTAGGGACATGGCATGGGTGAGTGTAGAAAAGACATGACATGGGAATCCAGAATCTCAATCTTAGACCATATAATTTTTGACTAGTGTTATATCCATTGGGCCTTAGAGTCATTTGTAAAATTTTGAGAAAGAAGGAATGGAAGAAGGAAACACACACACACACAAAACAATAGAAAGGAGGCACACGAAACTCAACAAAAAGGGGAAACACACTTAGAAATAACCTATGGTACAAGGTGATGGACAAATCACTTTCATTGATGATACAATTTTAGGTATTTCCCACTGCGAGGAAATTCCAGTGGTGTTTCATCCAAATATGAGATTAGAAAAACATTCTCACCGCAAGCTTCGTGAATTTGGAATGGTCCGAGCCACAAAAATCAAAATTTCCATGGCTAATTTTTGTTTCCATTCTTTTCTCCCATAGCAGGATGAAGTCTCCAACTTTGAATTCTCTCGCTTTGGCTTTCTTATCAAAAATTTTATTTACTTTCAATTGGTGCTCTTTGATACAGTCCACCACTCGGAGTCTATTTTATTCTATCTTCTAAAGAAAGAGGATCCTCTTATCAATGGAATCCTTGTACTGACCATCTTCTATTCCATGTAGCAACTTGAGAGCTGACATCTTGATCGGTAGGGGAGTTTATGCTTCGACTCCATACAACAGTTGGAATGGTGACATACCTATTGCCTTCTTGGGAGTGATCCTATCCGCCCACAATGCATCATATAAATTTTTGTGCCAATTACTTTGGTTCTCATCTATAAGCTTGTGGAAAATGGTCACAATGTTCTTGTTACTTGATTCAGCCTATCTGTTTCCCTATGGGTAGTATTCGATGAATGAGATAAAGATATTTTGTAGCCATAGAAAAACTCAGTCAACTCCCTTGAAGAGAAATAGGTAGAGTTATTTTCTACAATATTCTGTAGTACTTTAAAATGTATTATGATATTCTCCTTGATGAAGTTGCATATTGTTTTGGTGTTGGCTTTCTTGGCCGGAATGGCCTCCACCCATTTTGTGAAGTAATCTATCACCGTGAGCACATAGGTGTGCCCCATGCTTGAGTGAGGATTCAGAACACCAATGAAGTCTAGCCCCCATTGCTAAAATGGTTCTTTAATAACAACTGGCATGAGCGGTAGTGCAACAAGTTGTGGTCTCCCAATGAATTGTTGGCATGCTTCACATTTGGAAACCCAATCTTGAGTGTCTACAAAGAGGGTAGGCCAATAATACCTTCCTTGGAGGATCTTGTGTGTAGTGACCATCATTGAAAAATGCCCACCACATGCTTGGTCATGGTATACTTCAAGAAATTTTTCTTATTGATCTTTATCTATGCACCTGAGGAAGCATCCATCCAGGCCTCTCTTGTAAAGCACATGATTCCAGTTTACAAACTTTGTCACCTTTAGCTTGAGTGTTCTCCTTTTCTTATAATCAAGATGAGGAGGTAATTCTCCATAAGTTAAGTAATAGGAAATATCAACATACCACTCATTAGTAGTGTTTATAAAGAGGACTTGTGGGTTGTTTTCATAATAAGTTGAGCAAGCACAATTTTCTTCACCGTGTTGAGCTTTGAGTATTTCATCTTAGAAATCAACCTACACAAACCATTCCCCCTTACCAGATTAGAGGGTCAAATCTCAAATTCATATTATTGAGTCTTTGTAATCCAATTTCCTGTTTTATCTCCGGGTTCTGTTGTGTCAAGGTGGACTTGATTACATTGTCGAGGACCATCACCACCGTATGAGAATTAAGGATATAAAACCTAATTTTTTATAGCCTTGACCATTGCATAGGCATGCTTCTCCAATTGGTTATAGTTTAGTTCATTCTTTTTAAATGGAAAAAACATGAAAGCAATAGGTGCTTCCATGCCTTCATCATTCTTCTGAACAAGGATGACATAGAGGGTATGTTTTGATGCATAACAATACATGATGAACTCTTTATTAAAATTTGGAGACATAAGAGTCGAGCCTTAGAAATGGATTTTTTTATCTCTTTAAATGTTTCCTTCCCTTCATTATTCCATTTGAAGTTTTCCTATGGTTTCATCATGGTGGTGATGTGCTTTGTCAATTCAGAAAACTTAGGAACAAAGTGACGAAGAAAATTCACCTTTTCGAAGAATGAATGAACTCCTTTCTTTCTTGTGGGTAGAGATAATGCTTGAATGGCTCATACTCTCTCAAGATCAATGTGTGCTCCATGTTTTTCACAATGTGCCCCAGTAAATTACCTTTCATGACCCCAAAATGCACTTTTTTGGATTTAGTGATATACCATGTTTTCTACACCTTGTAAGTACTTGTTCCAAGTGATGGATATGATCTCCCCTCTTCTTTAAAAACACCATAAGATCATCAAGATATATGACAATGCAATGTTTTATATATTTGAATGCCAAATCCATTTCCCTTTGAAATGTAGCTCCCGCATTGATTAGGTTGAAAGGCATTCTGGTATAGGAAAAAGTGCCCCAAGGTATTGTGAAGGTTGTCTTGGTGTGATCCTCCTCCGCCACTTTGATTTGATTATACCCTGAGAACCCGTCAAGAAATGAAAGCATTTTAGATCCAATGACTGCTTGCAAAATGTGGTCCATGATAGGAGAGGATAATTTTCTTTTAGTGATGCTTGGTTCAAGTTGTGGAAATCTACACATATTATTATTTCACTATTCTTCTTCTGCACCGACACAATGTTAGCAACCCACGTTAAATGGTGGATGGGAAAGATGATTCTTGCATTGAGCATCTTCATTACCTCCTCCTTGATGGTATCAAAAATCTTTGGGTTGTATGACTTTTTTTTTCCTGAATGGCTTGACATCTTACTTCAAAGGAATCAAGTGATGCATTTCCTTTGGTTGGAAGGATTTGAGCTCATCTTAAGAGTAGGCCAAAACATATGAATATTTCTTGAGTAGTGAAAAAAACTACTTTCTCCTCAAGTGAGAAATTTTTCTAATGTTGACCATCCTTGGCTCCTCTGGCATGCCAATGTTTTTCTTATCAAAATCAGCTGGGCACTGAGAAGATTGTTTTTCTTTCTCTTGAATGAATCTATCGTGTTTGTCAAAGAGGTCTTCCAGAGAAACTAGGCCTTTGGGAATCTTGTTTCCTTTTAATTTGATCACTCCTTCTTCATCAACCCCTTTAATTCCTTCTTTCTCTTCTCTGGCTACTGCTTCTCGGTGTGGATTCTCACTTCCCTCAAAAAATAGATTGTTGAAATTATCTCTTTGTTCCAAGAATGCTAAAATCTGGTTATCATCATTAAAGACTTGCCAATGATTTACATTATCTGGTACACTAGGCATGAATACCATTTCAATTGTCACCTTGTATTTACCAAAATAAGGATGAGGTGTCACTAGGGAAGCCAACACCATAAGATAATCAACCTTTTCATTCTTTTCTCTTGGGATAGATTCAATGGAAAATGCATCAAAAGATTTAATGTAATCCCATACTCTGTTTCTATAATGTCGAAGTCTTGGATTCTTCACCTGATATTGTTGATGGAATTTCTTTACTATCACCTCCACATCACCTCAGAATCTTAGCTTCTTGATTCCCATGTCTTCTGCCACACCTATGCCTAAGAGGAGAGATTCATACTCCACCGTGTTATTCATATTATCAAATTACAACTTGTAGGAAAATGAGTACAATTCACTAGAAGGAGAGTAAAACACTACACCCGATCCCGAACCTACAATGGAATGAATACCATAAAATTCCATCATCCAAACTTGATCTTCTTCCTCTTCCATAAGAAGTGGAAAGTTCTCATATTTTTTGATGTGAGGAAGTAGTTTGCCTAGCCCACTATCTTGAAAAAGAATGTTTTCCTTTGGATCATCAGACTTTCATAATGTGAACTTCATCTTCCTTACTGGAAGAAACTTCTTCATCTCACCTTTCACTAGAATAGTTGCAGATGACCAGTCCATTTTTATTTCTCCACCCAAGTCTCTGGAGCTTTGCTCAAAAGCATTCCAAGGATGATGGGATGCTCGCCACTAGGATGGTCAGGAGCACCTTCTTGTCTTGAAAATCAACTAGTGCTACATGTGCATCTTTGATTCTTCCTACCAATGGAACTTGTTTGGATTCCATTGAATAGTAGGTGCCATTCACCTAGGTCAAGGTGAGGCCTAAAGCATTTACAAATTTGATGGGCATCACATTATCTGAGGCTCTGGAATCTATGATACAATTATTTAGTTGGAAGACTTTAATGAGGAGTGATAGGTAGAAAGGTTAAACCTTGTTGGTTTTGGAGGCACTAAGAGCTAGCATGTTTTGAGAAGGTGGTGTAGATGGTGTGGGGTGTAAGCCTTTGGAACTTGGACCCGAGGTTATAGGATTACTACAATGGACTACATGAATGAACCTATCAAATTGGGCGGGATGCGTTTGTAGGTATTTTATCTCTAAGAGCTGGACTTTGTTTTTCTTGCATGTTCCAAAAATTCAAATGGGGTTATGGTGGGCAAGGAAGAGGTTTCGGGAATGATAAAAGATTTACATGGTGAAGGATTTGCTATTTTAGGTGTTGAATTTTCCTTCATGGGTACATTAATTGGCTTGGAAGGAGATGGGGATGTAGGCTTTGATGAAACCTTGGATTTTTTTATAGGAACACAATTTGATTTATAATTATTCTTAGGAACATTTGAGATGAGAGAAGGATTAGATGAATTACTTGGTATGATAACATGATCCTTGCTAACCAGTGGGTCTGATTTTTCTTTAGCCGACTCCATAAAAGGTGGTAATGGTGATCCTCTATTGATGATTTTATTTTGTGGGACCTCCGCAGGAGAATTTTATTTCTTCTTATTTTCCTTTAGTCTAGTCACTGAGGATGGAGAACCTTTCTTGTAATGTGTGTGAGTGAAGACTGCGCATGAGAAACTTGGAGCTTCTTAATCATCAATGTACTCAATTAGGTCATTGTGCATATCCTCATCAACTTCCTCAACCTCAAGATATTTTTCATAGTTTTCCACATTTTCTTCTTCAGGTTATTCAATTTTTGCTTCCTCCTCTAGTTCTTCAGTGTCACAAGAAACATTAATTGGTGGTGCTTCAAGAGAAAGTTAGTGAGGAGGTGGGGAAATCCTTGTCTATTGGGAGGATTTGGATTCCTTGGAGTGTTCCACATTGTGATCTGGGACAACTATTTCTTCAAGGCAACCAAGTCATTCACCATTTTTTGGAACATTGGGTCTGTGGTGACTGAGCTTGAACTCTAGCCCTTTTTCTTTCCATTTGGGCCTTTCACTTTTTTGGATAGGATTAGATCATCATCGGTTTCTATCACATGGTCTTGAGCTTCCCTCAATGTTCTTGGTTGGGTTCTTCTAAGGAAGAAACCTACTTCTAATGGCAAGGCATTGATGAAGAATCTCTTCAAATTATTTTTAAGAGGCACCACATCTTCAGGAATATTCTTATCACTCTATTATATCTTGCTATGAAGTCTCTCATTGATTCAGAGGTTTCTTTCTTCATTTGTACCAATTGGACCAAGAGATCTTGACAATATTTTGTGGTCTTAAACCTATGTTTGAATGCACTTCTTATATCTTCCCAACAGGTGACATACCTTGAGGGTAACATGTAGAACCATTCATAAATTTTTCTTGGAGTGACTCCACAAAGATCCTAATTGACACATCTTCATCCTCAACACCCAATACATTGCAAGTGATGATAAATGTTGCTACATGTTCTTCGAGGAGTTGAGAACCATCCCCTTTGAATTTTGGAAAGATTTTTCTTGAGCCTCTTGGTAGCTCATGGAGTGGTTGAGCAAGGGTGAGTTGGGCCAATGTTTCTCCCCCATGGTACATTAGGCCTACGGACCTCATGATCATGATCCCCCATTTTATTTTTGTTTCTATCTTCCAACCTCTCTAAGGCTACAACTTATGATATTGCTATTTCATCTTCTTGGCTTGAAGTCTTTCAATTTCTTTGAGTTGAGCTCTTATTTCCTCTTCCACTCTTGCTTCTATTTCTCTAACTTCTTCTTCGGTCTCTATGTCAGTGAAATATTCAAGGTTCTCGTTGATGTATAGAAATTCACTATCCAAAGGATTGACAAAACTCAAGTTCCTAACGTGATCGATTTATTGATGAAAAGGAGACCTTGAAATTTTGAGAAAATATTTTATTCTTTTAAGCTCTTCAAAAATAGGGTCGGTTTGTCCTCCTTGTCTCTATTTCCGGGTGTATCTTCTATTTTCCAGTTGGAAATTTATGCTCTTCTTTATGGTGCTGGAATTTTTCTTTGCCTTTCCAATTCAGCAGTGTGTTCCTCTTCAATGTCAAGAATTCTTGTGGAAATGAAGTAGTGATTGACACTTTGCATGTTGTGCTAGATAGCTTCTCTAAAATATGAAGCAATATGCTCTTGGATGCATAAGAGAAATTCAGTCTTTCAATAGGAGGATTTCCTAACATAGCCATGGTTTGTAGACATGTGGCTCATATAGCTATTCAAATTCTAGAAATTTTCTTTTATTTTTATTTTTAATTTTCTATTTTTTAGACCTTTTGGTCGTATTTAGGTGTAGATGCTACTAAATTTTCCCCACGATGGGTGCCAAAAAATGTTGGTGAGAAAATTTTTACAGGAAAATTGGTGGTTATCTTGCCAACGCTCCGAAGTCCGACTCCCTCTAATTAATCGATGCAGCTTACCATATGTGCATGCACAATTAATAATGAGTTTTCTCCTCATGGCCTTACCATTGGGGATCTAATAGGGACACTCCATTGACCCTGTGGAAAATGCTTGTAGATATCTACAAGGGAAAAATTTTCTAGGAGAATGAGAAAGGGAGTGAGAAAATTAGAAAAGATAAACTAATGTTGTAAGTAGAAAATCAAAGACTTACATACACCAGCCAAAAACTTCATTACATGCACTTGAATTTAGAAGAAAACAAATTTACGTAGCATAGTAACAACAAGACCAAATAGAGTTTGATGAACACAAAGTACCACTAAACCCCTTAGTCAAAAAAGGCTAAAATTACTTCTTCCTTTATTAAAGCTCAAGCATAAATTATACATATCATAGAAATGGAAGACATTTTGAGTAGGGAAAATAGAAGAAATTTTCTATCTCTTTGCTCTCTTCACAAGGATATCTCTCTCATGAATTCACAAAAACATCTCTAATATCTAAGAAGTTTTAGAATATTTTAGAAGTTGTCTAAGAAGACCCTCAAATGAGGAGCTAGTTACAATTTATAGAAGAGGATGTAACTCTTCATCTTCCCGATGACTTTTCAAATACTTTAATTTGACTTTAGATTGTTCATATTCCACTTAAATATTTAAGTCCCTTTTATAAAATCAAGGCAACTTAAAGTTTACATTATGTTTCTAAAGTCACTTAAAGTAATATTAAAAAGTGAAAACCTCAACGTAAAAATATAACATTGATGAGAGAGAGCATTGGGTGAGAAGAGAAGAAGAAGAAAGAAGAAGAAGAATTATGTGGAAGAATGAGCTGCTACGGTGGACTTGGCTCCGTTCTTTGACTACTCTCCACTTTGCGTTCTTGAGAAGACTTTTGTCTTTCTAAGATCCTTTTTAAATGAGCCACTGCAAGTTCTACTTTTTCGGCATGAGGGATGCGAATGTAACTCAAGGTTTTGGTCCATCCATCAATCACATTGTTGATGTCCTTGCACTTCCCGAACCATGATGAGTGCTTTTCTACGATAAGTGCAATGGAGGCTCAGATCTCTAAGAGGAAGTCAAGAGTATCCTTAGTGAAGGAAATGGGTTTCCCACCCCTTTCTTGACATATTCTTTGAAAGGGCCAATCAAATCATCAATAGTTGTGTGTTTGCTCATTATAGGTACTCCAAGTTTCCAAACTTTTTGATTTATACTATCCTACAACTTGTATGTTTGTTCTTCTTTCTCCTCTAGCTCTGTGAAGGCCCAATTGATTGCCTCAAACCTGATTTCCAAGGCCCTCACCCATACACATGTCAAGTCTTCTGTAGGAGTTTCAAAAACCTTCTTTTTATCAACTCCTAATGCGGGTGTTGCTCATCTCATTCACTACTAGTCCCAGAGGTTCCAAATACTCTCTTTCTTTCTCCACATCATATTTGAGTGCTCATATTATCTTAGTTGTTACGTACATATATGTAAAGAGATTGACTATCTCTTAGAGTGTTGGCTTCCCTTTTTCAGAGATTGAGTTGATCCATTCATTTTTTCTCACCCCTACATCGTGATCTCATGTGTTCTTTGATGAATTTTGGGTCAAAGCCATTGATGGAAGCCACTTTCTCAATAGGAAGTTTTGTAGTGCTTGGTTCCACCAGATGTTGCACATAATATGAAAGAGTTTGTACTTGTTCCTCTAGTACCTCAATCTTCTCTTTATATTACTTATTTCTTACCACCATGCAAGTAGAATATTGTTGATATATGTGAAAATATCCCTCATGAGTAGTTGGTCCCAATTAAATCATGCTCATCTTGTAGTCCTTCGGTGTCATCTCATCCACTGGCTTGATTACCTTTGGCCGAGATACTTGATGCACTATTTCCCTGTCTCTCCACTATATAATTGTGAGTCGATATTTGTGATATTTCTTGACCTTTTTCTTTAGCCAATGAGATAATCGTTGATAGATTAGGGGTTTCTACTTGTTGCACAGTGCAAGTGTTAGGGATGACCATTTCCCACATCCATGAAAACATTTCACTAGATTTAGGCTCAATGATGGGTGTACTAACCATTCTCTTTTGGAGGAGGCAAGTCCTAAATGAGAGTGGTGTTAGTGTCAACAAGAGGCGAGACCTCCTATGGTAGCTCAAACATTGAATCGTGAACCATATTCTCCTTGTTGTCTGTGCTTCTGCTTATTGGATTTTTTGCTCACATTACGAGATCAAGTTTTCCTCCTACAGTGATACCAATGAGCCTTATTCTACCCTAAATTTCTTGGGTGTCTTCTCGTGGGAAGAAGTTTCCAATTCCGTGGCCTTCCTTTTTGAACTCACTCTAGAGTGTTTAGAGCTAGAAGTCACCTCTACCACTTTTGAAGACAAATGATGTGAAGCTTGCTTCTGGCTTAGAGAAATTCCTCGTGACTAGATGACCATAGTTATTTTCTTCTGAAACTAGTTCCTTGTTCTCTTCACCACCTTTTCAGTTTGCTCCAATATATCTCCTAGTTCATGAACATACCAGTTGATTTGGGGCATTGGGGACATCTTGACTAATGCATACTTAGGATCATACATTTATGTCCCATCATCATGCAAAATGTATTCATACTAAGGAACTTTAATTTCTTCATCTCTCTCGATTATCATCCTCATGTGGTCCTCTTAACATACTTCAAACTCATCAAGAAAGATGGTTCACCCTCTCGAAATTGAAATGAGGTCCCTATTAATGGCGAGTCGTGACATGTGGGGAGGCGGATGCAAAATGTAGAGGAAAATAAAGCACATGGATTGGTACAAATTATATCAGGGGTGTTCACTCATGGGACAGTAAAGATGGTTCAGATCAAAGATTCATTATCTCCTTTAAAACTCAAAGTTGTGGCCTATCAGGTTGTAAGAGACTAAGAGTGGGTGCAGTGATGGAGGAAGAGGTACGGTAAGCCGTAACTGGGACAAACTAAACAAATGCAACAATAGGTCCGGATCTTATGCTTCACGGTCTCAAACAAGGAGAATGTCGAAATGAGCTCTTAAAACCCTCCCGGGAGGTCACGCTGAAAATCGAAGAGATTTACTTTTAAAGGTTCTTGCAGGAGGAGGAAAAAACCTGGGGCTCATATGCAGATTTCACAAATTTTGGCCTAAGCTTTCTCGGCTTCATGATGGATAGAAGATGGAGAGAAAAATCAAGATTGAGCTTTATCTTGTCCTACTTACTTCATTTGATCTTTTGAAGATAGGGATTTAATTTTTAGCCAACATTGGGTTTCGGGGGAACATGGGCTTATGTCCAAACCATGGTATCCATCTTTCGACCCATTAAAGGAGTCTTTTGATACCTACCCGATTTGGGTTCGTCTCTAGACTCACTTTGGAACAGATCTTGTCTCATTTATAGGGGATACTTTAGGCTCATGTGTGTGATCGATGATAAGACCTCCATTCAAACCCATACTACTTGTTGATCTTGATACCTCCAAATGTTTGCAGAAATCAATCTGATTGGAGCCAGGCTCTGGGTGCAGAGGATAGACTATGAGAGACTTGCCTTGATGTAGGAATGTCATGTCTCGGATGTTGTGAACACTCCAAACGTAAGAAAACAGCTGGTGGAGGGATTCTCTACCGAACATCTTACAATCGATTTGAGATCCGGCTAAGGAATCAGTGCCCTACGCAAGCTAACTCACCCATCATGGTTGATTGAGAGAAGCCTCAGATTATTCTACGATTCGGTGATTAATGATATTCCGACCTCCCATTTGGGTCACTCCCCCATCAAACCTATTGCAGTTTTTCCGACTGTAGTGGATGTGGGAAATCAGGAATGGACAGTGGTGGATCGGAAAAAGAAGGGTAATGCCAAATCTAAATCCCCCACCATATCGGACAAGATTTGATTCTTGTCTTTTTCGGGGCGCTATTATTCTACATTTTGGCATATGGATAAAATAGATTCTTTATGTTGTTGTTTTGTTCTTTGTTTTGTTGAATTTGGTTTGCCTTTGGTTCCTTCCTTCGACGCTTTTGTTGGGCTCTTTTGTGATGATCGTCTGGATGTTTTCTCCGTTAGTGGATGAGTACATTGTTATCATTTTTGTGGCGGCGCTGCGTGTTTCTTTGTTTGATCCGCCCAAAGTGGTGTTTATTTGTTGTTGTGTTGCTTTCGTTGGTTGTTTCTTTGCTCTTCTGCGCTTGGTCCTTATTGTTATATCGGGATGTTGATCCTTTTTTGAGCTTTATTTTCCTATTCCCATCCGAGCCTTCTGCAAGGGTATAGTCCCTTTCAAAAAACTATTTGCCAATAATAAAAAAACGTACTTCAAACTCATATCAATCATTGTGAGAGTCTTAACATGTGGCTCATGTTGCAATTTTGGGACATAGAACAAATTAGGATCTTCTCGGATGTCAAACTGGCCTATCATGTAGGAATGCAAAGTCAAATGTGCGGCCTCCAGTGAGATGGGTCATTTGAGATTTTACACATGAACACTCCTAGAGATATAGGGAATGAAATCAAATTATTTCTCCTGCTTTTGATCTTGTTATTCACTTGAGTGATTTTCCTGCAAAGCTCAAACAATACGATCTAGTCACTGAGGTACTTAGGTAGTCTTAGACATGAAGACAACGACTCGTATGTAGGAGAAGGTTGAGAATTGTATGAAGTACGAGCCATATTCCTTGATCAGGGATGCCACTTGTGGTGACATCCTAGCTTCAAGATCCCCTTCTAAGATTTGGACCACGTACATGGTGAATGCATTGTTCACATGAGAGAAATGCCTATTGCTCTCCTCCATTACCAACTGTGGAAGTTTCTCGAATGCAGGCACCTTGGTAGTAATGTTTTGTGTGAGATCCAATCCTTTAAATGATCTCAAGCTTGCAAGGAGATAAAATAGGTAAGAAGTCATGTGGAACTTCCTTGTCATGGGAACTTAGAGTAGTTGTAGATGGAGATTTTGTTGATGATCTACCCTCAGTCAATCCTCTACTTTCCTTCTATCAATGTTAGGATGAAAAGTCCCATCCGTTCTGGAAGTATCTCGTGCTTGCTTCACCCATAACTCTACTGAGGAGAGTGATGAAATCATAATACCCTTCTCGAACTCACACCTTGGAAGATTCTTGGGCATCCTAGAAGGATTTCTTCCTATTTTCAACCATGAGCCGAGTGCTACTCCTTGGACATATGAATCCATTATTTCCCAATCATATGAGGCTCTATCCTTTGAGATGATGACCATGTTGGGGGATGTTGGTATTTGTAGAGAGAGTGAAATGGTCATAGGGATGATGACCACCATCATTGTACCATTTTCAGCTTAGATGGTTCGTGTCTCGGGCTCGTAGTGGAAAGAGAAGGCTAGGACTAACTTGAGAATCTACATAGACACTGGGTGTCTTGTAGTAAAGTGAACAAGCCACTTGTGAATATATGGTCTTCAATCCTCTTTCGGTCCTTAGAGGCCATGTGAGTCTTAAGGTCATTTAAGTCCATGTACAAGACATTATTGTCTTCCACATTATACTCGTAGGAAAAGGGTTGTGTCGATTTCGACCCATCCACTTCAACTTCATCTTTATCCTAGAAAGAACAACTCACTATTTTTAGTAAGCATGAAAATTCAAGTCCCCGATCTTATTTGGATGTCATGCGGCTCTATTTTCCTCTTTCTCCCTACATTCCTCATTCCTTCTAGATCCACTTTCTATTTTTTTCGGTGTCTGTGGGACCACTTACTATTTTTAGGAAGAGTCAAAAATGTCCGTACTAGTGAGTTCTCGGTTTCATTACATCTTCAATGTCACTATCTCCTTTGCAGGCTCTTCTGTTGATGAATTTCCTAAAATAGTAGCCTATGTAGTAGACTTGATATTTTTAGAAAGTGGGATTTTAAAGGTTTGATTGATATGAAACAAAGTTTTTTGATATGGGTTTTTTTCCCAATATCACCCCTTTGAAATTTCAATCCCGTCTGCTTAATAGTCCAGATGATTTTAAAGTTTCACATTTTGGGCACGATAATGCTTCTCGATGTGGAAACCATTAATGGACCTTGAAATTTTAGGTTTGGTTTTCTCCTCTATTTGAATTTTTTTATATTTTTGATGTGGGTTTTTTCTTTTGATGCTTCACGTGTAGTTCTACTTCGTTTCACCCAATGATTTGACAGAAATTGGATTTTTTTCTTTGTTGAGCTAGAAGTGGGATTTCTTCACTATGGATGCTCTATTGCATGAGAGGAGAGTTTGAAGGTGTCTTCTTGATGGACTTGGGTAGAGGAATTAACATAAAAATACATATTTTTTTTCACGCATCTATTTGGGAGATTTATTTAACTTCTTGTTTCATGGCCATGGAGTTTTCTCTATTTTCTCCTTCTTTGTTTTGTGCCTCTCCTTCTATGTTTGCTCAAATTTCCTTCTAGGACCTGCGTGATTTCATGGAGTGGAAGGAAAGTAACTCTTTGCAGGTATGGTTCAATAGAGGAATGATAGATGAGAATTTATAGAGGAAGAATGGAAATATCTATGCACGAGAGTGGAAACAACTAGAAGCACTTGAAGTAGGTGAAGAGAAGGTTAGAATTTTAAATTTTTGAAATCACGGAGGGAGAAGTCTAGGAAAATTTTCATGTCTTGATTTCCCTAACCTCTGGGATGTGGGGACATCAAATTCCATGGTGGTCAAGAGGACGACATGTGGCGGCGATCAAACGATAGGGAATGAATGTGAAAAAAGCTTCTTTAAAGCACTAGGAGCTTAAAGTCGGTCACGTGGATGACCAAATAACTCCCCATAGGGGATGGAAGAATTTTTCCATGTCTTTTGTTCTTAACCTCATAAACATGAGGGACATCAAATTACATGGTGGTCCTGGAGATGATGCATGTCCTCGATCCAACGGTAGGGAATTTGAGCTCCAAAAATGCACCTAGGGGCTAAACTGTCAAGTTTAAAGGTCACATTAGGGTCCTAGAGGTCACATGGGGGTTGGGTACATTTTTCCAAGGTTTTTTTACCTTACCTCAGGGATGACGGGGACATAAAATCCCAAAAGGCTCCTGGTGATGACATGTTTCCTCCCAAAATTGACTAACTCGAACCGCCTTCAAGAGGGTAACTTAAGAACGATGATATCTTGAGCTCACGGTGAAATTTTTTGGTTAAATTTTATATGATCCTGAATTTAAATGGAATTTTGAATCTAATGGTGGAAGTATAATGTATTTATTCATACATTTTTTCCCTAAAAAAGTAGATTTTTAATTTAGGACTCCACTTGTGCTCGAGAAAAACTACCTGTAAACCCTATGCGACAAGGTGTTGTGAAAATATGATTTCACCATCATTTAAGTCTTGGAATCCTATTTCCATCAATTTTTTTACATCTAACTATATATGGAGCTCCGTAATCTTCTTCTAAAGCCCGACCAATTGTTTTAGGCTTGTGTATGCTTGCTAGGCTTATAAACCCCGGTTTTCATTCGAGTTGCTCCAATTATTTCAAAACTTCCTAAAACTTCCAAAATAATTTCCATGATGTTCTAAGGTCTTCAATTTTCCTCCATGTTGAATTTTCCCCTTATGTTCCACTCTAAGGGGGTTGATCCAGTCTTGGGAAGGCCAACGACAACCCTTCCCAACACGCGTAAAATAGCATCTTTTCCGAACTTCCTACAATCACCTGGGGGATTAAATCGACTTTCCTAAATCACCTAGGGGACCAATTTGAAATGAAATAGGGGGTGACCAGACTAGTGGATTTGACCTAGGGTACCTAGGAATGATAAAACATGAAAATTTTGGCACAAGGGTATAGTTCTCGTGCTTGGAAATGTCAATTTCCCTATTACACATTTACACAACAAAAATTCTAAACCCCAGTTTCATTCTAAAAGCATATGAAACTAAGCTTTCCATATCCATGGGGTAAGGCCTCATCATTCAAAGTGAGTGTCACAAGTAAACATAATATTATACATAGGAAACAAGTCCGAGCAATATAGTCATGCTCACTCACAAAACATGTTTCAAGAACATGACAAATAGGTGCATGAACACCTCTTTCGAAAAATGACTTTAATTATTGGAAATATACAATTCTAGGAAAGGGTTACAAGTTTAAACCTAGAATGGTAGGCCCTTATCAAGAGAATATAATTTTTTGAGGATCATGGTTATCCGTTGTGTACTTTTAGGGGTGAAGAATTTGATATTGTCAACTTTCTTCACCTTAGACATCATGACAAGTATTTTCACCTACATTTCCATATGTACATTACTGAATCTGCATTGAATTTTCATTTTCCAGTTCATTCTATAAAATTTGGGATCAAGGGACTTATTCTTATAGAAATTCCTAAAATTCTGAAAATTTTGGCAAAACATTCAAATCACACTCTAAAAATCTTCACAAGATCATCAATTGTTTCCAAATCATTTGTTCAATCCAAAAGGATAATACAAAGCTTTGAAAGTAACCATACCAAGGCCTACATACTTTTTCTACTTATAGTCTTTTTCCTAGATTAGGTGTCTTTGCATATGGTCTATTCTATAAGCTTCATGGTGTCACATCTATCCCATATACATATATTTGGAAATAAGAACATTGAGGCATTTTCCTAGATAATAAATCAAATGAAAATCCATAGAATTTTTTTACAAGTTTCTTTTCCCTACCAACCTTCGGTGTTGAGCCTGCGTCTCTTACTAGTGATGTAGGGTTGGGAAAGGAGAGAAGTGCCCTTACTCGCCTATGCCTTGTCCATGGTGATGAGCCCATACTTCCTACTGGTAGCATGGGGTAAGGTGTAGGGGGTCTCTTTGAAAAACTTGAAAGTTAGAAACAATTCATTCAAATATTTTGAAATCATAAATCAAAACAAAGTGAGTTAGATGTCCAAAATTCTAAAAAGAGTTTAAAACCTCAAAACCAGATTTTTTCAACCAAGTGGCCATCTACGGATCTAAGTCTAGATAAACTAGAAAGCAATTCACATTCTAAAATATGAAGAAAACTTGAGTAGAGTGAGGTTGTAGTGTCTCAATTTGGTTTTGTCAAATCCTTGTTTTTCTCTCATCATTACCATTCACCAAATTTCCATAACTTGTGCCCTTTCTAGCTCTTGGTGTTGAGCCCTCACATCTTACTAGTTATGTGGAGTTAGGAACGGGGCAAGTTCATTCACTTATCATATCATTGTATCACCATGTTTTTCCAAAACAATACGAAGTACCAAAAATTTCTTAAAGAAACTAAAGTTTAGCATTACAATGTGTTTGCATTATCATATATTAGCATTATAAAATACAAAAAGATCATTTTGTTAGCATTCATATCCACTACATACATTCTGAAAATCATATAAAAATGAAAGTTCTAAACATTTAAAGTACACACATGAATCAAATCATAAATGGAAGTCAAATCTATGCAAGGAATAACCGAGCCAAAAAGAGATATATGTACATATCATGGTGTGTCATAGTTTTGTACAATGCCATCACACACTAGGTGAAGTCAAAACACTTACAATGAGATCAAAATACAAAAACATCATATATGCCTCAATAAATGGAGACTAAAAATAAAGGCATTCTAGCTATCTGCCTCTTTAAGGCCCCTTATGACTACTCTAGTTATGAATTTCTTAGGATTTCTTCTCAAAAGTAGTCAAAAAGAAAAGGGCCAAGCCTAATGCAAAATACCATTCCTAAATCCATTCCAATTCAACCATACTCAAAAATGAAAACAATCAATGTGGGCCCAGAGCTCAAAAATCACCAAGTCGGTATGCACAAATGAATTTGAAAATGAGTTTATATAGATATATATATATATATATATATATATGTTATAACTTCATTTTGAGTGCATATGTTCATAGGGTGAGCATTGGCATAGGTATATTTCTATATCCCCACACAAATGGTAAGTCCTCTTGTTGTTTTAATTTAGTGTTTATTTTTGATATTTTATCTATCTACAATTGAGTCTTTTCTTTGTCTTGCAGGTAGTGGGAGTTTAGACAATGACATTTCAACACATGGGCGTGTCAGGTATAACTTATAACTCCCCATTTTGGGAATATCATACTCAAACTCTACGTTTTACGCATTTTCATGGCTAAGACGCTTGTCCAAGTGGGAAATATGTACGCACCCAAAATTACATGTGCTACATTGTCAAAAAGGTTACAAAAGTCCCCAATGATGATTCATGTCCTTTCAGAAGGTGTTCAAGTTCCTAAACCCATTTGTAGTGTATATTTGTAGCCTAGACATCCTTATTTAGCTTTTCCATGCTTTCTTCCAGTCTCCAACTCATTTCAGTGCATGTTTTGGCCTTAGTGTCAGAACCACCTCCCAGGTAGGGATATGGTCCTAGGACTGCCTCCCAGAGTAGGGAAGTAGTCCTAGGACCACCTCTCGTGGTTGGGTGGAGGTCCTGGGACTGCCCCTGTGTTATTTTTCAAGAACTCTTCATGCGTGATTTTGGCATGTGTGCTTTCACTTAACTCAACTTTTAGGGTGCATTTGTGAACCAAATTGCCTAAAAATGGTCTTGTTTGCATGGTATTCCTTCCCTCTTCTATTTTTAAATAAATTTAATTAAGTTTGAACTACCTCTTCTTGCCTTGTGCATTGAGGCACATCCCATCCCAATTCTTATATATTCCATGCTTGTATTCAAGTAAAGGGCCTAAGAATTTTTGTGTATCTTGCATATTATTGCTGCCACAATCTTCTAGGAATTGCATAACCAAGCTCAAATATCTTGTGCTATCTCTCTTCTACTTGCATTAGAACCAAACTTCCTTCAAGTTTCCATTTCTCAAGCACCTTCTCTTGCTTCCTTTGCATTCCCAATTCCTTGGACTCATATGGACACAGAGAAGGAAAGGATAAATTGAGGGGAAAAATTACTACATAGTTGGATTTACCTCTATTATGTGAATTCTAGGTTGGATTTTTGTTTGATTTCCTTCATTCTTGCAATTTATCATTGTTACATCATATCAAATAGAGTATAAATCAATTTCCTTTCATTTACAAGTAATTATTTAATTTCCAAGAGGGTTTAAATCATTAATAGCATCTCTAGTGATGAATCCTCTTCTTCCCATCCCTGTGGATCTGAAGGAGAGAATATCTATAGGAGGTTGTCTACATATCATAGATCATTTGGAAAAGTTATTGTTTTAAGTTAGTTTAGTTTCAATACACTCAACATAGGTGAATAACCACATTGGGTTATTTTTCTTGTTTAGTTTTAGTGTAGAAGTAGATTTGATTATTTAGAATAAAAATGAATTGTTGTTTGTGATTGTAATATTTCAGTTTTGTGACTTGTTTAGATTAGTTTTCTTTTAGTAATAACATAGATTGTTAATTTCATTTCAATTAATTTGGACACTTCAAACTAGATCAACACTTAGATCCAAGTTAGGCAAACAAACCATAGGGAATTTACGCTACCCGTTCATAGCCTCTAAATCTCCCTTGGCCAACTCATCTACTTGGATATCAAACTACCATATCTTAGTCACTGATCCTCCTATAGTTAGCCACACACATTCAACATTGGCTACTGGGACGAACTCAAGGGTCGAGTGCGGCTGAAAGTTACATGTCAATTTTCATACATACAAATTGGTGAACCCAACATGAAGGATTAATTCCTTCTTGTTTCCTTTTATTTCATTTTATTACCTCATCTCTCCATTTCTTCCCATATTTTTGTAGGTATTTTATACTTTCTAAAATATATGCGGAAGATATTATGGTGGGCCATTTGGATCGATAGATATTACACCAATGTGCAACCCATAACAGTCCCCTTCTCTTTTGAAGTGGGGTGACAATTACACAAGCAATGTTCAAACCTCCCCTAGTTATACTTCAAACCCCATTAGATATGTAAGGATGGAGGAATTTGGTCAACCGTTAAACATACAATATGGTTAACCCAATGCAAACCATGTTGTTATCACAAATAAAACAGGTTCTTACTATAAAGTCTTGTCAAGACCTCATATTGCCATGCAATCAATAGAAGATGATACATTTGCATGAATAAAAATCCTCTTTGTCAGATAGATGAGTCTTTGGATAGAATGAAGGCTACAACCTTTGAGATTTTGAATGTCTATCCTAAGATTCTTACTTTTGAGGAAGACAATAATTATAACACTGAATAATTCATGACAGGGTATCATGAGCCTACTCAATCAAACCCTACGCCACATGCACCTCAACAAGGGACTCAATCCTCTCCCAATGATCTTATTTCTACTTTAGTAGGGAGGATTAGAGAACTATAAAGTACCCATATTTCACAATTAACACATGTAGTAGGGAAGAACACGAGATATCGGTTGACAACAAAGGATACATCCCTTCTAATGAGTAACCAATGAAACATCTTGTGCAACAAGGTTATCCAGTTCAATCAAATCCAAGTGATCTTCTCACAGGGTTAGACACACCAAGGATGGGTCCTCATCCTTCTCAAGCTTATCATATGCAAGAGTTGGCTAGAAGTGCATTCTTGAATGTTGTCACAATAGGAAATGTGACGTTCCCTTGTTTTATGCCCACTATTCCATATCCTGGTACTATCCCACCTTACATGCACATGTATTCAAAATCTCCTAGATGGAACCATATACCATTCATACTCCCTACATGCCCTATAAAGGGACCCCATACATTCCTGTCAACACTTATAATGAAACTTATCCAACTCCTCACCTCTTCATCAAGGATCTTCAATAGTGGAATCTTACACAATGTGTACATACACTAAGTACTTAAAGGAGCCTCTTGAATTCACCATATGTGGTGTCATGCTTACATGCCTATTGTTAGATCTTCCAAAATTTAAAGGATAAGGAGACCCGAACGCTCATATCAAGGCCTACACTACTACTATTAGGGAATTTCTTCCTTGGGATGTTGTAGTGGCTAAGATATTTCCAAAGACTCTCAAAGGAATCACATTGGATTAGTATTACCATATTCCGGAAGCTTCTATACATTCCTTTAAACAACTTGTTTCCGAGTTCATCAAAGAATTTGACATGAACAAGTTGTTGTGTACATGGATTAGGAGTTTTTGCATATTAGACAAGAGAAAATGAATCTACCACTCATTTCATCTAGAGATGATGCCAAGTTATCTATTCCTCTATGAGTGTGCCTAACATGGACTAGATGGAACTTTGTGATATTTTCCTTCACTCGCTCAATTGAGAAACTAGGGAGGAAGTCCAAAAGTTTCCTTTCCGTAGTTATGAAGAAGTTTTGGAAGGTGTGCTTTGAATTGACCAAGCCATAATTGATAGTGGGCATAAGATCTATGGTCCCAATGGAAAATTGGTATCCCCAAATCAAAATAATGAAAATTATAAACACAATGGTACCAAAAACCAAGGACCTAAGGGTTTGAATCATAGTCAAGGTGCTACCACGAATAATGCTACTGATCAAGCCAAGAACACTAGTTTCACCAACAACAATAATAATAACATCAACTTGAGCAATCAAAGAACCCTAACATTGTGTCATTTAAAGATTAACGTAAACCATCCCTCTCAAAAACAAAATCAAACCCAAGGCCCACACCAATATCAAATTTCTTTCCAAGGGGAAACGAATAATGGTCAAATAATTTCAAAATTATAACCAAGATTATAATCAACAATAATAAGATTCTTATCAAACAAGAGATTATGACCCTAACCTATATTGTGGTTTCATAAGGTTCAAAAAGATGATAGGAAGGCCACAATAAATTTCTGGAAATACTACCCAAAAACTAAAGATGCTCTTTATAGACATGTTCCTAAAATCAAAACAATGCTCACAATATGATATACATGTGTAGCTACTCAAAACGATAATGTGAACATATTTTGAGATCCACTCCCTACACATCCTTAAAATTTCAAGGTGAATTCACAAAACACAAACAAAGACATTCCTATAAGAAAAAATGACCATGAATCCTCAACTTCCAATAACTCTCAGATCGATCCTAACCTTGTTTCAAATGATAACACAAAAATATTGGGATTAGTTGAGCTAGAGGTTGAGCATGAAATTAATGCAATAATTTTTGAGAGGAGTATGTTTTATAACCCTTACCCAATCTTTTCTCTTCACATGATGAAATTCCTACAATCACAAAACCGGTAGGAGCCTATGATTTAATATCATATTTGAAAAAGACCTTTTCTCACATTTCATTTCTAGATTTGATGAAAAATTCACTTGCACATCATTTTACATTGCTCAATGCACTAGGCCTTGGTGACCTAATCCATGTTACACCACCTCCTAGTGATCAAATAAATCATATTGACTTTGACATACATCCTTTTAGATAAAATGATAGGGATATCTTGGGTTTGTTTTTGACATAGACAAGATGTCATCCGATGCTGAAATTTCCCGAAGAGGTGATCCGCCTTATTTTTAGAAGTCCGGGTTTATAAAAATTCCATTAAAGAGAGCCATGATTAACGATGGGGCTGCTATAAATGTGGTTCCCTTCTATTTCTTACGAAGTTGGGATATGGAGAGACAAATTGTTCCTCAACAAGAAACACATTACTTTGGGGTATGACAATATTAAAGTTGTTGGTGTGTCTTATTTTCCACATCATTAGGTGAGTCATCTCACTTAGGTGAGATCGTAGGTCCATGTGTCATTTAGGGCTCATCATGAGATTATCTTACGTGTCGGTGCGGCCAATGCATCATATGCGTCATTAGGAGTTACACTTCTATTCTCGGGGAATGTAACTCCTCCTATCTACTCGAGTTGTCATGATTGCAGCATGGGGTTACTAGCACCTCCTATATGTACACCCCATTTGATTTATGAGATAGAGGAGTGTTTTATGGATTAACCAGGTTCTTCCGTGTTTCAAATTTTTGCATGCACATTGGTTGATGCTCGCTCCTCCCGAGATCTCTTCATGTTACCATTTTCACGTCCATTGATGTGCACGCGTCATCCCTCATGATCCTCACTTATGGGTTTTAAACCTCTTTCATGGTATCGAGTGGATCGTGTGGATCCATGCACTCATCGATGTTGCTTGTGCATTTTCGGCTTCTAACGTGTTATTGATTTCATTGCGCATGTGTCATAATGGATATTCCATTCATGTGCTTCTTGTATTGATTCGGGAATTTATACCTCCATTCGGGTTGTTCATGGCTTTTTTTGGGTGTTCGTAGGTTTTTCCACCTTGCATGTGCATTTGGAGGTATCTTACCATTTTGGAGCATTTGCAGGTTGCAGATTTGAGTTTTTTGTGCTAGTTTTGTGAGTTTTTAGTGTAGTGCAAAAGTTGCCCTAGCTCGTCACTACCTTCAACTCGGACTTTACATTTTGTTGGCTCGGTCTGTGTTTTTTCTCTTATCGGGTTTTGCATTGGGTTTGCGTTTGGAGCCTTGGACCATGTTTTGGATTATTGGGTGACTCTCGTCATTGTTGGTTTGTGGATTGTGAGCCTTCAAATCTCTGTGTTCATTGTTTGAATGCTCATCGTGGTTTGAGGAAAATTTTTTTCTTGACTACGTTCAATGCACAGCTCCAAAGCCTGCGTTTTCTCCTTGCATTGGAAAATGTTTTGACCACAGCTCGGCCTCCTTCCACCTGCTGCCACGTTTTTTTGTGTTCTCTGTTGTGCTGCGTTTTCTTTACTCAGAGTTTCGAGTCTCCTTGTGGCTGGTTCGTGCCCTCCTCTGCATTGGAAAATGTTTTTGACTTCTACAGCATACCTCTCATGGGAACAATAGCTATTTGGGATGTGGGATCAGCGTTTCATCCACTCCAGCTTCTTCCAATAGCAACCTCAGCTCCACGTGGCATTTTCACCTTCCACCATTTTCTCCTCTGCTGGCACGTGGTCTCTGCTACCTCTTGCATTTTGTTTTGCATTGGAAAAACATTTTTGGCTTGTTGTTTGCCTGGATATGGTTACCTGCTCCCTTTTGGATGTTTTTGACAGCCTAACCACTCAGCTCCAGCTCCAGCAACACCTTGACACGTGGGCTCTCCACTCAGCCTGTAGTTTTGCTGCAACTTCAATGGTTACTTGTCTTGCTGGCAAATCTGCACACGTGGACTTGCACTCACTTGGACTGCAGATCTTTCACTAAACGTGGGCCCCCTCTCAGCCCTCTTTTTAATGTTTTATGGCTTAAAAAAACATTCATGGCATGTAATTAAATTTAGGTTGTTTTTGGCTTGTATTTAATACCCTCCTACGCTTGTCAAAGACGGAGGGTGAGGTCTGGGATTGGTAGAGGCTAATCCCCTCGTAGTCAAAACAAACCCCTATTAAAATTATATTCCATTTCCAATGAGCACCCACACGATACCCTTTACACCCATTTTGGGATTTTTTAATGCATTTGCAACATTTATTGCATTTTCTCATCAGTTGTGGGAATTATTTTGTGCTATAACTTTTGACTCGTTGCTCGGATCTGAGCACTTCTTTAGTCAAAGTTGCATGTTTTTTCACATTCTACATGATGGGATTATCAATTTTGTAAACACACTACTTTATAAAGTGTCACATTTTGGGGGGTTGATCTGTACTCTTGGGCTTTCACAAACACATTATCAGCCGAGTCCAACGTCTTGCTTTTGTGCATCTTGCATTTTTCATCATGGAAAGTGCTCTTTCTAGACTTGAGCATCATAGGATCACCTTATGCCTCTCGCCACTTCTCACCGAGAGAGGGAACTATTCAGCTTGGCATGCTTCCATGGAATGTTACTTCACCCATGAGGGTCTTTTACCCTTCTTGCTTGGGCTAATTCCTGCACCCACTGATCATCATCATTTGGAGGACTTCCTTGACACTTGTGACCATGTCTTTGGTCACATGATGATGCATGTCTCTCATTCTCTTGGTTTCACATGGCAGACTCAGATCCACCTCACCGTGTCTGGAGCATTCTTCAGTCCCTCTATGGAGACCCTTCACATACTGCTACCTTTGTTGCTTCTTGTTGATTCAGTTATCTCCTCCATTTCTTCATGTGATGGTAGTTCCACTGACATAGACTCACTTGATTCTACTTCTGATGATGAGGATTGTGCACCCAGTTTTGATGTTGAGAGTACTATAGAGGACTCTTCTCCTCTTTCTCTCACTATTCCAGAGAGTGTTGACACATCCCACATCTCATCAGATATCGAGCAGTCTCCTACTCAGCCTCATACAGTCATTACACCCACCTCTTTTCCACTTCCAGTGTGTGAGGCCCACTTCACTCCTCTACCTTCATTGGATGACTCATACCTATCTGACATTGCTCTTCTGTTTGTTGAGCCCCCTCATTGGGATGAGTATTTGCCTGACCTTAGTCATCTTTTTGTAGAGTCTACTTGTGATGCACTACAAGTCCCTCATCCATCTATAGGTGTTTTAGAGGAGTTCATCATCTCTGTTGTTGGGAGTTCCCCTTCCGGGAATCATGTCACTTCCACATTTCCAGAGACCTTCATTGATCCACCCTCAGCTGTGGATCCCTTTTCTATTGTGGAGGATGTTTTGTTCCCTTCACATCACTTGGACATCCTTTTTGTGGGTGTTCCTCTTTTTCACTCTGACATTTCTACGCATGTGGCATTACCTTCGGTTCCTTGGCACTCACTGCTAGACCTATGTCACACTTCTGTGCACCAGACTCAGAGTTCTTGTGTTGCTACCTTCGGTTTCCTTTATGGAGTGGTAGAATTCAAAGCATGTCATTTATGTCCTTCCTAAGGGTAGGCACATAGTTTGTTGTGGGTGGCTCTTCTTTAGTCCAGAGGCAGAGGATCTCATCATCGACATTCTTTTGGGAGACCTCCTAGAGCTGCAGAGTTTAGATCCATCCATGGCATCTTCTGCATTCCTCTCGTCTCCCTCTTCTTCTCTCTTCTTCTTCTTTCCAGAGATTACCTAATTGTACATGGGTACATTTTTAGGCTTGTCTAGAGCTAGGACCCATATTTGGCATCTTTCTTAGATTAGAGAGTGTGTTTTTCTCTTGTGGTGGATGTTTTTCCCACTAGGTTTTCCTTCACTGCTTGGGATCTTTTTCTTGTACATGGGTACCTCATCAGGCTTTGTGTTGGGACCCATTTCTCATTTTTGACTTACCACCTCATCCTAAGTTATGATGAAGGGGGTGTTGGTGTGTGTTATTTTCCACATCATTAGGTGAGTCATCTCACTTAGGTGAGATCGTAGGTCCACGTGTCATTTAGGGGTCATCATGAGATTCTCTTACGTGTCAGTGTGTCATATGTGTCATTGGGAGTTACACTTATATTCTGGGAATGTAACTCCCCCTCTCTACTCGAGTTGTCATGATTTCAGCATTGGGGGTTACTTAGCACCTCCTATATGTACACCCCATTTGATCTATGAGATAGAGGAGAGTTTATGGCTTAACCAAGTTCTCGATCATGTTTCAAATATTTGCATGCACATTCGGTGATGCTCGCTCCTCCCGAGATCTCTTCACGCTATTGTTCACACATTTGTTGATGTGCACGTCATCCCTCGTGATCCTCACTTACGGGTTTAAACCCTCTTTTAAAAGAACCTCGATTGTAACCATAGTTCTTCCAATCATACTTGGTCCAAAACCATCTTGACGGAGTTTTACATTATCGACAAGGAAACAAGTTATAACATGATCCTTGGGAGACCTTGGATTCATCGAATAAAGGCTATCCCTTCTACCATGTTCCAAGAGGTTAGATTCCTCCATTTTGGGAAGGTATTCATTGCTCAAGGGGATCCTAAGCCCTTCAATATACACTTAGAAAACCTCAAGAAGAATAAGGGAGTCCATATAGAATATGAAATTGATGCAAATAAATTGAAAAAACCACCTCCATTAAAAGAGTTAGTCCTAATCACCCCGGGTGTGCCAAAGGTCAAGTCATTGACCCTAAAGCATTTGAGGTGGAAAAAAAGATAAGGGTAAATCAATATATGTGGAAACAGTGTCCACTAAAACCACAACATAAATCATTGAAAGTCTTAAAGGGTGATGATCCAATCTTCCTCCCATTTTAACCAAAAGAGATGGGTAGTCTTCTTGGTTTAACATTTCTTCCTCCGATGATCTAGGTATAGGTGTAAACATGATAGAATTAACAAACAAGGAAGGGAAATTTGAGATTGAAATGATGCCCATAAAACCATCTTTGAGGGTTCTTCTATTATAAACCTTGGTTGTAATCCAAATGCATATGAAATTAAGCTTTCCATATCCATGGGGCAAGGCCTCATCATTCAGCGAGTGTCACAAGTAAACACAACATTCTACATAGGAAACAAGGCTGGACATCATAGTCATACTCACTCACACAACATGTTTTAAGAATGTGACAAAGAGGTGCATGAATGTCTCTTTCAGAAAAATGATTTTAATGATTGGACATATACACTTCTAGGAAAGGGTTGTAAGTTTAAACCTAGAATGGTAGGCCCTTGTCAAGAGAATGAAATTTTTGAGGATCATGGTTCTCCACTATGTACTTTTAGGGGTGAAGAATTTGATATTCATTAACTTTCTTCATCTTAGCCATCATGACATGTAGTTTCACCTGCATTTCCATATGTACATTCTTTGCATCCGCATTGCATTTTTATCTACCACTTAATTCTATAAAAATTGTGATCAAGGGCTTATTCTTATAAAGCAATTCCTAATTTTTTTAAAAATGTTGGAAAACATTCAAATCATGCCTCTACAAATATTCACGGTATCATCAACTATTTCTGAATCATTTCTTCGATCCAAACAAGATAAGAAAAAGATTTGATAAGTAACCATATCAAGGCCTGCATACTTGGTTCTACTTATAGTCTTTTTTCTAGATTAGGTTTCTTTGCTTATGGTTTGTTCTAGAAGATTCATGGTGTCGCATCTATCCCATTTGCATCTCTTTGGAAATAAGAACATTCTTCCTCTATTTTATGAAAAAAGGAATAAACTTCTTCCCCATAATATTTGAACACATCAAGGTGAAAAGAGAATCCTTTCTCATGATCCTCTAGAGAAATAGTATCATGTAGCCACATGAATTCTCTAATTACTTAATCATTCGAAATAAATATATCAGTATGGGTCATTGTTGGTCGATGATAGTAGGTTGATTAGAATAAATAGGTCCAACAAGTGTGGAAGATTTAGAAGATGTTTGATGATGTAGATGAGGGGAAGGTTTGACCTTATTTCTCCCACAAAGGTATTTTTAGTGCTTCGAAAAGATATCTTAGTACATTGTTTCTTGTTAATTATTCGATGTAGATGAAAACATCGATCTTTATAAGATTTATAAGGATATGGTAATATATAGTTGAAAGGGCTCAAATGCCAAAGAGGGATTGGATTTTGATTGATAGAAGAAGATGAATCAAGAGACAAATTTGATTTGGATTTTGACATATCATGAGTTGAAGAAGATGTGTATTTTAAATAGCTTGGTATATATTTTCCTAGAAGATGACATAGTACAAGTAGACAAAGAGGATTGCATAGATAGTCAATGGATTGTGATGTAGGGGTCAACTTGTATGATTTATTAGAGGAATTTTGAGTTACACATATCTTCAATGGAGGAATATGTCATTGAAGTGAATGATAAAGGGGGTCTAGTGAAGAAAGGGAGGACCGTGACTCAAGATTTGAATCAAAATTTTGATTGGAGGAACTTAGAGTTGCATGGATCTTCAAAGGAGGAAGACACCATTGAGGTGACTTATAAAGGGGGTCCTACAAAGAAAGGGAGGACCACAACTCAGGATTCGAATTAGAGGAATGATGGGGAGAATTTATGGCAACACAAATCCTTAGAGGAGGAAAACATCATTTAGGTGATTGGTTATTCCTTAGAAGAAATTCGATCGGATGAGGCTTAAGAGACTGAGGGGAATTTGAATAATAACATGGATCAAAATAATCAGGAGATTGAGGGGAATTAGAATAATAACATGGATTAGAATCATCAAAAATTGAGGGGAATCATAAGAATAACATGGATTAGAATCATCAGAATCATACCACCGACTATGAGATGAAGGTGGGGAAAGGGGTAGCTGAACGAGTTCTTTGGCATGAATAAATAATCAAGATTTAGTCATGATGGTCATATTTTAATGTGAATTCCTAAACCTAGGTTCCATATTATTGTAAGTTTGAGGAACCATGTGATAGTTAGTCATTGTTGGCATCGTTGGGTCCAAATGCCTAGACCTAGATAGTGTGATTGAACTCCTTCATGGTAAAGGACATTTCATGTCAATTCAAGCAATGTAATGATGACAACTAGACATTTTTAAAACAAATAAGGGATGTTTGTGTGATTTTCCAAAGGGGATCTAAGGAAAACAAACATATTGATGACATAATTTTGAAAATCCAACAAGGTTTGGAAAACAAGTTGCAAGTGTAAATGTTAAAATGGTTTATCAAAATTTAGCAACATAATGGCTATAAAGGAAACTTTTCCAATGTTTAGATTGTCTCAAGAGTTGCTTGATAGGAAACATTTTTTCTAAGGTTTGAAAAATGTGTACAAGGACTACAATGAACCTAGGAAAAAATCAAGCAACATGATAGCTGCAAATGTCACAATGAATTTCAAAGAAGGAATGACAAAGAATGACAAAGAATGACAAGGAAAACACTAGTAGGTTTCAAACCAAAGACCAATCAAAGATGAAACTAACTCCCTAATGTTTGTATGTTTGTCTCAAAGTTTATTTTGTAGATGAAAACACAATTCCAACACTTAAATCAAGTTTTAGGAAAACAAGATTTAAGTATTAGAAAAGGGTTGAGGTGACTTCCGACTCAAGGTATACTAAAACAAGTTTAGATACAAATAAGGCCTAAATCCCCAAAAAGTGGAAGTTACAAATGTGAGCAACGCAACAATACCACTTGGATACGTTAATCAAGATTTTGGAAAATCAAGATATTAGTATCAAAATAATATTGATATGATGTGAACAATGTAAAACAACACTTTTCAAAGCTCAAGGAAATGTTTTGATGAAAACAAGGTTGAAGTATAACAAGGAGTTGCTAATATGTGAGTAACGTAACAATACAATTTAGAAACTTATATCAAGTTTTATAAAAACAAGATGTAAGTATCAAAATTGTATTGATATGATGTGAGAAGCGTAACAACTCAAGGGAAGGTCAATGATGAGCAAGTCTAGCTATAATGAGACATCTTGATTTGGGTGTCAAGACAAGGTTACCCAAAATATGAAGATGTACCAACACACTTTCAATGCTTACTATCACAGTCATAATAAGGAAGGATGTAAGTGGGTGTAAAAGTGGTGGACACGATTTTGAGTAACACTTCATATGTTGCTCCTCTTTTGATCAAAAATATCAACAAGAGAGCAAAGGAGATAGATCAAGTGGGGATGAAACAAACTTATCCCGACTTTGACAAAGTTTTGCCTTGTTGAAAAACAAGGTAGAAACTAAGAAAAAGTAATGTGTAACAAGTTTTGTGACAACTTTGATGGACTCTCCCCTTGTTTGACAAACAAGGTTTTGACTCGAAAAATTTGTCACTTTGTGAGAGTTCTTTGAAACATGATTGGTTAAGGTAAAGTTGGCCCTAATGCCAAATGGTTCCCTATGGATTTTTTTCACAACACTCACCAATTCTTACCTAAGAGAGGTACGCACTTCTAGGATTTCTCCTAGAGAGGTGGACCATTACCCCATAATAAAATTAATGAACGGGGCCTCATATGGGTAACATGAAGCTTTTCTCACATGGGTTTTCAACTAGTCAAGTGGGTAGTGGGGCACTTCCCATTTTTTCCACTAGTTCCCTCAAGGTGTGGACTAATTTGGGATTCTGTGGTAATCCTCATAATGAGTTTTATGGTTTATGCCAAGATTCTTCCCATATTTTAAAATGGACGATCCGTAGCTCTTATCTGAACCTATAAATACAAAGTGTTTTGAATAAAGTGGCATGATTTTATCTTTTTTCTTAGTTTGGTTTTTCACATCGTTGGAACAACTTGCAAAAAACTATATTACTATTTGTTTATATTTTTTATTCTTTGACAAGTGAAATAAGGTCATGCAGTCAAAATTTAGTAGCTCTCCATGAAAACTTATAACATTTTAAAAAAAGGATCAAATGTTGTTTTTATTCTCAATATCATCTAAAAGACGCAAGAGAAGAGCATAAAAAACAAATAACTCAACGTGATAGTAATGGTAAAATATAAATAAAATTACCATTAAACATGTTTTACAAATTACTCATTCCTTTCAGTAATAATGAAATGATTTTTCCAAATTAATCCAAAATGTTAGAAAAGAAAACCAAAGTTTCTTTTGATTCTCAAGATCGCCAAAAGGTGCAAGAGAAGATCATACACAAAATTTGATCTAACTAAGTAAAAATAGAAAAACAACATTCATCAAAACATGTAAATATGTTATAAAAAAATATCCATAATCATATCCTTTTTTATTCTCAAGGTTGCTCAAAGCACAAGAGAAGAGTGTATGTGGTGTTGATAAAAATGAATCTAACATACAATGAAAATGACCAATTTTATAATAAAGGAAAACCTATAATTTCTGTAAGTATAAATCTCTAATTTATGTGTTAATTGTGTAGTTCACTTCAATATATTTCCAACATAAATAAATTGAGTCGCTTTGAGTTCGAGAATAAAAGTTATGGTATTGAGAAGATGGGTTACATACGATCTTAGGTCAAAATTTTCCAACCAAGATTCAATTTTGACAACAACCCATCTCATTAATATATGAATATAAGACTCAACACTATCAAACATTAACATTCATGATAAAAACTTAACATTTTCAACAAATTGACAAAACTAGCATGCAAAATGATGAACAATGAAGCTCTAAAATGAAAACATGGAGAAATATTGAATTTTTCTCACAAAGATTCAATTTTGACAATAACCCATCTCCTTAATATGTGAATAGAATACTCAACACTATCAAACACTAACCTACATGCTCAAAATTTAATATTTTCAAGAAATTGACAAAACTAGCATGTAGAATGATGAAAAATGAAGTTCAAAAATGAAAACATGGAGAAATATTGAATTTTTCTCATCAAGATCCAATTTTGACAGCACTTCTCCTCCTTTATACCTATAAGGAAGAATCAACACATGAAAACTAAACAAAACATGGTTAGAAACACAAGTTATGTCAATATATTAAAAAAAGGGTTAGTATGTAAAACAAACTTAACCAAAATAAAGAATGTATGTGAGACAAAGGGGTGTCCCACCGGCATGCCAAATGTATGCATGCTAAACTAATTAAGCTAATCTAAATGAAACTAACACCAAATATCTTCAAATAAAAATTAATCTACCATTAACATCATGATAAGAGATTAAAAGAAATAAATTCTTCAATGCATAAACATGATAAAACAACTAAATGCTAAGCCATTCCTACTCTTTTGTTATTGCTACTTAAAGTATGAACCTAATTAGATCATTTAACAATCAAATTGGTGTTGTTTTCCTCAAGAATGAGAATGAGATCTCACCAAGAAATGGATACAAGGCCATTTTTGGATCTTCCCATACTACTCAATTTGAGAGAATGGATGCAAGAGATGAAAAGCTATTCCAAAACAATGGAGAATGCTCAAA
Organism: Taxus wallichiana var. yunnanensis; assembly: GCA_018340775.1. Classification (NCBI taxonomy): domain Eukaryota; kingdom Viridiplantae; phylum Streptophyta; class Pinopsida; order Cupressales; family Taxaceae; genus Taxus; species Taxus wallichiana. The sequence goes on along the minus strand of CM031242.1, from coordinate 365,589,192 downwards.
TCAAAATTCCTATAGGTTTCACTAATCAAAGTGTGGTGTATGTTTGAGAGGAAGGAGCTTGGTCCTTTAAATAACTTTCCACTTTGGGAGAAGCTTGCAAATTAGTGAATGTGGGACAAATGATAAAGTGCATTTAGAAGAAATAAGCTTGATTAGAGGAATTAACAAGTGATTAACAACTCATGGGAGTTGGAGATGATTTAATTAATCAACTAGGATTAATTAATAGGCTAGAATAAGCTTAGAAATCTATTTGGAGTTGATTTAGAGGAAAATAGGTAGGATTGAGATGATTTAAAAGGGGATTTAATTAATAAGAAGGTTTATTAATTAAATACAAGGTTAAAAAGGCTTAATTAACTAATAAGTAGTTAATTAATTGAAAGAGGATTATAACTAATAAAGTGTCATTAATTGGCATCCGAGAGTGGGGTAAAGGCTAGTTAATTAACAAAGTGTCGTTAATTGACCAAAATGGAGGGAAACGTTAGTTAATTAACAGAAATTGCTAATTATTATGGAAATGAGGGGAAAGTGGGTAATTAGTGTAATTTTAGTATTAAAACTGTGTAAGTGGATTTTAGGTGTCTACAATTGTTACAAAAATATTGTGTAACATTATTAAAATAAATGTAATATTATTAATAATAATGATTTACGAAATCATATTAATAATATAGTTGTAATAGTTTTATTATTGGTGAGTTGTGAGAACAACTCATCTAGCTATTTTAGTGTGAGAGATATCCTAGAGATTAGCTAGAGATATCTTAGGGATAAATTTGAGAGATTGTAGGGATTGAAGATGAGTGTTGACTCCACCATTGTTGGAGATCAAACACTATATATGTAACATCTATCATATCAATAATATCCCTAATGAATTAAGTTTTAGGTGTCAATGTTATCGCTCCATTAAAAATTTCATCTCAAAATACATCTCTAAGCTCCTAGAGTGAAGTTTTCAAGTCCTCTTTAGTTTAGAGTGTGTTTCCTATACTTAACCAAATTTCCAACTGCCACATGTCATCTTCTTACTTAATGGTACAATTTTGTGTCCCTCTAGTACCTTTACAAAGGGACACATGGGACACAAAAATGTTCCCAAGAGAAATCCCCCTATCTGGTTCCTCATGTGACCTTCCTCAGCCTGACGAAGTGCTTAATTGGCTAAGCTCATTTCCCAAAGCATCTACACCAAGTGATATCTTGCTCCAAGTGTATTTTTCATCCCTTTTGTACATTTTTTCAAGGGGAAAAAGGGGGAAAATTCACCCATGAGTAATCTCCTTATGAGGTTCTTCGTGTGACCATTTTTTAGCCACCATGTGCCCAAACAACTCTTTCAATCGCCCTCACACACGCACCTCAAGATGACAAGTCTCAACATCTTGCTCAAAGTGCCATTTTTACACCTCTTGTCCCTTTTTCAAAGGGGATATAAGGGAAAAATGTTCCCATGAAAAATCCATCAAACCCTAGTTTCAACCACACTCAACTTTCACTCACCCAGGTTTAAGTTGTAGTTAGCAGGAAGACAAGAAAACAAAGTAAACTCAATTTTAACTTAACTTATTTACACTATTTACCCATCCTCCATTGTTATAACTGAAAAACCTTAAAAATACATCAAAATATAATAGAGGTGCCCAATATGTGCCATGACTACAAAAATGAATCTTTTTCCATAACTCTTCATCCAGGAAAAATTAACGACACCAAGATTTTAAATAATTGTTCTCCTCCCATGTGCCCTTGTGATCACTAAAGCTTCATAGTAGATGATTTACTAGGTTATTTACAACTACAAATTTGAAACCCTACATCTAAAATTTGAATTTTTGATTTGCAAGAGTTCCGGTGAACAAAATCACTTGAAAATTGGAGAAAACAATCCTTGAAAAATCTAGTTTCACTCGAGCCAATTCTTGTGCCAAAAAGTACCTAATTTTTTATGGATATTGAGGACTTTATTTTTTTCAGAATTCTTCCTCATCAAAAATTTTTAAATTTCGAAGATTTGGCACGTGAAATCATCCAAAATTTAGAGTGAAGGATCCTCGAAAAATCTAGTTTTATTTGAACTATTTCTTCGCATGATGGAGTTGCTAATTTTTTGAGATATGGAGGACTAATTTTTTCTCAGTATTCTATCCCTCTAATGAAAAATTTATTTTCCCACTCATTCGGAAGAAGGAATCATCAAAAATTTGGAGTGGGGAATCTTGGAATAAAATCCATATTTCAAGACCGTTTTCATTACAATCTGAAACCCGTAGTGCACTTACTAAAAAAACATGCATCCATAGCTGGGAATGAGTAAAAAATAGTAAGTGGTAAAATAAGGTAAATTCTCGACATCTATGGTCCTGAGAAGGAAATAAACATAAGGAAGTGAAAATAGTGCAAAATTTCCAAAAATAACAATCTTGGCTAGGCTTGCTAAAAATAGAAAGTTTCCAATTTCAATCCAGAAAGTTGTGGTAACTCTAATTTTTCTTATATTGTTTCTTTTTGATGTCATCAAAGGTTGGGAAGTTGTCTCATGGTCTAAAAAGAAGTATTCACTATGATCAAATTCATTCATGAAAGTAACATCATGAGGGCTAAAACATAAAGAGCTTCATTGAAGTTCAAGTCTCGAAGGGGACGATCATCATGAGCATAATGTGAGAAGATCATAGTGAATGAAAATGGATTTCATCTCAAGAAATTTATACCTTGAGAAGTGTTTCTAAAGACTTGATCCATGCTTGATAATGAGGTCATATCTTGTAAGTCAAAAGAGGTGGAGTTTACAGTGTTTTAGTGTAGTATGCAGGACAAGAACATGGGACTCATTCTCATTCATTACTTCAAGTTCCATCTAGGATCAATATTGATATCAAGAAGATGTCACCTATTTATATGAGACAAATTTTAATAGAATGTGTATGATTTGATCTCATTCAAAAATTTCTCTAGAATCAGGTAATGAACTTCATTTACAACATTTTACATAAAAAAGGGAAATCATCTTTGTTCCAATTACTTTCATCCACATGGTAGTGTTATCAAAAATCATCTAAATCATTTTAGTGTGATCATATTTCAAGAAGGATACATTGTCTTCATCTCATTTCATTCCAATGGGTGACCACTTCTCAAGGATTTCACTAAAGGGAAATTATTTCACCCGCATGATGAAGACTCATCACAGTAAGAGAAGGATAAACATCAAGAGGTTTGAGCATCATGGAGTTATCTTCCATGATCATTGGAGTCATTTGTGAAAGCCTAAGGAACAAGAAATTTATCCTCACTCTCACTTTTATATTAAGAAGGAACCATCATGAGTGATGTCCACAGTCATCTCTCGGCTTCACATGAATGTCTCAAAACTTGTTCCTAAGCACTCATTCAATAGTATGGAGTGTTTGTGCATCTTGTAGAAGGAGATATTTGTGAGAATCATGCTTCAAATTAGAATATAAAGATTCATCTTCATCGGATCAGTCAACCCTTCCTTTCCCCTTCTTCCTTTCTCTCTCTCTATGTTCTAATTTCTCATTAAGAATGTAATTTTTGCTATTTCATCCTATTCACTTAAGTGACCCTTAGTTAAACATTGTAAGATTCCTTTTTCCAATAATAAGAAAAATACTCACTTCTTAGGAATATGAAAGGTCATAAGTGATGAGGATAGGTGAAGAGTCATGTGTGGGTAGATGAAAGGACAATTTGTAATTCTATAAATTGGAATGGATTCTCCATTCCAAAGGGTTGGAAATTGTTTATTGAATGTATGTTGTTGATATTACCACTTCTACATCAAACAATAAAATCTACAACTCTTCTATTTTTTTCATATGTACCACTACTCTCTTTCCAACTTTGCATATATGATAATCTTGTAAAACCAAGAAAGGTGTTTGTGCCTTTGATAAATGAATCAATGGAAGTTCGTGTTTATGATTTATTATGTCTTATCATAGTTTTCATTGTTGTGTTATTCTAATTAGATGTGAAATCAATCTAGTTATTGTATGTGAATTTTGTAAGCCCGCTCACAACAATAACCCTATTTCTCTTTATTTACCTAACTCCCTTTATCTATCTTTACTAAAAATTCCTCACTTTTACTTCATACAATAATTTACCATAGGTTTAGTGGAGTGTTCTTATGTGATCCCCAACCTATTGGCCACCCTAAAATTTTTAGATAGTTTAGGTAGTTTACATTCAATAATGGGAGTCTCCCCATATAAAATAAGGAGGGTCTTAGCCCGAACTATTGGTGAAGACTAAATATGTTTCAACATGAAAAATTATTTCTCCAAAATTTTGGCAAATCCACTAGGGAGAGATCAACCCTTGTAAACCCATAAAGATCTATGAAAATACAAAAAAATCATATTTTCAAAAATCCATATAAATTGAAAAGATGAAAATATTAAAAATTCTATTTGAATGTTAAAAATCCTTACTGCAATCTAGCTGAAAATTTTCATCTTTCCAACTTCATTCCTTTCTAAGAACTCCAAGAAAACTAGTAGAAAAAGGTACACCCGAGCTGATCATACATGTGGCATTGTTGATCCCGTGAATCGAGGAACAACAAAGAATCAATTTTAGACTTCCCATTGTACAAATAAGAAGAGAAGTTCTGAAAAGTCCTCTTCATTGAACCAAAAGTCCTCATTCCTTATGAAGAAGAAATAGAAGAAAAAAGAAGAAGAGAAGAAGATGATGATGATGAATAAGAAGAAATAATGGTCAGACCTGCTCCTATGGGGAAAAATGGTTTATTGGCTTTGGCCCCACCACTTCATGAAATTCAAAATGGATCAAGAAATAAATTTCTAAAATTCTATGGATAAACAAGAAACATCTTGATGATCATATCACAACCTTCATCACAACTTGTGGCATCCTTGGAGTGCAACACAAATATATTTTCATGCAGTTGTTTGTGTAAACATTACAAGATTCATTTGTAGACTAGTTATACTACTTTTCATTACACTCAAATTTTTATTCGGATATATAATTTTTTTTTAATCAAGATTCAAGGTTGTAGAATATTTTCATGCCCTCATTACTCAACTTACTTTGATGAAGAAAGAACCACAAGATTTCATGTGAGATTTTATGGAAATAATTAATAATTTGATCAACAAGATTCCATTTGTTTCTCTTCCCTACAAATAATTTGAAGAGGTTCTTCGTTAATGCCCAAGATGATTAAAATTAATTTCATACTATAGAGAGTTCATCTAAACACTTTGGAAAATATTAAGAACTTTCCATTGGAGTGGAATATGACCTGATCATGTTAGGGAAGATCAAGAATCCTTTAATGAAAGATAAAGCCCAAAATTCCAAAGATGAAAGATTTGATCCATTGTTGCAGAAGTTGGCCAATGATTTGACAATATTGAAGAAGGAAATTTCTCAACATGCATCACACAAAAATTGGAACAAAAATCAAATTACAAGAGCACCTAGAAGGCTCTCCTTGGAATATTTGCCAATGAATGCAATATGTGGGACTGATGAATATGAAGGAGAAGGAATTTTGGAATAAAAAAGAAAATAAGAAGAAGAAAATGAATAAGGTATGATAAGATATTTTGAATTCATACCACATGAAGAGTCCGAGGAACTACAGATAGATACTCTATATAATGTTCACTCGATCACAAAGAAAGAAAAATATCTCTTCTACTGCTCAAGATAGTCATTTAAATGCTCAAGTGAAGACTCTATAAAAAACAACAATGAAAGGAGGATCATCGATGTATACTTAAACGAGATCATCCAAGAGAATTCCGAGACCACCTAGTCAAGAACTCTTTGAGAAATCTCATTCAACTTCTCTTGACAAACCAATGTCTATTTGTATTGATCCTAAAAATGCAAATCCTACCCTTTTCAAAGGCTTCCATAATCCTTGATGTTCTTACACATTCTCCACATTTTGACATCATCGATCATTGCAAGAAAACAAAAATTCAAATTTATGAGTTCAATTACTTGAAAACCTATCCCTAAAAATTTTATAGGATAATCCAGTTTATTAAAGGGAGTAGTTCAATTTGTGTTCTAAAAATGCCACCAAAAAGAACTACCTTCTACCCCTCATACCACTCTTTAGAATTTTATTGCTTTTACATCCTCCACCTTTGGGAAGATAGAAAATTTCTATATAGCCTTTATGTTCAATGGGTACAAACTAAATAATTTCATCATTGATTCTGGTGCTTCCAACAATGTTATTCCTATAAAAGTTGTTAAATCTCTCGATATCTCTCTCCTACCACTAGCCATTTTTACTACATGGAAATGAAAGAGGTGCCTCTAGTTGGCCAAGTCATGAATGATCAGGTAGCATTTGTATATTTCCCGACAAGAAGATCAAAATGAGAATTCTTGTAGTAGACATGCCTACCTCATATGGTATGTTATTGAGCTGAAGCTTCTATCAAGATTTTGGTGAGAGATATTAGATGGATAGGTCACATGCCATCATTTTAGTCAATGGTAAAATGAAGAAAATTCTTCCCATCATGAAAATTAAATACACTATTCAAAGGCATGATGACTTGAGGTAAAATATATTGTTTCAAGATTCAAGGTCTTACAAAATTTTCATTACTTTTGAGGAATATGGCGAGCTTCCCATGTTGATAAAAGAGTATTCAAACGTCACAAGGACATTCAAAGAACATCATGGTGACTTGATGGAATTATAATTTGAAATCATGTATTTCCCTGCTAGATGTGAATAGTTGATGATGGTCTATAAGTATTGAGTTACAACAAATAAATCTCAAATTGATGGGCAATACAAATCAAGAAGGATTGATACCAAGAAAATTCTTGTCAAGTGAGCTCAATGTTTCAAACCATGTTCTCAATGTTCGGCATAAGGTTCCATTCAACGAGTATGTTTTTGAATACAAATACTTCTCCTTCTCATTAGAAGAGAATGACAAGGGATGCAAGAATGACAAGATGTTTCATCCTTTTAAATTCAAATCCACTCAAGAAGATGATGATTTCATCATAGAAATGGACTCCCTAGTTCTTGGTGGTCAAGATTGGGAAAATGACAATATAAATATTTCAGCTCCAATTTTGTGCTCATTCCCTTTCATAAGGATAGATACATTATGAAAAAATGGATATATGGAATGATGTTTGATCCTAAGGCTTATTTTGACAAGGAATGTATGGATAATAACATGCTTACATCTTTCAAGATCAACTCCACTCAAAGAAAAGGTGCTTTCACCATGAATATGGACTTTCAAAGCTCAAAATGAAAAAGATGGAGAAGATGATGGTTTATATGTTGTAAGCCCAACCTTGAAATCATTCTCTTTTAAGAAAATGAAGCAATACACATGCCACACTTTCAAGAGCAAGTAATTCAAGGAAGAGTTGGTGCCCAAAAGATGACAATTTGGAACAACTCACAAACATGGAAAATCAAGAGGCTAGTGATAATGTTGAAGCTTCCAAAACATCTCCCCAGAATCAACTTATGAATAAAATGGTCATGAATCAGATGAAAATGAAGAAAAATTCCTATCAAATGTCATAGGCCTCAATTTGAAAATGACAAGTTTAGTATGATCAAGTCTCATCTTCAAAACAAAAAATGAGGATTGATAGTTGGAATGAACTTGATAATCATTGAAAAGATGGAAAGAAGGTTCCAAACAAAAAAGGTAATGAAATGAATAGGTGGGTCATCGGTTGTAATAAAATCCATGTGAGAGTTCTCAATAAATTGAGAAAAGGATCATATTTAAGTGATCATGTCAATGGATTTGTGGAAGAAAGGCATTCAAAGTGATACATGTATACATTTAAGAACTCTATTTGAATTAGTTCTTAAATGAAAAAATGTTTTCCTCTACATAAAATAGGTGATTTAGGTTGTTTTTATTTGTGTGGTGTGTTTCCCTTTCTATTGTGTGTTTCCCTTCCTATCATTTTTGTAGCTTTTCTTGTTGTTTGATGTAGTGAAGAATTAACTCTATTGCCCAAATTGAATAAGGGAATGGTCTACCCACCCAAGAGTGTTGAGGTTATCTATTTCCTTTATATTATAATGTCCTCAAGTCAGATCCAACTATTTTCATGCATTTTTGCAAGCCCAAAATTCAAAACTTGAGCCATGACAACTAAGCCAAATGTGAAAATTTTCTTTAAAATCTCCCGAACCCCTCTCCCGGTTCAATTTTTCTTCTATATCATGTTCATCCTAACATTTTAGGTCCTCAAAATATTTTTCAAAATCATGTGCAAGTGTTTTAAGTGATGTAACAAGGTCATTATTTTCATTCAGTAAAGTGCTTATGAAGATTAGCTCTCTTGTAGGCCTAGAAAGCCCAATTTTGGTCATTTCAAAGAAGGTGTGTATCTTTCATGAAGGTTAAAAAATATCATAATAATATAGAGGTGATATTAGATGGATTTGAATGTATTCAAATTTATTTATAAATATTTAGGAAATATTTTTCGGTTTAGGGAAAGAATGTGCAAAAGTGAGTTTTTCATGTGTAAGGGATGAATGGTCTAAACATGAACCTAAACTTCTCTAGATGATTTTGGGAACTTTGTAAGGAGTTATAAGGGAAAAAATAGGAATTTTAAATATTAAATAATTATATTTATGGTGGAATCATCACATTTTTTCAAATACCCAAGTGATTCTTGAGGAAGTTCAATATTTATAAGAATGCCTCGTTGTACCAAAGAAAAATGGGAATTTTTTTTGGAGTTTCAAGTAGAATTAGGTTTTGAAACATATTCAATTGGTATTATAATGTCTCTTGGTGTTATAATAATATAAAATTTCATCTCAAACAACATCTCCAATACCCTAGTGATGTTTTCAAGTCATCTCTAGTGTAGAGTGTGTTTCCCATACTTAGCCATATTTCCAACTACCACATGTCAGATTCTTGCTCAATGGCATAATTTTGTGTTCATATTTTCCATTTCCTAAGGGTAAAAAGGGAAAAAAAATTATCCCAAGAGATTTCCCCCTCTCTAGTTCCTCATGTGACCCTCCTCATCCCGACATAATGCTTAACCGATTAAGCTCATTTCCCCAAACCTAGATCAGATCTCATAGAATGTCACCATATTGCTCCAAGAAGAATTTTTTGTCCATATTGTCTATTTTTCCAAGGGGAAATATGGAACACCAAATCTTCCAATGATAAATCCCCTTCGAGATTCTTCATGCAACTATTTTTCAGCCCTTTGGTGCCCTAACAACTCTTTCAATATCCCTCACACTTTGCACCTCAAGAAGAAAAGTGTCAGCATCTTTCTCAAAGAACCATTTTTTTACAGATATTTTACCTTTCTCTAAGGGGATAAAAGGAAAATATTTTCCCATGAGAATCCCATAAAACCATAGTTTCAACCACACTCAACTTTCACACGGACTCAGGGTCAAGTTCAGTAACTAGCAAGAAGACAAGAAAACAAACTAAACTCAATTTTAACTTAAATAATTTGAAATATTCAACCATAATCCATTGATACAACTGAAAAACATTAAAAATAAATTAAAATATAGTATAGGTGTTTCAAACACATTCTAGACCATCCATGACTATAAAAATGAAGCTTTTCTCATAATTCTTCATTCAAAAATAGATTACACCAAGATTTTAACCGATTGCTCTTTTTTTTAGAGAAAATTAATTAAGTACTAGTGAATCACAAAGGATTATGTGCAATGGAAATTGTGTATAAAATATCATAGAAACACGTAAGGGGCACACATAGTGGGGAAATAGGTTAGGGCGTGAGTTACACCTACACATACGTAAGATCGTGGAATAAGCCAATTTTCCAGAGGGGCTAAAAATAGATGTGGAGTGTTACTCAAGTAAAGATATGGAAATAGAGAAAAACATGAGGAATTAGTAGCCAAACAAAGGAAAATAAATCACATGCAAGGAAAAATAAAGTAAACATATGGATCGAGCTAAAAATAGGGATTAAAAATGTTGTATATTTAGTCTACGCTATTTTTAGGAAAGCATGTAGGCTATTTTGTACGCACCTATTATTATCCCGGTGTATGAAGTGGTGAAGAAAATTCCTCACCCATATATATAGGTATTTTATCCTTGTTGTAGATATTTTATTATTTTTGGTATGTGTGTAAGAGAGCTTTTGTGTATCGTGAGTGACATATGAATGGAGAGTTCAATAGTCTAGGTATGGATTTTGTATGAGTGCGCACATGGTCTAGTGCATGGATATATTGATTGAACTATATTATAATCAACCACTTATGTTATTATTAATGGTTTGTAATGGATAAATTTTTGGGGTTGCTAAATTAGTCATGTCTCGAGTATGGGATTATGGGAATTGAGATCTTGCTAATCATCCCTTATGTTGATTGATTTTCTTATTATATTTTTTTCTTGAATTGTCTTATATGATTTCATGAATAAATGATATGGTTATGAATATGAATATGCATTCTAACATACTAATAAACATAACAAAGGAGGGACCTGGTAGATGTGTGTGCTTTGGGTGAGCTTCCAGATTTTTTTCGAATAAAGTGCCAACACACATGCATTTGGGTTTTGGGGAAATGAAGAATACATTTTAGTTCTATTTCGAGACCTATTTTGAATTTTTATTCGAGGATGTTGCATGGATATGGAATTTTAGACGTCTTTTGAGAATATTGACAGGTGGATAGAGGACATTCAAGATGGTTTTGCACAAATATATAACATTAGACCAGATTTTAATGCACAAAAGTGGGTAGAGGGTAATCTTTATGACTTCCTATATGAGATGTTCTTTAGTTTCTTCCCAATAGATTTGTACCGATGGTTTGCATCTTATGCAAATGACAGAGGTGTTGGGCCAAGAAAGAAAGGTTGGATGTAAGAAGATTACTAGACACTCTCAACTTGAAGGAGACATTGACTAAATTTGTGGATCATTGGTGGGAAGGTGTTTTTTGTAGATATACTTTGGAATACACAATTTTTACATACTCTTATCTAGAGGAATCAAAATTATGGTTTTTGCATGAGCCAAGAGGATTATTTTTGTGTGCAATACCCTTAGCCATCAAGATCCTAATGGTAGACTTGAGAATGGAAAGATAACCTATGGTGATCTAAACCCCTACTGTGCGTAGGGGTAGGAAGTACATATGGGATGGGTGACAATGGCCCTAGAAGAAGACAAACAAAGAGAAGAGAGAATAATAAAGTATAATGAGATGCGATAGATGGTAGTTGATGAATCAATTTGATTAAGAAGAATGGTGAATGGAAGAAGTGATGAGAGCCCATGGAAGATGAGGATCCATAGTATATTGTCCTCTTGACATTGGGAAAATAGAGTAGAGACCCCATTAGCTTCTTATGATAGTGTATTAGAAGAGATAATGAGGACTACGGGTGTGCATCTAACATATCTTGGCTACCTATCCCTTTGCAAGGTTTTCAGATCCAGAGGTAGTTTTTGAAGAGTATAATAATGCACGTGAGCAAACAAGATCTCCACATTGGGTAGGAGACACATATAGACATATTTTAGTTTCAGCTTAGGAAACATGACAAATTAGAGATAGGAACATAGTAGTGCAACATGCACCAAAGTACAGTGTTTGGAAGTACTTTTGAAGGTATATTTATAGGTATGTCATCAAGATAGAGTGTTTCCACACAAACCATTGGAAACAACTAGATATGTGATTCTATATGTAAAATATTGTTGTCCAATTTAGTACAATAACTGGGACACAATGAAGTTCATCTACTACACCAAAGGTCATGATAGGAGACTCAAGAGGATCATGAAAACCACCCACAAAGGGAATCCTGGTGGGGAATAAGGATTTGGATCTGTCCTAACCTAGAGTAGGGCCCTTCACCACAACAACCTCCCCAAAAATCACCCCAATAACATTTGTAGCAATAAGCACAACAACAAACACCTCAAGTCTTATTTGGATTTCTCTCCACTTTTCAGAGTATAAAGGTGTGGAGGATGTAGTTGAGCATGTACATAAGTGTGAATTCCTATGGAGAGATAAGGGAATTACAACCCATAATAGAAAGGTAAGATAGTTTTCCACCAAAACTTCGAGGGCATGCATACAACTGGTATAAGAAGTATGATCCACACCAGATCACGGTGGATTATGATGCATTGTGCATGGAATTTTTGGCTGAGTTTCACATTCCTAAGTTTGAGCAACAAAGTATTAGTGCACTAAAATATATTAAGAAGGGCTTGTCTGAAAGTGTGAGGGATTAAGACGCATAGTTTAAGACTCTCTTGTTCAAGCTATCTTATGATATTCATTAGATCCAACATGCACATTTTTTCTCGGAGGTTATATAACTCTATTTCGAAGGGCCTTATCACATAAAACATAGATATATCTACACGAGGATTTAGAAGTATCTCTACGCCTTTGAAGTAGTTGAAAGTGTAGATATTAGAGTAAGTCATTTTCTTAAGGTACAAATAGAAGTTATGACTAAGTAATTATAGAGTTATTTTCCAATTTGGTGCATGAGACATGAAGGAGGTTATGGTTCTTGATTACAAATTTGAAGGGGGCATACTAAGGATATTTTTCCATGCAAGAATGTACACGTAATGATAAATTCTTGTGAGATTTTCCACAAGAATCATGATGTTCAGAATTTCCCTCTCTTGCAGCATGAAACTATGAAAATGTATCTATGTACTGCAAGCTTTAAGATGCACATACCCATGACAAAACTGATTGTCACTTGATAGATCAGATTCATGAAGCATGTAAGACTAGATTGTGATATATTATGGTGGCAAGTATATCCCATGCAGAAGAAACACAACCTAATGAAGGGCACAAAAATGGAGATGGTGGGTTCTGAAGTGGATATAGATACTAGTAGAGTTCGTGGTGGTAGAGGAATATTCACACATGGAACTTGTTATACTTGTAGGTCCTCATATCATTACCAACACGAATGCCCTAAGAATCATGTATTGCATACTTTGGAAAGGAACACAAGGTTTAAGACTACCTTGACCTTTATGAGCATATGTGTAAGAATAAAAAGAAGGACAAAGGTGTGAGGATGGTCAAGGTATATCACATGAAGAGTAAGAAGTGGGAGCCTAAGAGATAATCGATCTAGAGCTACAACCTTTATTAGTGAATACTTGCACTGAAGAAGAAGCACGTGCGCATGAGCCTCTTAAAGTAAAACCTATCATTAGGAGAGAGGAAATTATGCATGTTAAGTATCTAGATGTCACTCATCAGAAGGATGTCTATCAAGAAACCATGAGAGTGATCAGATATTTGCAAGGTGAGATTCATTCCCTAAATTAATATGTGCATAAAAGAGAATCTGCAAAGAACATTGAGCTCCCACAAAAAGATGTAGATGATTTGAAGGAGATATACAATATGTTGTGGTAGGAGAACATCATTCCTTTATTAGGGGAGTGGCTATGTGAGAAGGTCATGTGCATAGGAGTTAAGTGTGATTATCATATTCTCCATGCAAAATTTTCACCAGAACCATGAGTATGATAAGGAAATAACACTTGGATCCAGTGATTGATGGTTGATTGGTGAGTAATATTCTTATTGACATGGGCACGAGAGGTGAATGTTATGAATTTGGATTCATGAAATCAAATGGGAAGGTCACATTTACATCCATCTTCTAATGTGTTGTATATGAAAAATAAAATAAGATCCATTCCTATAGGGAGTATTGAAGGATGCTTCAATAACTATTCAAGGGGCCAAGTTTAGAGGATATTTTGAAGTATTGGAGCTTGTTGATGTAGAAAAATTCCATCATTACTTGGTGACCTTGGTGTTATGCAAATAATATTGATTTGCATACTTCAAAAAAATATACCATTTTTTAGAACAAGGAAGAGCGCATGGTCATACCTCTAGAGGACATGAAGGCTACACCCTACATTGAGCCTATGAGTGAAGAAGAGCTGAATAAGATCTATACATGCATAGTACATGACCTTGAGAATGTGGAACCCTTCAAAGAAGGCATACTATAGTGGGAAGACATGCAATATGTTAGTGATACTAGTAGTATTTGCTTTTGACAATTGGGAACATGACATGTATGAAATGGTGGAGATGTGAGGTTAAGGGAAGAGTCACCCGGATGATTAGGCCACACATGATTAGGTGATTGGGAAAAACTAGGTATAGGTATACTTGGAGAGGAGAAACCATAATCATTTATGTGTGCCATGGAGGATCATTAGAAAAATGAAGGGCATAAGTTAAATATGATGGTTTATACTTTGTGTGACATAGTATACACCTTTAGTGGGTAACACATAGAGATAATATTTTGGGCTAGAGTGAAGTAAGATTAGCCTTTTTGATAAGGTTCACTGGGAGTAATACCCATTCTCTTATCCATGAGTATGATGAAAAGACTCTAGCTTTGGTACATGCCCATAACTATAGAGGCAATGGGTGTAAGGCCAAAAGGATTTACCACCATCTCTTTGGGTATATAAGTTATATTCTACTTTGCATGGATGCATGCATGCATGGTATGTACATGTTGAGATCAAGTAAGAGAGTATAAGTTTGAGTAACATGACCAAAGGTATGGATCATACTTTTTATTATTTTTCTAATAAGCCACTAGTACATGAGGCCTTACAGATAATGAAGTGCATCACATTGGGGGATAACACAAAGGAAGAAGAGATCATGGTACGCTCTTGGGGAGAACTTGAGATTGAGGTGAGAGAAGAAATAGTGGACAAAGAATAAGTTAAAATAGGGCATGCATGGAAAGAGAAGGAAAAAGGAAAATGATATACCTCATTGATGATGAAGAAATATAGAAACTAGATATTAGCCACACAAAGGATGTGCATGAGGTTTGAAAACTATAGATGAAAATGTGTGGGTGCATACCACAATCCTATAAAAACAAAGAAGGTCAATATTGAAAGTGATGATGAGCCTAAGGAGGCTATCATTGGGGATTACTATTTAGAACAAGAGGTATCAAAGATAATTGAGATACTCCATAACTTCTAGGATTTGTTTCCAAGAGGATACCATGAGTTGAAGGGTTTGCATCCATCATTGAGATAAATGAAGATAAAATTGAAGGAGGAGCGCATCCGGTTTGGAAGAGGCCTTATAGGATGAACCTGAACCTACGTGAGAAGGTTAAGAAAGATATTGATAAAATGCTTAAGTGTAGGATCATTGAACTAATTGAGGAATCTGAATGGATGATTCTCATGGTGATAAACATCAAGAAGGATGGATGGATTAGGATTTGTGTTGATTATAGGGAATTCAACACCTCATGTGTCATAGATCCTTTTCCTATGATTTTCATAGAAGATATCATCGAGGGAGTTTTAGGGCATGAGATATACTCCTTTATAGATGGATTTTTAGGATATCATCAGGTGTGCATTACATGTGAGGATAAGGAGAAGAACATATTTGCCACTGAATGGGGAAGTTTTTCTTACACTTTCATGCCTTTTGGAATGAAGAATGTGCCAGTAGTATTCTCATGCATAGTTGTGCAGGAATTTCATGATTTCATCCATAAGTTTTTTGCAGGTATACTTGGATGATTGGACTATTTATGGGCTAGTCAAAGATCATTGTGATAATATAAGGCTCATATTTGAGAGGTGGAGTAGAAATTAAGCATATCTTTCAACATTAAGAAGTGTAGCTTTACCACCCTTTTGGGTATCTTACTTGGGCACATTATTTGGAAGGATGGATTGTTGGTAGACCCAACTAAGATTGCAGTGATTTAGGATTGGAAGACCTACCAATTAGAGTGAAGTGCATAATTTTTGGGGCATACTGGCTATTATAGGAAGTTTATCAAAGGATATGCAAATATTGTTGTGCCCTTAGAGGAATTTATCAAGGTCAAAGGAAATGTTTTATTGGGGTGATGAAATTTGAAACATTGAAGGATAAAATTACCACTACACCAATATTACTTGTGCTTCCCTTCATGGAAAAAACCCTTTCATTTGCATGTTGATTCCTATGGCATGGAAATTTTGCATAGTATTAGAGCAAACAAGAGAGGGTAATGTGGATCATTCCATATGATTTATAAGTAGGAAGTTAACACCAAGCAAAGTAGAAGTATTATACAATGACAAAGTACAAAGCATTATCCATTATCTACGTGCTTTCAAAAGTTTCACCAAATAGTTGTTGGCCACCTGTTTATTTTTATATAGATCATATGGCATTGAATTACTTGGTCAAAAAACCTATTTTGCAAGGAGCATCTACCGGTGGATACTCCTTTTTAGGAATTTTATTTTATAGTTGTAGTAAAGCCAAAAAAAAGCAATTTGGGACTTGATCACTTATCAAGGATCAATTCTAGAGAGGACACACAAAGCATTGAAGACACTATACCTAATGCATAATTATTTAGGTTGAAATGTGCACCATTAGATTTGGAGGATATATTAGTATTTTTATGCACTGGTACTTATTGTCAAAAGGAATGAAGAACTTGGAGAAGGACGTAACTTGTTATTGAGTTGTGCCATATCAACCATTAGAGGAGACATGTATAAAATGGGTAGAGATGAGGTCTTTCACAGATGTGTTCTGGAACATGAGCATGAAGCCATTATGGAGGAGGATCATGGAGGAATAATAGGAGGCCATTATGCAGGAGATGTTTTCCACATATAAAATCCTCTAGTAATCGGTTATGGTGGGAGATAATGTAAAAGGATATGAAGGATTTTGTGAAAGCATGTGATCATTGCTAGAGGATTAGAAATCATAGAAAAAAATATGAAATGCCATTAAGGCCTATAGCAAGAGCAAAACCTTTTGAAAAATGGGAAATTAATTTTGTAGGACCTATTACACACCCACACGTGTAGGATGAGGTGCACTACATCATCACATGCACATATTATTTGACAAGGTGGGTAGAGGTTGCACTAACAAAAGATTTACATTAGTAAAAAAACAAGGTTCATTTGGGAAAATATCATCAGTAGGTATGGATTCCCATTGAGCTTGACAATGATAGAGGAACTCATTTCTTAAATGAGACTATTAGAATTTTATTGGAATATTTTATGGTGGCACACCATAAGACTACTCCTTATCACCCTCAGAAAAATGGAACTACTGAATCTTTCAACAAGATCTTAGGACAAAAACTAACGAAGATATGTGATGTTGGAAGAAAGGATTAGGATGACAAGGTATCAACCATTCTTTGGGCATATATACAAAAACCTATAAATGGTTGAACAAGGCCACACCCTTTTCAATTGGTGTTTGGAAAGGAGGTTGTACTACATGTGGAATTTATTTTACCATCACTATGTATTATATGGGTAGGTGGATTGGATGATGAAAAGGATGTGAATGAGCACATTGACAAGTTTATGCAATTAGATGAGTGGTGCGCCATTGCATTGGAGAAAGAAGACAAAAAATGGATGAAAAAAGGCTTGACATGACATACACATCAAGAAGAAGTATTTTTAGTTGGAAAGATGGTCCTTCTATATGAATCCAAGTTTGTGCACCACCCAAGAAAGTTGAAAGTCCATTGATTGGGACCCTTTGTAGTAACCAAGATACTAGAATCATGCACATGTCAATTACAAGTGTTGGATGACACCATGTTTCTCGGTTACTTAAATGGGAGTAGGTTGAAGCCCTACTATAAATAAGATTCCTTTATGTTTGTAATAAGGAATTATTACCACTTAGATTAGATTTCCCTTTCATGTTTTTTTTGCCTTTTCTTTTTATTGTAATAAGTGCATTCATGTGCATAAGTTGATTACTACTTATTGAGTTGATATGAAACCATGCATACTTTTAGAAGTGGGGTGGTAAGGTGTGACTAGAAAATAAGAATAATATGATGGTACTTACCTATTATTTGGATCAAAGAGGTGTACGTGAAATAAAAAGTAAAAGGTGTATATGTGTGTTCAGTGTGCTTAGGAAAGATGGTGTTTGAAAGATATTTCTTAGATTGGGAAACCACGAGAAAAGAGGCCACACAATGTAACGTGAGGGAGGAAACAACATGATAAACTACTTAGTATGTGGCATAGAGGAAGATGGGTTGTAGAGTAGGGAAGTGTGTGCAATGATGAATGTAACATGGAAGTAGTGGCACATTAGAAGGTTATGACTATCGTGTGTGGAAGAAAGAAGAGGAAAAAGTGGAAAAATAAAAAAGCACATTTAATGCTTTAAATTAGTGGTAGGTGAGGAGATCAATTAATGTATTTTTTTGGGAAATATAGAAAAGGGTCATGAATGAGTTCATTCTTAACTTTCATATTGAATAAATTTGAGCCATTGGAGAGAGAAATTAAGTGTGAAGAGCTTGTGTGAAAGATATTTGAGATGAACCAAAAGAGAAAGTTTTTACAAAGCCTCGAGTTAGAGCTCCTTCAGAGGAAGTGCGAGCATGGAAGGAAGGCATGGAGATAGGTAATTTGAGGTTCAAAATATTATTCCTAGAGCTAGGGTTTGATTCAGAACTTCTAGTTTGTAGATCTAGGGCATAATTACTTAAGGGTGACAAATGATTTGAAAAGCAAGGAAGGATTGAAAATGAACCTTGAAGTACAAGGAACTTGAGATGGATTTTTACCCAACACCTAAGGCAAAAGTTATTGAAAATTCAATAAGTTGAAGTTATGAATTAAAATAATGACACAAAGAGAAATTACCCACAACATCACCCAAGGGAAAGGGCAAGGGAAAGAAGCTCATAGTAGAAGAGGCAGAAAGAGTGGTTTTATAAAATATAATATCTAGGAGAGGTTATTGTAGGATAGCTCTTGGAGTTGCACTTGACTAAGTACAAGATTAGTGACTATAACCATCACTCATAGGCACATGAGATTGAGATAGAAAGAGAATTGTTGAAGAATATGGATTAGAAGACCATAAATGGTAAGTTGGTTTATGATGAAACAAAGTGCAAAAACAATTTTGAGAGTGCAGAAGTTCTCTAGCTTTATGAGTTTCCTTTCTTTGGAAAACTTGAGAACTTCTATCAATGGTTGTTTCATGCATCCATGAGGAATATTATAATTTGTAGGGAAGAAGAATTTTCATCATCATAGTTGATTGGGAGAGTCATAGGATTGTGTTAGTTCAAGACTTGATATAGATCCCCTGACTTGGAGGATGATGAAGGAGTAAAGGCCACTACCATTGCATTTAAATATCAAAGGGGAGGTTGTGTGATGGACATAGAAAATATAAATTACCCAAGAATAAGATTTGACATGTGCTTAGTTATTTGTAAGTTAGGCATGTCGAATGATGGACATAGAGTAAAAAAAGTGGTTCACATAGCACAAAAGATGGTGCAGAAGATGCGCATACAACATTGCATAGTTCATTGCTGAAGGAATTATTGAAGAACACACAAAGGTGGAAATATAACTTAGGGTTCCATCCTTCTCTTGATTGTCTTATGTGAGATAAGGAGTGTTAGATGGGTCAATTTGAAAAAATGTGGAAATACTTGATGGAGAAAAAGTCCCCATAACGAGAGGTTCATGCATAATATACATGTGATGGAGGAATTAATAATGCATATAAGTGTAGGGTATAAAGGTGTTAAATTCTAATGCACAAATTATTGAGCATGAGTGGCATGTACCAAGGGAAATACCTTCAATTCTGAATGGTAAGGCTGGATTTTTAGTTTACCAACGTTTTTGTTTGAGGAGGGTTTTTATGAAGAATGGAGATAAGAGCCCTGGTGTAAAATTCCTTTCACCTTCACTTCCAAATATTTCCAAACATCATGAACATGATTTTTGATGTGTGAAAGTTAAAGTTTGATGTAGATAGGGTCGATGTCAATTTCCACACTTTACGCACCACTTATGTTTATCCTAGAAAGTCAGCATATGTGGAAATAATGGAGTCTGATAACATATAAATTACTTATGAGACTCTCTTTGTGGTAGGAAAGGAAGTGGAAAATGTCTACATCTATTTGAGGCCTAAAGTGACGAATGTGAAGTACATTGATGAGGAATACCTTCCTCTCCCAAGTTAGAAAAGGGTAAAAACTATGGGAACCAAGAGAATGTGTGAGAAGACCCTCCTAAGAAAGAAGAAGAAGAAGAAGAGAAGGAAAAGGATAGAAAGGAGGAGGAGGAAGAAGAAGATAACACTACGCTTGACCGTAGTCACAAGGAATAAGTTATGGAGAGGGAACAAGGGATAAGATATGGTGTAGGGCTTCAGAACAAATAAATTCCAAGGTTACTCCAACCAAGCCAAGCATAGAAAAAAAGTCCCCCTATAAAGAGAAGGTGAAAGTTTGTGACAACCGAGGAAAATGTTGAAGATAAGTCTAAGGAAGGGTTACGTGTAATGAAAACACTCAAATCATCCATAATTTGGATGATGATGAGGAATAGCCTAGGGATGAGACCATGCAACACAATATAAGAGGTATATGACATATGTAAAGAAGGCTATAGGGAATAATATGGAGACATGGGTGATGGTGAGCCAATAGAAGAAGGCACGGGAGCCATGAGTGGAGAAGGGAGTAGTGCACCCAAGTACAAGGAGAAAAATGGAGGAAAAAGGAAGGAGGATATATATGACACACACCAGGTAAACTATATAGATGATCAATCCAAGGTGTTGTGTGTAATATTTCATAAAGAGTTTAGAATAAAGATCTCTATAACTGGGAAGTTATTAACCCATAAAGGAGAAACCATGTGTACTAGAAAAATGCTTTCTTGGAGTATGCATATTCACATGGATGAGATTGAATTTTAGATTAATAATGAAGGATGTGTGAGATGTAACATGAAGAAATATCCATGTACATTCCTTGTTATTTTCAAACCTACAAAGTTGACAGATGAGTAGGCTAGCAATGCTCTAAATAAGATGAAAGTAGAAGTAGCATGTATAAATATAGACAAGGGGCCACAATAGAGTCTTTCTAGAATCCATAAAGGATAAGGACCAATATGTCTAGTTATTTATGAAAGGGTTAGGAAAAGGTGGAGAAGCACTCCAAATATGCATTTAATAAGGTTTTTTATATTACATATGCCATCACAACATTACACCTAGACCTAGAGGAAAAGGCTAAGGATGAGTACCCTCAACACTCTACTACTTATAATATTTGGTACAAATGATGTTGCACGAGGAAAGCATGTCCCTAGATTGTCGAAAGAAGAGCTAGTTGCTACTGAGTGAGAGAAGAAAAGAAAGTAGTAGCGCACAAGATAGTGGAGTATGAGGCACTATTGAGCACCTATATTAAGGAATTAATTATCAAGACCTTGATCCTATCCTCAAGACATATATCATTCAAGAGGATACTAAGCTAAAATAGACACAAGTAGCTAAGAAATATAATAAGGTTGTTCATGAAGAGATAATGGCCGAAATTTGTGCTGAAAATGAGATACGCTCAAGACTATAAAAGAGGCCTTTAAAACAAGGGTTAAGGAGATTACTTCTTTAGGTTGCACAAAATATGGATTCCTAAAAGGAATAGCATTAGGAATTTTTGGAATTCTTAGGAGCTGAAGGAGAAGGGTGAAGGATTGACCCCTAAAAATGCATTGGATATTTCGAGGGTGGTACCGAGATGTAGCTACAAAAGAACTTGCAGAGTGGGAGAAGCGGAGGGCATCATAAATATAGAGTTTCCAAAGCTCCTTCAGCCACCTTAGGAATATATTAAAGTGCATGCTTTTGGAAAAAAACATTCTTTGATTCATTGGG
The DNA here is from genome assembly GCA_018340775.1 of Taxus wallichiana var. yunnanensis. Classification (NCBI taxonomy): domain Eukaryota; kingdom Viridiplantae; phylum Streptophyta; class Pinopsida; order Cupressales; family Taxaceae; genus Taxus; species Taxus wallichiana. The sequence goes on along the minus strand of CM031242.1, from coordinate 365,567,363 downwards.
TATATGCCCACTATTCTTTCATTTTCACATTCTTTATTCTTCTATTCTTGAGGAGTATTCTTTGATTCAATATTGCCGAGGATAGAAAATATCCCTAGTGTGAAGTAATTTTTGTCAGAGAAAATTAGCTAAGTACTAGTGGAGCACAAAGGATTACACACAAGGAATGGGCACATAGAAGATCAGAGTAACACACAAAGGGAATGCGTAGTTGTGAAATAAGTCAATGCGTGAGGATGCACACACACATACAAATATCATGGACTTATCCAATTTTCTAGAGGGGCTGAAAATAGAAAAGTAGAGTTGTAGTGTCACTCAAGTAAAGATCCATAAATAGAGAAAAGCACAAGGAATTAGTAGCCAAACAAAGGAAAAGAAAGAACACATGGTAGGATAAAGAAAACATGCATGGATCAAGTTAAAATAGGGATAAACACATGTTGTATATTTAGTCTTAGCTATTTTTAGGAAAGCATGCAAGTATATTTTGTACACATACCTATTATTAGGTGAGTGCATGAAGTGGTGAAGGGAAAGTACCCACCCTTATATATAGGTGGTGCATGAAGTTTTTTGTAGAGAGTATACTCTTTTCTAGTATGTGCTTAAGATATATTTTGTGTATTAGAGTGACACATGAATGGAGAGTTCAGTAGTCTAGGGTATGGAGTCTATATGAGTGCGCACATGGTCTAACACATTGATTGAACTATATTATAATCAGATGCTTATGTTATGCTTAATGGTTTTCAATGGATAACGGTATTTGGGTTGCTAAATTGGTCATGTCTGAGTATGGGATTATGGGAATTCAGATCTTGATAATCATTCCTTATGTTGATTAAGTTTCCTTATTATATGTGGTGCTAGAATTGTTTAATATGATTTCATGAATGACTGATATAGTTATGAATATGAATATGCATGCTAACATATAGATTAAAATAATAAAGGAGGTACCCTAGTTACACGTGCTTTGGGTGAGCTTCCATACTTGTTTGGATGATGTCTAACACACATAGTTGGGTGTTGAGGAAATAAATACTATAGCTCTCCTCCCGGGTGCCCTTGTGATGATCACCGAAGCTTCATACCAGATGATGCCCTAGGTTATTTTTAGCTTCAAATATGAAACCCTACATCTAAAAGCTTCCTTTTTGATTTTCAAGAGTTACTGATAGCTGGAATCACTTGAAAATTGGAGAAAATGATCCTAAAAAAATCTAGTTTCACGCCAACCAATTTTTTTACCATGAAGTATCTAATTTTTAGGGATATTGAGGACTATTTTTTTCATAATTCTTGCCTCCTCAAAGAATTTTTCAATTTCCAAAATATCTGGCAAGTAAAATAATATGAAACTTAGAGCGAAGGATCCTCGAAAAATCTAGTTTTATTTGAACTATTTCTTGCACGTTTGAGTTGTTGATTTTTTAAGGTATAAAGGATTGGTTTTTCTCAAGTATTCTTCTCCCTCTGATGAAAAATTCATTTTATTTCTCATTCAGATGAAGGAATCATCTAATTTTTTTACATCCATGGTCCTCTAGATAGGCAAGAAACATCAGGAAGTGAAAATATTGTAAAATTGATAAAAATAATGAGTCTTGGCTAGGACATGCTAAAAATAGAAAGTTTCAAGTGTCAATCCATAAAGTTGTGGAAACTATAATTTTACTTATATTGTTTCTTTTTGATGTCATTGAAAGGTTGGGAAGTTTTCTCATGGTCCAAACAAGGAGTAATTCACTCTAATCAAATTCATTCATGAAAGGAACATTGTGAGGTCTGAAACATCAAGAGCTTCATTCAAGTTCAAGTCTCCAAGGGATGATCGCCATGAGAATTATGTGAGAATATCATGGTGAATTAAAATCAAATTCATCTCAAGAAATCCATACCTTGATATGTGTTTATAAATACTTGATCTATGCTTGATAACGAGCTCATATATTGTAAGTCGAAGAGGTGGAGTTTGTAGTGTTTTAGTGTAGTGTGCGGGACAAGAACATGAGACTTATTCTCATTCATTCCTTCAAGTGCCATTAATGGATAAATATTAATATCAATAATAGGTTACTTATTTATATGATAAAAAATTGAGTAGAAGGTGTATGATTTGATCTCATTCAAGAAATGCTCTATAATTAGGTAGTGATCTTCATTTAGAGTATTGTGAATCTAAGAATGGGAAATCATCTATGTTTCATTTATTTTCATCCACATGGTAGTGTTCTTAAACAATCACCTAAAGCATTGTAGTGTGAGCATATCTCAAGAAGGAGAGACATTTTTTCATCTCATTCCATTCCAACTGGTGCCCACTTCTCAAGGATTTCACTCAAGGGTAATTCTTTCACCCACATGATGAAGACTCATCTTAGTAAGAGAAGGATAAACATCAAGAGGTTTGAGAATCATGGAGTTATCTCTCATGATAATTTTATTCCATTTTTAAATCCTAAGGAACAATAAATTGATCCTCACTCTCACTATGAGATCAAGAAGGAACCATCATGAGTGATGTCCACGGTCATCTCAGGCTTGCATCAGAATGTCTCACAATAGTGTTCCTAAACACTCATTCAGTAGTCCAAATTGTATTTTAATCTTGAAAAAGGATAAATTTGTGATAATCATACTTTAAATTAGAAATTTCTTCATCAGAAAAAGCTTCATCTTCATCAGATCAGTCAACCCTTCCTTCTCTCTCTCTTCCTTCTCTCTCTACGTTCTAATTTCTCATTAAGAATGTAATTTTTGTTATTTCATCATATTCACTTAAGTGACCCTTAGTTAAACATTTTAAGAGTATTTTTTCCAATAATAAGAAAAAGACTCACTTCCTAGGAATATGAAAGGTCATAAGTGATGAGGACAGGTGAAGAGTCATGTGGGGGTAGATGAAAGGATAATTTGTAATGCTATAAATTGGAATGTCTTCTCCATTCCAAAGGGTTGGAAATTGTTGATTGAATGTATTTTGTTGAGATTACCACTTCTACATCAAGAAATAAAATATGAAATTATTCTATTTCTTGTCTTATGTTCCTCTACTCTCTCTTTCCAACTTTGCATATATGATAATCTTGTAAAACCAAGAAAGGTGTCTGTGCCTTTGATAAATGAATCAATGGAAGTATGTGTCTATGATTTGTTATGTCTTATCATGGTTTGTATTTTTTTTTTTCTAATTGGATGTGCAATTACTATGTTTATTATATGTGAATTCTATAAGCCTACTCACAATAATAACCCTCTCTCTCCTTATTTCGCTAACTCCCATTTACCTATATTCATTGAAAACTCCTCCTTGTACTTCGTAAAAGCATTTTCCACAAGTTTAGTGGAGTTTTATTGTGTTATCCTCAACTTATTGGCTACCCTACACCTTTTAGATAGTTTACATTAAATAATGGGAGCCTCCCCATACAGAAGAAGGAGGGCTTAGCCCCACAATGCTGGTAAAAACTAAATAATTTACAACATGACAAATTATTTTGCCAACGGTTTTTGGTGACTGTAGTGGGGAGAGATATACCTTGTGTTCCCATATATATATATATATATATATGTGTGTGTGTGTGTGTGTGTGTGTGTGTGTGTGTGTGTGTGTGTGTGTGTGTGTGTGTGTGTGTGTGTGTGTGTGTGTGAAAATACAAAAAAAAATTAAAAATCCATAAAAATTGAAAAGATGAAAAATACCAAAAAATCTATTTGAATATTAAAAAGACTTGCTGCAATCAGCTGAAAAATTTGAATCTTTCCAAATTTATTCCTTTCTAAGTCTCCAAGATAAAATAGTAAAAAGAAGGTACACTTGAGCTGGTTGTGCAGGTGGCATTTTGATCCACATTGAGGAGAAACAAAGAGCCAATTTCCAACTTCCCATTATACAGGTAAGAAGAAAAGTTCCTAAAAATCCTCTTAAATGCCATACTAAAGAACCAGTCATTGAACCACAAGTCCTCATTCCTCCTGAAGAAGAAACATAATAAGAACCAAAATAATAATAAGAAGAAGAAATAATGGATGCACCGCTACCATGGGAAAAAAATACTAGTTCATTGGCTTTGGCCCCACCACTTCATGAACTTCCAAATGGTTCAAGAAATAACTTTCTAAAATTATATGGATGTGGAAACAAAAGTCTGATGATCATATCAAAATTTTCATCATAACTTGTGGCATTCTTAGAGTGCAACACAAAGATGTTTCCATGTGGTTTTTCATGGAAACATTACAAGATCCCACTGCAAGCTGATTTTACTACTTTCCATCACACCTAATTATTAATTGGGATGATTTAATAAGAATTTGAATCAAGATTCAAGAATAAAAAAATATGTTCATGCCCTCATTAATAAACTTACTCCAATGAATAAATAACCACAAGAGCCCATGAGATATTTTTTGGAAAAACTCAATAAGTTGATCAACAAGATTTTAGTTTTTACTCATCTTACTATGGATAATATGAAGATTTTCTTCGTTAATGCCCGAATACCTAAAATTAGTTTCATACTATAGAGAGTTAAACCAAAAAATTTGTATCACAACACTCGGGAACTTTCCATTAGAGTGGACTATGACTTGATCATGTCGGGAAGATAAAGAATTCTTAAATGAAAGATAAGGTCCAAAATTCCAAAGATGAAAAAGTTGATCCATTGTTGTAGAAGTTGGGAAATGATTTGAAAATATTGAAGAAGGAAGTTTCTTAACATGTATCACACAAAAACAAGAATATAAATCAAATTGTAGGAGCACCGAAGGATTTCCTTGGAAGCTCCATAAATGAATGTAATATGTGAGAGTAATGAAGATGAAGGAGAAGGAATTTTGGAATCAGAAATCGAAGAAGAAGAAAAAGAAGAATGCACCAAAATTGGATATTTTGAATTCACACCAGATGAAGAGTTTGAGGAACCTATAGATAGCTACTCCTATGCAGTATTCACTTGATCACAAATGGAGAAAGAAAGATCTTCTTCTAGTTCTCAAGCTAATATTTTAGACCCTTAAGTGGTGACTCTACAAAAATAACAATAAAAGGAGGATCATCGATGTTCACTTCAAAGGGATCAGCCAAGAGGAATCTTGAGACTATCTCAGTTAAGAAATATTTTTCCTCTTCAAGTAATTCTCATCCAAATTCTCTTGATAAACCAATGTCTTTTTCTGTTGATTCTAAAAATGCAAATCCTACCCTTGTCAAGACTTCTATAGTCCCTGATGTGCTTACACATTCTCAACCTTTTGAAATTATTGATCATTGTAAGAAAACCAAAATTAAAAATTTGAGTCTAAGTACTTGAAAACCCATCCTAAGCAATTTGAAATGCTAGTTCAATTTATCAAAGAGAGTAGTTCAAGTTCGTGTTCCAAAAATGCCACCACCAAAGAATTACCTTCCATTCCTCGAGCAATCCTTCTAAAAAAAATTTCTTCCACATCCTCCACCTCTGGGAAGTTTATATATAGCCTTGTTGGTTAATGAGTACAAACTAAATAATTATATCATTGACTCGGTGTGCTTGAGAAATGCCATGGTGTGAAAGTTTCTAAATCTCTCGGTCTCTCTCTCCTACCACTGGCCATTATTACTCTATGGAAATGAAATAGGTGCCTCTAGTTGGCCAAGTCATGAATGCTTAGGTAGAATTTATAGATTTTCCTAACAAGAAGATCACAATGAGAATTCATGTAGTGCACATGCCAACCTCATATTTTATGTTATTGATTTGGATCTTCTTTCAAGATGTTGGCGGAGATATTCAAATGGATTGGTCACATGCCATCATTCTAGTTAATGGTAAAATGAAGAAATTTCTTCCCATCAGGAAAATTAAGTACACCATTCAAAGGCCTTATCACATAAGGGAAAATATTGTGTTTCAAGTTTCAAGGTCTTAAAATTATTTCATAACTTTGAAGGAAGATGGTGAACTTCCCATGTTGATAGAAGAGTATCCAAATGTCACAGAGTTAGCTAAAGAACATAGTGTCAAAGAACATCAAGGACACTTAATAGAATCAAAATTTTAAAGCATGTATTTCCCACTAGATGTCCCTTATATATTACACCAATGTCTCAACTTCATTTACTATAATCAAGTGGTTATAATTAAGGGGATCCCATTTTTCACTCCATCATCATGACTTGTCCTAACACATAGAACCACCATCTATAGTATGTATATAGAAATGTCTATTTCTTCTCATGCTATCTTTTGTCATATCCCCATTCATATGTCTCCTTCCTAGAACACACACCGATCATCAATGGAAACATCCCCTTCGGTTTGTGACTTGATTGTGTACCACATATATTATCTCTCATGGATATTCTCACCCCCTTCACCTTCAACACATATCATGGATTCTACACCAGTAATACGTGAGCATAATTTGTCTCTTCTACCACTTGGGGCTTACATCCCCTCCGCCTACCACATAGATGACCTCATTTTATAGATATTGCAATATCCTCATTCTTTTATATAGTTATTTAAAAAAATTCAAAAACATTCCAATATGAGAAAAAATACAAAATCAAGAACTTTTCTAGTTTTCTTTGCTAAATTTTTCTTTATACATCATATTGTTACGTTGATCTAGTACATAGTGTTGGCTCCCAATTTTACCACCCTCGGCCACGACAACACCTTAGAGTGTAGGAAGGATTAGAGGATGAAAGAATGTGTGATACATGTCATTTCTAGTCGGGGAGGTGTCGACATTATCTTTAGAACAAATCTCTTGGGATGATTGGAATGCATGTATAAAGGGAATGGCACGATCTTTACTTTTTTCTACCTTAAACCAGGGTGAAAGGACCCATTGGGTAGCCTAAATAGAGAGAGGATAATTAACACATATTTCCTTTGTATTTTTCAAATGGTGGTTCAATATGAGATAAGTGTGGCTATGAATATAACATTTAATCATAATATTTTTCAAAAAATGTCAAATATACTTAGTGAATCATAGACATGTTACTAAAAATAACATAGCTCAGTTGTTCTTGCATTATTTTTATGGCAATATGGGTATGAAGAAGTGTCTTCAATTATGCTTGGATATAGAACAAAAGGTGGTAAATGGATCTTTTGGATGGAAGTGAGATGGTGTGGGGGAAAGTATAGTAGATTTGATTTATAAAAGAGGGGGAGTAAATGATGATTGATTTCTTGCATTAAAACATCAACAACTACCATGACAACACATTGTTCTATAGAGTAAAGAACATATGATTAAGTAGTGAAAAATTCTCAAATAAAAGATTTGCAATCATTGATACTCAATAGATGCAAATATTTTAAAGACAATCTTTAGAACCATTTAACATTAAATATTATACAAGAGATCTAATTAAGTACTTTCTATTATCATATGCCAAAGATACACTCAAAGGATAACAAAAATCATCTAACCAATAGTTTGCAATAGGTTTTTATAACCACCTTAGATATTATAGAGTAAATGCTACAAAACAATACGGATCTAGTGAGAAAGAAGATGTAACTTACAGAAATATGATTTAGTGTATTACATATAGAATCAATAAACACAAAAATACAATAAAAATTATAACTCATTAATCAAATTTCAACATACAAAATCCAAAACAAAAAACTAGAATCATAATTAGGCATATGTCATTCAAACTTTCAATTTCTTGACAAGGGGACATGAATTAAATGCCCTCAATGTTTTCCAATGGCTTTACAATGCAACCAACTTGACACAAAATATTGAAAACTCAAAGTTCATATGTATTCCATACAAGAAAATGGAAACATGAAGATTTACATTACTTTATTTTAACTTCTAAAATAGAAAAATAACCCCCTAATATGAGGACAAACCCTCATATTTATACAAAAAAATTCATGGATTCATATTTCAATTTCCACCAAAAATAGTAAGAGAATATTCTTTTCCTGTCCCTCTTTTGATGCCATCTTTGTCAAGGAGTTAACATGCATGAAGATATATCTCATAATAGCAATAGATAAACCAAATGAACTAGATCTAAGCATATAAGTAACATATCATAACCATGTGCAAAACAAGCTAAACAAGAATCAATAACAGGTTTACCATGCAAGATCTAATAATAGAGATCAATAACAAGAATCCATCCACATAACTCCATTATATTAATCACCATAAAACACAAAGTAACTATATACATCAATAGTAACTCCATAAGATTATGTGCATAAGAAAAAAAAAAACATAACCTCATAATCAATCACATCATATCCATACAGTGTGAATCATACATATATATAGGGGTGGGGACTTTCCCTTCACCACCCATGCACTCTCCAAAAATATCTTGCATGCTAGAAATAACCATGTGTGTGTTACAAGCCAACTACAAGAGCATGCAAGCTCACTAATAATAGATTATATTCTAATATAAATTGTAGATCTAATCCTATTAATAGCCTAAGCTCTGCATGATGCTTTAAATTCCTTCGCATGAGATCTATCTCAAAATATACTTTTCTTGAACTGCAAGTCTTCATGCTCTATTCTTATCTCCAAAACCTTTCTTTGGCCACTACTCCAACCCTCTATCTTTCAATTTTCTCATGGCTCATAATGTGGCTAAGTATGGAATATAATATGTCAAGGCATGAGCCTTTCATGCATCTATCTATCTTACTCACATGCCTTCATGCCTAACTCCATGTGTCAAAACCCCTCACACCACTTATACTTAGTATATTTTTAGGGGTTCCAACATTACCCCACACTAGTTGGATTGCTCACCCTGACAATTCCTCAATCACCAAGTACAAAAATCTTCATGAAGATAAAATTTTAAAAGCCAAAAATGAACATCATACCAAAAACCTTCAAGGCACTGGAGGATCTCAGGGAACTCTACATCTACTTCATCCTTCAGCTTCTTCCACTCCTCCAACTCTTTCAAATCCTTCCCTAGTGCCTCCTCCACAATATCCAAGTACTTGATCCAGTGTTATCTCCTCAACTCTGCTCTTCAGTTCTTGTATGACCACCACTAGCTCTACGCAAGCTCCATAAAAAACATCCATGTGTTCTAGTATGGAATTATGGAACTCGCCAATCCTAAAACTCAAAATCTCATGCTTTGTCTTGATTTTGTCCTTCTACATGGTGGTCTCAATAATTAGTTGAGTGCACTCAAGTTTTTTGGTGGGGACCTTTTCTTATATGGCTTTCAGGATTGCTTCCTCATCCACCACTCTAACATCAATAAATGGCTCACACTTTCTACATCGGTTAAAGCCCACATCTTCCTAGTGTACTTGCTTCCTTGAGTTGGGTGAGAAAGTCTTCCAACTCAAGTGATTCGGGCCTCAACTGTTATCTTTTGTTCTCTTTTTCCTTGGTGATCTCTTTAGTAGATGGTCTCACACCATTTTGAATGTTAACCAATAACATTCCCACCAAGTCCTCAAGATATTCCATTTCATCACCATAATATGTCCATGCCTAACTAACCAAGGATGGACATTGTGCCAAAATATTTTGAACTAGTGTGCCAACCCTATCATATGCTTCTTTTTTCCTAGCCTATTCACCCTTTAACCCCTTACAGTGTAATCTATCTATTTATCTTTCCTTCTCCTTCTTATTAGCCACAAGTGTGTGAACAGTGGCACTTGAATCCAAATTTCTCCATACTACTTCAGAGGAAAATTTGTGCAACACATTGCATGCTTGCTCATCAGTCAAGTGGTTTGGGTCCACCACTTTGTATGTCACTCCTTCCCTATTTATTCTTCAAGTAAATAGTATTAATTGCATGTTCATTTACCTCAAACTTGGCTCCTGGAGTGATTGTGCAGGTTCCATCTCAGCATCTTCTTGGTTCTGGATACCCCCATCTTGGTCTAGTATCTCCCACGCATGTAGTTTTTAGTGGCTACCATGTCTTTAGAAGTGTGCATGAAGAACCTTTGAAGGATCATCAATGTAGTCCATATGTGGGGACCTTGGGGTCCACCGCTTCCTTTGCACCTTCCTCTTTGTTCTTTTCTTTTTGGGGTAGGGGTGTTGGTACTGTTCCAAGCCCCTTGTCCTCCTTGATCACAAAAGTATCACCTTTTTCTTTCTCCCCATGCTCCTTAGGTTGCACTGGAGAGTATTCTCCCTCACCGGGATCTTCTTTATCTCTTCTTCCATTAGGTCATGCTTTTCTTCTTTTCATGCCTCAACTCTTTTTCCTTTCTCATGCCTGCTTCTCCTTCTCCTCCTTTTCTTTCTAACTCATCCCTTAGTGTGTGAATCCTCATCTCTTCAAGACTCTGTCTCATCTATCAGAACTAGAGACTTCTTGAACTTTCATGCTTTTACTTTTTTACTCGATGCTTCGCTACCCTTTATTGTGAAGTCCTTGCACCCCCCCCCATTATACTCCTGCATGAATAGTACATTATTTTATGGGAAGTGTCAAGCTTCCCTTCATCCTCATCTCCTCTTCTTCCTCTTACGCCTCTTCCTCATGGAACTACCTTGATGGGTGGCACTGGTTTTCCCCTCGGCTATGGAAAAGTGGAGTCTGTGACCTCCACTTCAACTCCTCCTTGAGTCTTTGGGTGCAGTTGCACAAATATTCTACTAATCAACCCTTTAATCATCACATTTATCTGTGGATGTAGATCCAAAAATTATAGCTCCAAGACCTCCAAGTATGGGCCTAGAGTCATATTTTATGTGGCGCAAAGTATGTAGGTCAGAATCCACCTTATCCACATCATATGTCAATTTTTTTGCATCCTTCAATCTATTGATGGAGCACTTCAAATACTTAGCTATGAATGTAAATGGGAGTTTACACCATGGCCCCATCTCTCCATTCACCATCCTGAATCTCACAAGACTAAAGTGTTGCATCACTGCAAACTTCACTTGGTCTCCAAAATGGGAAACTCACATGGAATGCACCATTCATTCTCAAAGGCCCCACGTAGTCTATTCATACCATTTTTAATTCTTTCCTTGTAAGTACTTATGATGGTGCCATCACAAGTGAACCTTGTGAACTAAAAATTTACTATGGGTGATGGATCTACTAGTGGGTAAACCCACATATTCCCATCAGGCCCATCTAGAATGCCTATCTCCCAAAATATGATCAAGAGAAGGATGGAACCCCATGTAATCTTTTCTCCTTCCTCATTATGCAAGCTTCACCTCCTCTATGATATTGTCTACAACATACTGGGCCAAATTATAGTGTGCCCTCTTGAGATTCTATAGGCCACGTATAAGAACCTCTTGTTTATATCAGTCCAACACTCCAAAGCACCCAATTTATAGCTCATGAGTTAAGGAAGTGACCCTAAGTTCTGGATCATCCAAATCCATGATGGTTGTGCCCTACCTCCCTTCTCATAGCATAATTTCTTCACAAGCTCCTCAATCTTGGCTATGACACATAAATCTAGAGACATATCCTCCCCATGTTCCTTAATCTTGTAACTCATCAATCAATCCTATGAGAGACCATCCTTCTTCCCGTGAAGTAGAAGAAGTCTTTGTGCACTCGTGACATTAGCCATTGAAACAAATGTGTGGGTTTTGTGAAGAATGGAAGCTCCCATAATTGCAAAACACTATTTTTTCCATCTCTCTCTACACATAGTCATCAATTCGAGGGTTTCCAGCCTCATCTACTTGGGAGTACCTTTACTAAGTCTACCCTCATCTTCTTTTCATTTTCCTCCATGCGGTGGTTAAACTCACTAATTTTACAATGAGTGAGATTTGATTTCCACAATTCCACCTGCAAAAACACTAGGAGGGTACTACATTTCAGAATATATCTCTTCTAATGGCTCCTCCACCTCCACCTGAGGTCTCTTTGTTCACAAATTCCTTGGTTTTGGTGCCATTTTACTTCTCATTGTGCCCTAGGTGTTTATCCTTCCTTCAATTTTCTCTACCCAAGCCCCGCAACTTCCAACCACTTCAATTACATGTAACCCTTCACCGCTTCTCATTGCTTAACTCCAATCACCTCTCTGCAAGGATCTCTGCACAAGCTCTCAAGCACTTTTGGTTTGCAAACACTTTGCATCACTTCTAAGCTCTTTTTTGTTCTTCAATCCACTTAGTAGAACACTTTGATTTCTTCAAAATCAAGGTAGCCAAATGACTACCCTAACCCCTTATTTATATTTTTCATGACCTTCTTGTCCTTTGACCCACATGTTTTAAGTCACTTTTCAACAAAGTACTTTTTCCACTTAATGTTAACTTCCATGACTTCACCTTGTGTTTGCATTCATCGTAACCTTCTAGCATGCTAATACTACTTCTCCTCATACCTCCTCTCGTACATGCCTCCCCGCACAAAGTAAAAACCTCTACACCATATCCCAAGTAGTTTCCCATGCCACTACCTACCTCACATTACACTACATGATCACTTTCCTGTGTGGTCTTCAATCATCTCAACCTTCCTCAGAACACCTTTTACATAACACATATAACATATTTTCCTTTTCCATGCCAACATCCCAAAAGAATCCTTCAACCAAACCAACCTATAACAAGAGGGTGCCAACCATTTTCATCTTTGCACTTCAATCCACCCCACACTAAAAGTATGTGTGGTCCTTTGCATGAAATCACTTAGATAGTAATAAGCTATTGGCACACAAGTGAACTTATTTCACAAAACACTAAACTAAATTGACAAAGCATAGTAATGATGAAAGGAAACACATATAAAGGAAATCTAATCTACTTAATGGAAATAATACCTTATTACAAACACCTAGAAGACTTATTTATAGTAGGGCTTTAGCCTACTCCCATTAAAGTAACTGAGAAAACATGTGCCATCCAATGTCTACAACTGGAAAGCTCCTGAATCAAGTATGTATGTTACAACATATGGTCCCAACCAATGCACTTGGAAATTTCTAGGGTGGCACAAAAACTTGGAGTCATACAAAAGAACCAGCTTTTCCAACTTCAAGCTTCTTATTCTTAATATTCCTATCATGCCATGCCTTTTGTCTTTCTTTCTCTATCTTTTAGCTCCAACGTGCTATGTTGCACCACTCATCCAACTACATCAAATTTTTTCTATGTAATCTTCAAGGGATTTATCATCATCCAATCCACCTGCACGTGAAATTTGTATGAAAGGTAAAATGAATTCCTAATGGTAAAACAACCTCTGCGCTAAAACACCAACTAAAAGGGTGTGGCCTTATTCAACCTCTTGTAGGTTGTCCTATATGCCCAAAGTACAACAGAGACTTTATCATCCCAATCCTTCCTTCCAACATCAAAATATTTTCAATGTATGTCCCAATATCTTGTTGAAAGCCTCAAGCAATCCCATTGGCTTGTGGGTGATAGGGTTTTGTCTTATGGTGTGCCACCATAAATTCTGCCAATAATATTCTAATAGTCTCATTAAAGAAATGAGTACCCCTATCACTAGTCAAGCTCAATGGACATCCATACTTGCTGATGATGTTCTCCCATAAGAACCTTTTTGTAGTAGTCTGTCGTGTAATCCTTTGTAGGCATCACTTCATTTACCCACCGTGTTAGATAATATGTATAAGTAATAATGTAGCATGAATCCAATATTGTGCATGCACCGGTGGGGAAATAGGACCCACAAAGTCAATTTCCCATTTCTCAAAAGGTTCTACACTAGCTATAGGCCTCAAAGGCATTTCATCTCTATGCCTAAGCTTTCCAAGGTGCTGAAATGATCACATCCTTGGCATACTCTTTACAATCCTTATACAACATTTCCCACCACAAACCAACCATCAAAATCTTGCGTGTGGTAGAATTTCCTACATAATGTCCCAGCAATTAATCCCACCATGAGCCTCCTCCATAATGGCTTCATGCTCATGCTCAAGTACACACCAGTGCAAAAACCTCATCCTTGACCTAGCTTGTATAAATCTCCACTGATCAACATGTAGACGTACGAATGAATAACAAGTTTATTTCTTCTCTATACTCTTCATTCCTTAGGTGCCATACCAGTATGCAAAAATACAACAATATCCTCTAAATCGAGGGTGATCAAGTTCAATATAAATATCTATTGCATCTAAAATTATATCCTTAATGCTCATGCATCCTCACTTGAAGTTAATCCTTGATAAATGATCATGTCTTGAATTAATTTTCCCTAGATTTACAACAATTGTAAAGCCAAATTCCTAAAACAACAAAATCCAATGGCATATGTGCCCATAGAATGAGCTTATTTACCAAGATACTTAAGTTGCCATGTGATTTATATAAAATATAAAGGGAGTTTCAATAAGTATTTTCTAAACTTAATGCATAAATCATGGACAATGTTTCACGCTCTGTAGTTGTATAATTCTTCTCACTAGTGTTAATTTTCTATTCACAAAACATATAGGATGATAAAAATCCCTCTCTTTGGGATGTGTTAATATTACACCAATGGCCATGTTAGAGGCATCAACATGCACATGAAATGGCTTATCCAAGAAGGAAAAGTGCATAGTATGGGTGCAAAGTAAGTCTTTCCTTCAATGTCTCAAATGCTATATGTTGTGCCTCATTCCTAATGAAACTTTCCTTTACTCTTTAACAATTCCTCCAAGGGCACAAAAATATTAGCATAACCCTTGATAAAATTCCTATAATACCATATATGTCCTAAGAACCTACACACCTCACTTGATTGGTAGGATCCTCTAAGACCAAAATAACAACAACCTTAACAGATCTACCAACAAGCCTTCTTTGCAAATAATATGTCCCAACAAAGTTCCAAAGGGTGTAGCAAAGATACAATTCTTAATGTTAAAAGAGATGCTTAGTTGCCTACACATATTCTCAAACATGAGTCTCAAGTTGTCACAGTGATCTTTTACTAGTCCATACACATAGTCCAATCATCTAAATAAACCTATAAAAACTTGTGTATAAATTCTTCAAATGCTTGTACAATAATGCAAAAATAAAGTAGTGCATTCTTCAATCCAAAAGGCATAACTGTATATGAAAAACTTCCCATTCAGTGGTGAAAGTTGTCTTTTCTTGATCTTCTTGAGCAATTTACACATGATGATAACCTAGAGAATCCATCATCAGTAAAAGAGTAAATCTCACGCCTCTACTTACGCCTTCCAAGATCTCCTCGTAAAAGGTGTGGGAAAAGGATCTATGACACAAACAACATTCAACTCTCTGTAGTCCACACAGATCCTTATCCTACCATCTTTCTTTATACTTATTACCATGGGGCTAACCCACTCTAATTCCTCAATGGGCTCAATGATCCAAATTTCAACATCTTATCAATCTCTTCCTTAACTTTTGATGTAGATTAGGGTTCATCATGTAAGGCCTCTTCCTAATCAGGGTGTAACCTTCCTTTAACTTGATCCTCATCTCACCTAAAGATGGAAGTGCACCCATTTTAATCTCATGATAACCTTTAGAAATAAATCATGGAAGTCACACAATAGCTCAATTATCTTATAAACCTCTTGTTTAGACCAATAGTCACCAATAATGGCCTCTTTAGGTTCTGCATCTATTCCAATGTTGACCTTCTTCATTTTCATAGGCTCATGGTATGTGTGTGCCTTTTCATTTCACTTTCCAAGACCTCATGTGTACCTACAAGTGTGGTCAACATCCAAATTCTCCACTTCTTCATCATCAATCATGTAAACCAACTTTCCTTTTTCTTTTTCTAGGTAGGATGCACAAGTTGTTCATCATTATCTCTTCTTCTTCAAAGCATACCTCCAAATCTAACTCCCAAACATATCTAACATGAGTTCCTCAGCCTTTGCACTATCCCCATTGTAAGACACTTTGATAATCTGTAATGTTTCATTCACCAAAGGTTTAGTGGGAAAATAATCAAAAGTTTGAATCATACCTGAGGTCATCTCCTTCCAATTCATTATTTCTCTTGTTAACTTTGCATGAACATACCATGTGCATGCATAACTACTGAGAGTGGCGTAGAACTTATGTACCCAGAGTGATGGAGGTAAAGCCTCTGCCCCCTCCGTCGATAGAGTCTCTCACACTTCTGAACGTGGTATGAAACATAATCCTTCCCATGAAATTCAAAAATCTATGAAGGTACATTATTCTTAAAAACCTAGTAGAGAAGGAGATTCTCACTTCACCACTCCAAAAGGTTATCTTTGTGTGTAGTCCACCAGTGCACACGCAACTATCCCACATAGGGTATAAACTAGCATATGTCTTCTTTTTACTTGTTATATCCATGAGCTTTCATGGCACATAGAAATACATTAGGGTTTCCTTTGCTAGTGTATTGAGGTACTTGGTATGACCTCAAATCTTGAACAATGTGCAGCCTGATCATGCACGTAACTTTTTCTTAATCTCCCTCCCAACCATTTCATATGTTCCATGTAATCAGTTATCATAGCCAACATTGGTTGTATCACTCATGGACTGAGCATCATCCCACTGAATAACACCTTCCTTAGATGGCTTGAGTGCTTTAGGATCTCTAACTGTACGCATGTATATCTTGTTCAAATCCTCTTCACTCAAAGGTTCTACATATGGTAAGATCATCAATTACAAAAGGACCGAGGAATGAGAATACGAGAATGAGTAGAAAGGCAACACTCGAATTATAGATAATGAGTAATTCTTTATGTATGCGAAGTTACTGGTGAATTGAAATAAGATCATTTGTATCATAGAAATAAGATGGAATTTAAAGACACAAAGTTCGTAAATAACATCTTCCGAACACAAAGTTTCTTGACATAACACAGACAAATGATCTTCACAAAATTAAATGAAAAGCATGGGGATAAAATAGATCGGATAGACAAAGAATGAAAAGCCCTTCTCAGTATTGATTTCTTTATGATCTATTTACACTTTCAGAAAAATAAGCCAAGTTCTTCCTCCTCCTTCAAAAATGGTGTGGAGAGGCCATTATATAGCTTACAAATTAGTTACTCTTGGTAACCACTTCCTTTAACTAAAGATTAGTTAAGGATTGCCAATCGCAATACCTCAACTTATTACTGATGAATTCGAGAAAAATAATTAGAAGAGAAGAGAAGAATAAGGAGAAGAAGATAGGTGGTTATGGTGGGAGGGACCCACGACTTCAAAATCCACTACCGAATCTCTTCAATGCCTTGGCTATGTCTCGCCACGGGGACTGATGTGTTGGTGTAGATTGGGTCCAAAATCCAAGGCACTTCCCCATTTCCTTATCAAACTCGACATGAGTATGATAGTCTTTATTTGCTTCTTCAATGGCATATTGAAGAGAGCGAGATCTCCTTCATTTTCTCTTTGGAAATGGAGCTTTCCTTGAATAGATTATCTTTGACAAAAGCTCGAATTGAGCTTTGATTTCTTCACGAGGAAAAAGGAACACAGAAGTTTCATCCGAAGATGACAATGTATATCTTTGAAAGCAGATCTGACCGGTGTCTTGAAAGCCTCACCCATACGCCTGCCTATTCTTGATTCTCCCAAAGCCTCCTCCAAGACTTTGATCTTCCACTCCATCTTTGTAAACCCAGGACTTTGTGATTATCCTTTGCATCATCAAAAACCTTATTTTCCAATAAAATGTTCTCATCATCTGTCCCATGAGATGGAGGTCTACTATGCAACTACTCCAGAGTTTGAGCTCTTTATCTATGATCCCGATAGTGGAGGAGAGCTTTTGTTGCAAGTTGTTCACCTTCCCATGGAGTTTGAAAGCTTCATCGATGAAGTTCAATCCTGCAACAAGCATATCTTCCACCATGGCCTCCAAAGCTCTGCCATAGATGGAATACTTGTGCATGTCTTTGATACTCGTACTTCATCTTGGCTCAAAACTACGGGTGGCGGAAGGGTAGTCAATGGGGTAGGGTCCAAAACTTTGTCCTTAGACAAAAGAGATTTGATAAAACTCGTGAGATTCTCGGGCTTGTTCCTCCAACCTGTTCAATAGTTTGATGCCCTCTCTCTACCTTCCCAATGACTCTTGTGACCTTTTCACGGAGGTTGTGGATCTCACCTTTAGGGGTAGACTCTCCCATAGGAATCCTTGAGAATTCTAGGTCGGATGCCTATAATTCTGCTCCGATTTATCTCTTTGTAGGCTTAGCAATCCAAGAATTGTTGACCACCGAGCATCGGACACTATCCCCGGGAGGTGATTCTAGATTTTTGGCGCGAGAAGGAGTAGTGCCTAACAAGGTGTGAGCATCAAAATTTGGCCCTGAGCTCCGAGAGGAAGATTTCCTCTTTCTACTGTCGACAAAAGGTTGCACCCATGCAAAAGAGGAAGAGGAAGCAGCAGGAGGGGCAAGAGGACCAAGAGACAGAGAGCTCATAGCGCCCAAGGTCTGCACTGCTGTAGTTTAGAGTTGAGACATGAGTGGGGTGCTTGAGACACTTGGGGCAGAGGAAACAATAGCACCTGGAAGTTCAGTGCTTTGGACTTCCTTGTCTTTATCCCTTGGAGCTTCAGGAGCACTTGAAGGAGCTGGCACTTCACTCTCTTCACTTTCACTGAGAACAATAATGTTCTCTGGTCCCAAAGGTAATTCTACCTGCTTTCTCTGAGGATCTTCTCCCACAGGCTCCTTCTTGACTTCTTTGAGTTTCTTCTGGTATACTTGAGTGGATGAAGGAGTAGAAGCTATAGGTCCTTTTGTTGATGAGGCGGGAGGGGCTTGCACGGGTGTGTGTCGATATTGGAGTCGATGCTTCCCTCCTTGAGTTGAAACATCCTTAGAGGAGGATTCTCCACGAGTGCCTCCTAAACTCTCGAACTTTCTTATCAAACTAGATCTTAGTCCGACTAAGGCCGGAGCCGAGATCTCGGCCAGATCATCTCTCTCTTTCTTGAACCAATCCAAGTCCTCCAAGGAGTGTGCTTAACCACATTGTCATACTCATATGAGTATAGATCGAGTTGTCATCCTAGAGTCCTTAAGGAACTTGAGTACAAGCCAAGTTCTTGGATCAATTACAGAGAGAACCTGCCATAATGCCTCCTTCTAGCCTCAAAATCATCTGCACAGTCCGCCCAATAGTCTTCTGTATCTACCCTATGATGATAGATTATCTTGATGTTCTGCTCAATGAACTTCTTCGAGTCGAAGCAAGTTCTTGGCTTGAAGAAATGGACAGTGATTGGAGCCAGGGCTCTTTCTATATTCTGTGCGTCCAGGGCTGTTTTACAAGTGTAATTTCCCAAAGAGATGGGAAAGTGCAAACCAGTAATCTTCTTGTCTCTGCAGGTTCTGTGTAATTTTTCTAACTACCTGCATACTTCTATCAAAGCCATCTTATCACTGCAGAACATGGGAAGCCTCAGAGGGGTGCTCTCATAGCCAGCAAGCCTGATATAGGAGAATTTTCTGAATTGGATAAAATAGGCACCGTAGTGCGATATCAGGTTCATGGCTTCATCAGAAAACCTTCTAGCAGTGTCACCCTCGAGAAGCCTGACCATGTACATGGTGAAAGCATCATTTACCCTTTGGAAATTGTGATTGCTGGTCTCTAGGGTGAACTGCGGGCAGTAGGCATATACAGGATCATCCTTGTGGGCATCAATGTAAGAAAAACCAAACCATTGCCTTGATGCCGCAGAGTATACATCAGGTACGAAGTCATGTAGAATTTCTTCGTTTGCTATACATTGGACAGCTGCTCCGCTAAGTTCATGCTGATGATTTCTGCCCAGTTGATGTTTTGAGTTCCCTCGCACACCATGTTGATGAGCGGGCACATCCAGAAATGGAATTCGTTAGTAGAGGGTAAGCCCATAACCCGAGCCAGTAGGATTATAAAATCTGACAATTCTTCATTGAAATCTACCCGGAAAAGAGTCTTGGATAGACGAGATGCTCCCTTCTTAGGGTTCTTTAGCCAGGACTTCACCACCCGTGCCTTGTAGTTGTCGTTGTCTTGATTGAACAGGGCCTGTGCTTGATTCTGGGAAACAACTATGGCATTATCCATTTCTGGAATCCTCAGTGCAGTGCTAATGGTGGCAGCGTCTAGTTTGGCGATGAGTTCCCCATGTATATTGGTCAATTCACTCGAATCAGGGTCGAAGTGAGCTCCGCATGAAAGCACTGTATCAGCACATTGCACCGAGATTGGGAAACCTCCAGCGAAAGCCAAACCGCTGTCGTGAATCATCTGTGCCATTGGTGTAGGGTTTGCATCTGCCATCCTTGACCAAAAATCACCAAAGTCAAGATGGCGAGCTTCACTGTCCCCGATATTGGGAACGACAGACTCTAGTGGTGAGATTTGTTCCTGTCCCTGAAATTTGATCTTCATGTTGGCAGTAATTCGGAGGGCAGAGCCACAAGCTAGACTCGGGAAGGAATTACAGAGGGAAGGATACGCGCGCAGGAATTTAGATTGCAAGGGTTCGAGCAAAGGATAGCATGGAAGCGAGTGTGAAAAACGCATAGGGGGTTCACTCGTTATATAGCCGTTTAGGAGAGAGAAAAGCAATGAATGCACATTTAATACATACCTACCAATTTGAATAAGCAAGACATTCGGGTAGAGCAGGAAAAATTAGCACGAATGGAACTTGGTTCATTTGGGACATGTGGGACGCAAAAACACGAAGCACGCGGCTCGGGCAATTCGGGCGAAGCGGGGAAAAGACACACAAATGCTTTTTTGGGAAAAACAGGAAAAAGTGTGCGAAGTGCGTGACTCGGCCGGATCAGACAAAAAGGTGACAACGGGTCCGGGTGAACTTGGAAAATTTGGGACGTGGCGTGAGGTATGCTATTGGTGAATCGGGTGAAAATGGAACAACTTGTCAAGGCGAACTTGGGACACTTGGGACAAAAGTTACGATGGTCCCGAAAAGACAAACTTGGGAAACCGGACGATCGGGAATAGAGGGCCCAATTAAACTTGGGACACGTGGGACAAAAATGTCGACAGGCCCGAAAAACACACAAAATGACCCAAAAACGTAGATTTTCTCAATTTCTCGACTTTTAACATTATCAGTACAACTGAGAAGACACTTAAACTCAAAATTTTGAATTTTCACTTTCTTAAGAGCTGGGAATTTTGAGTGGACAATAGCTGGCTCCTTCTGGGGATGACTTGGCATAAATTCAAGGAATGAGACAAGGTAAGAACTTAGACAAACTCGGGAAGCAGACCAGTACCTTATCCATTGGGCAACGGAGTCAAAAAGCAAACCAATACAGAGGACAACACACCAAAACAAAAAGGAAAGAAAAACAAAACGCTGTACAGAATATACAAAGGGACTCCCTAATCACCTATGACTTGAACAATTTCAGATACTACCCACTATAAGGAAGTGGGAGAGGAGAACCATCCATGTAATTAAGGTAAAAATAATTCTTACAAAGCAAAGTGCCGATCTTGAAAGGTCGAGCCAAAGGGAATCAAACTTGACATGGCTGCCACGAGGTTCATGCCTTTTGTCCCATAACAAAGCAGTGTCTCCAGCGGGAAACCTCGAACTGGCTTTCTTATCAAACAGGACCTTTACCTTCTGCTGGTGAACAGATATCCTATCAGCAACCTCTAATCTGTTCTCATTCAATTTGTGAAGGTACATAATTCTCTTATCAAAGCATCACTTTGGCCCGGTATCTTGATGGCCTTCATTAGATCGCAAGGTGGTAGCTCCTTTATTCTTGGAAATTGAGCTTCTACTCCATATACCACTTGAAAAGGAGACATTCCAATAGCTCTCTTTGGTGTGATCTGTCTGCCCAAAGAGCATCATAGAGCTTCTTGTGCCAGTTTCGTTGAGACTCATTGACTAATTTCCTTATAATAGTCACCAAATTTTTATTAGTGGATTACGCTTTGCCCATTTCCCGAGGATAGTAATCACGAGGAGTGAGCCAAAGAGATGCCATACCCATAGCAAAAATCCATTGTCTCGGTTGAATAAAAATTCAAAGCATTATCTGTCACAATCTTGTTAGGTACACCATACCTTACCAAGATGTTCTCTTTGATGAAGCTGCACACCACTTCAGAAGTAGTACTCTTTACTGGAATGGCTTCTACCCATTTGGTGAAATAATCCGTGGCAGTTAATACATGAGTATGACCAGCACTAGAAGAGGGATTAAGTGTTCCAATGAAGTCCAAACCCCACTTTGTTGAAAAGGTTCCTCAATTACAAGCGGCTTAAGAGGCAAAGAGGCAATTTGGGTCTTCCACGAAGGTCTGACAAGCCTCACATTTATCAACCCACTTGGATGCATCTCTGAACAAGGAAGGCCAGTAATATCCTCCACGAAGTATCTTATGAGCAGTGACCGTTGATGAATAGTGCCCTCCACATGCCTGATCATGAAAAGCTGAGAGTAAATTTTTCTGCTGTTCCTTGTCCACACATTTCAAAAACCTTCCATCTAACCCACGTTTGAACAAGGCGTTTTCCCACAACACATATTGCACTGACCTTAGTTTAACAGTCCTCTTTTCTTTGGCAGTTAAATGAGAGGGGCATTCTCCATAGGTGAGAAAATGAGTGATATCAGCATACCATTCATCAACTGAGCTAAGAAACAGAACGGTAGGAAGGCCAACTTTATCCTCCAGTAACTCATGTCTAGCTCCTTCAGCAATGAGCTCACAAAGGCCTTTTCCACGAACGAGCTTGGTCGGTTTGATGTCAATATCATATTCTTGGACCTTAGCAACCTAGTTCCCTCTCTTGGATCCAAATTCCTGTTGTGTGAGAATTGACTTAACAGTTGTATCTGGAACCAACACCATGGAGTGAGAGTTGAGGATGTAAAAATGGCTGCTTAATGATTTGACCACTGCAAAAGTATGTTTTTCCATCATGGTTTATTTTAACTCATGATCTTTCAGAATATAGCTCATGAATGTAATTAGGAGTTCATGCTCATTAGAATCTTCTTGGGTCAAAACAACGACCAAGGTATTATCTCGTGGCGTAGCAATAGATAATAAAATCTTTTTGAAATCGGGACATGCTAAAACAGGAGTTTTAGCAATACTTCTTTTAATACCTTCAAAGGATTATTTTCCTTCAGGAGACCAACCAAACATTTTTTTGCCTTTCATCATTTGAGAAATATTCAAAGTTAACTCTGCAAAATCAGGGATGAACCTTCTTAAAAAATTGATCTTACCAAAGAAAGAGTGCACGCCCTTTTTGCTGGTTGGGAGAGGAATTTGCTGGATAGCTTGAACTCGCTCAGGATCAATCTTAATACCATATTTGGAGATGATGTGCCCTAATAATTTCCCCTCTGTGACACAAAAGACATATTTTTTAGGATTCAAAGAGATCCCATGTTCTCTACATCTTAGCAGAACTGTCTCCAGGTGGTCAAAATGATCCGCCCTTGTTTTAGAAAACATAGTCAAGTCATCAAGGTATATGACAATACACTTCCCTTTCAAACTTCCAAAGGCCAGATCCATAGCTCTCTGAAAAGTGGCACCAGCATTAATGAGCCCAAAAGGCATTCTTTTGTAAGCAAAGGTACCCCAAGGAGTAGTGAAAGTTGTTTTATGTTGATCTGCAGTATTAACTTCTACCTGATTATATCCTGAGAATCCATCAAGCATAGAAAACATTTCAGATCCCTGCATTCTTGCTTGTAATGCTTGATCCATCATAGGCAAAGGATAATTATCTTTCAAGGAAGCTTGATTCAGATTCCTGAAGTCAACACAGATGCGGATCTCACCATTTTTCTTCCTAACAGGCACAATATTGGCAATCCATGTTGAATGGTGAATAGGAAAAATGATTTTGGCCTTCAATGACACGTATTTCTTGAAAAATGGTGTCAGCTATTTTGGGGTTGTATTGCCTCTGTTTCTGCTTAAAAGGCTTAATTCTAGGTTTGAGAGGAATAAAATGCTGCATATCTTTTGGTTTGAAAGCTTTTAAATCTTCATAAGAGTAAGCAAGAACATCCTTATACCTCTTTAAAAGATCAATTGCTTTCTTCCTCTCATCTGCTGTGTAACATTTTCCAATGTTCACGAGCTTAGGATCAGTAGAACTCCCAATATTAATTTTGTCATACTCAGCTGATTGTTGAGGTCCAGTAGAAGCTCTAGACTTTACATACCTGTCGTGTTTATCAAATAGTTCCTCTAAACTCACCAATCCTTTAGGAATCTTGTTTCCTTTGAGTTTGATGCATCCATCCTGATCCGTTTCTTCTCCTTGGGTGACTGCTTTGTCAAAGGGCACATTTTCATGAGGCAAGTTATCACTTCCTTCAAAATACAACTGTTCAAAATTATCCTTGAGTTCTAAGAAAGAAAGCAAGTGTTGATCATCATTGAAAACTTGCCAGTTATTTGTATTATCAGGTACACTAGGTCGATGGATCATCTCAATGGTGAACTTGTCTTAAGAGAAGTTAGGATGAGGAATCAGTAGTGACCCTGAGACTACTAGTGAATCAGCCCTGGTGTTATTTTCCCTAGGTATTGCTTTGATGGAGAAAGCATCAAGAAATTCAATGGAATCCCAAACACGATTCGTAATGTTTCAACCTTCCATTTTTTACCTGGAAAAGGTTTCTAACTTGCTTTACAATCAATTCCGCATCACCACGAGCCAGAAGATTCTTTACACCTTGTTCTTTGGCCACTTGTAGTCCAAGAATGAGAGCCTCATACTCTACTGTATTATTAGTATTTTCAAACTGCAACTTGAATGAAAAAGGATGAAGGCTCCCTTCAGGTGACACCAGTAGGACACCAGCTCTAGAACCAGCTGAGGAACAACTTCCATCAAACTCTAAAATCCAAACACCATTAGGATCTTTAGGTGACACTTTGGGGAGTTGGATTTCATCAGGGGACATAATCATGTAGTTACCATGCCCCATATCCTCATAGAGTATTTTTGCTTTAGGATCATCCATTTTTGTACAATATACTCAGATTGCTTCTCAGGCAGCAACTTCTTCATTTGTCCATTAACAGGTATGAGTGCATGTGACCAATCCATTTGAATTTCTCCACCCACATCCTTACAGAAGTTCCTACTTAGCAACATCCCGTATGAAGGAGGAATATCTGCTACTAAGATGGTAGCCAAAACTTTCTTCTCAGGTAAAGCAACAAAATCCACTTGTGCATCTTTAATTCTTCCGACCAGGGGCACTTCCTTACTCTCCATAGAGTAACAAGATCCATAAGTGTGTGTGAGGGTCAAGCCTAAGGCATGAGCTACTTTAGCAGGCATCACATTGTCTGAGGCTCCTGAGTCTATGACACAATTACTGAGCCTATGGCCAGCTATAAGAAGTGTTACATAAAATGGTTTGATTTTGTCATTGGGTGAGGTGACAACGGCTACAGGACTAAATTTGTAAAGAAGGAGTGGGTAAAAGGCCTTTAGAGGTGGTTTTAGAATGGGAATTGACAAAGTGAATCATTTTAGCAAAAGCTTTGGGATGGGTTTGATAATACTCAGCCTCTGAGATTTGAACCTTAGTCTTTTTCAGGTGGTCAATAATATCAAAAGACCCAGAAGTGGACGGGCCATCATCACTTGAGATCCTAGGTTTATCAACTTTAGGGGAAAAATAAGTAACTTTAGTAGCAGAATTGACAGGACTCACCTTTGGTGCAGATGAAATGGGGATAGGAGATCCTCTTTTTGCAATTACGGGGATAGTTGTCGGCTGCTCCTTAGATTTCTTGGGGGCTGCGTCACTTTCTCCCTCTGATTTGTCTACTCTCGAGTCATGACAGCGTATGATTCACTATTCATGTCTACTACTACTTCATCATAATCATCTCCATCATCAATGCCCTCAGTGGTGAAGAAATTAACTCGAGATCCCTCAAGTTCATCTGCTTCATCATCAACTTCTTCCACAAACTCCTCGCAAGCTTCATTATCCTCATCATCATCTGGTTCCTCAACTTCACAGGTTGCATTGACAGGAACTTTAACAGGAGGTCCTTCAAGCGCTAATCTTGTTTGAGAAGCAGGCAAATGATTTCTGGGCTGAAAATTCCTCCTTGGAACGTCTGCATAAGGAGCATGCTGAGCCAATTGTTTCTTTATGGCAATGAGATCATTCGCAAGTTTTTGAACCAATGGATCAGTATTAGGTCCGGGAGTGGAAGAGGAGGAAGAAGCAGACTTAGATTTGGAAGGGTCTCTCCTCAACTTCCCTGACATGATTAAATCATCTTCGACACTACTGAGCAAGAGTCTAATCTTCACTTGCCAATGTTGTGAGATTAGCCCTTCTTAGCGCATAACTAACTTCAGGCGATTGGGCATTTAGGAAGAAACATTTTTGGATTTGATCAACAGGTCGAGTATTTGGTGGAATTTTATTAATCAACCTGTTGAATCAGGCCACAAATTCTCTCATGGGCTCTTATGAATCTTTCTTTATCTGAGAGATTTGGGCTAGCAAGGCATGCACATCTTCTTTGGTTTGAAATGGTTTTCAAACCTAGTTCTCATTGTGTCTAGCTAGTGATAGAACCAATCAGCGATAGAACCAAGCATTATCTTGTAAAGTCTCACGAATGCAGTCTCATGGAGACGTCTTCATGTTCAACTCCCGAACTCCACATGTAATTATGAAGGCTGCGATGTGTTCATCGGGATGCACTTTACCATCGCCTTTGAATTTAGGAAGTTCTTCCGGTTACCTCTAGGTAACTCATGCAAAGGCTGAGGAAGGGCAAGGGGCTCGACACGATGACCCCAGGGAAATGGTACCACCATTCTTGGAAAAATGGCTTGGAGAGGAACCTGCAACACCAATAAGAATCAAAGCTCGAAGATTAGGACTAGCGGCTCACGAAGGAATACCACCCGTAAGGATTCTATCTTGAGCGGGTGGAGTGCTTGTCGACGAGTCTTTCTATTTCTTGTTGAAGGGAAAGGAAAACCCTCTTTGCTCCAAAGCTGAAGGCGAGAATCTTCAATACCAAGGGCCCTTCTCCCTCGAGTAAAACACGGAGTCGCTAGATCAAAGGATGATCAAAAATTACAGAACTGGAATATGATTTTCCCCAGCGGAGTCGCCAAAAACTGTTGGTCGTCAAATAGGACTTTACGAAGAGCTTGGTCGGGGACAAGAAGTCCCTCCTCTTTAATGGGAGAGGTTCCCTTATTCAGAAACGAACCTATTTACAAATATACAAAACATGATTTTCTGGTTGAACTTGGATATTACGAAAGTGTTTTCTATAAAGATCATCAATTACAAAAGGACTGAGGAATGAGAATACGAGAATGAGCAGAAAGGCAACACTCAGAATTATAGATAACAGAGTAATTCTTTATGTATGCGAAGTTACAGTGAATTGAAACAAGATCATTTGTATCATAGAAATAAGATGGAATTTAAAGACACAAAGTTCTGTAAATAACATCTGCCAGAACACAAAGTTTCTTGACATAACACAGACAAATGATCTTCACAAAATTAAATGAAAAGCATGGGGATAAAAGAGATCAGATAGACAAAGAATGAAAAGCCCTTATGTATTGATTTCTTTATGATCTATTTACACTTTCAGAAAATAAGCCAAGTTCTTCCTCCTCCTTCAAAATGGCGTGGAGAGGCCATTATATAGCTTACAAATCAGTTACTCTTGGTAACCACTTCTTTTAACTAAAGATTAGTTAAGGATTGCCAATCGCAATACCTCAACTTATTACAATGAATCCGAGAAAAATAATTAGAAGAGAAGAGAAGAATAAGGAGAAGAAGACAGGTGGTTATGACTGGGAGGGACCCACTGACTTCAAAATCTCTTCCTGAATCTCTTCAATGCCTCGCTATGTATGTCTACGCCCACGGGGATTGATGTGTTGGCTGTAGATTGGGTCCAAAATCCGAGGCACTTCTCCATTTCCTTATCAAACTCGACATGAGTATGATAGTATTTATTTGCTTCTTCAATGGTAGATTGAAGAGAGCAGATCTCCTTCATTTTCTCTTTGGAAATGGAGCTTTCCTTGAATAGATTATCTTTGACAAAAGCTCTGAATTGAGCTTTGATTTCTTGTAAGGAAAAAGGCACACCAGAAGTTTCATCCTGAAGATGACAATGTATATCTTTGAAAGCAGATACAACCAGTGTCTTGAAAGCCTCACCCCCATACGCCCGGCCTATTCTTCAGTTCTCCCAAAGCCTCCTCCAAGACTTTGATCTTCCACTCCATGCTGTAAACCCAGGACTTTGATAGATTATCCTTTGCATCATCAAAAACCTTATTTGCCAATAAAATGTTCTCATCTGTCTGTCCCATGAGACGGAGGTCTACTATCTGTTGCTCCGAGTTTGAGCTCTTTATCTATGATCCCGATAGTGGAGGAGAGCACATTGCAAGTTGTTCACCTTCCCGTGGAGTTTGAAAGCTTCATCGATGAAGTTCAATCCTACAACAAGCATATCTTCCACCATGGCCTCCAAAGCTCTGCCATAGACGAAATACTTGTGCATGTCTTTGATACTCTGTACTTCATCTTGGCTCAAAACTACAGGTGGCGGAAGGGTAGTCAATGGGGTAGGGTCCAAAAATTTGTCCTTAGACAAAAGAGATTTGATAAAACCTGTGAGAATTTGGGCTTGTTCCTCCAATTGTTCAATAGTTTGCTGCCCTTTCTCTACCCTCCCAATGACTCTTGTGACCGTTTCCTGGAGGTTGTGGATCTCACCTTCAGGGGTAGACTCTCCCATAGGAATCCTTGAGAATTCTAGGTCAGATGCCTATAAGTCCTACTCTGATTTATCTACTGTAGGCTTAGCAATCTCCAAGAATTGCTGACCCTGAGCATCAGACACTATCCTGGAGGTGATTCTGGCTTTTTGGCGTGAGGAGTAGTGCCTAACAAGGCTGCCACAGCATCAAAATTTGGCCCTGAGCTCCGAGAGGAAGATTTCCTCTTTCTACTGTCGACAAAAGGTTGCACCCATGCAAAAGAGGAAGAGGAAGCAGCAGGAGGGGCAAGAGGACCAAGAGACAGAGAGCTCATAGCACCCAAGGTCTGCACCGCTATAGTTTCGAGTTGAGACATGAGTGGGGTGATTGAGACACTTGGGGCAGAGGAAACAATAGCACCTAGAAGTTCAATGCTCTGGACTTCCTTGTCTTTATCCCTTAGAGCTTCAGGAGTGCTTGAAGGAGCTGGCACTTCACTCTCTTCACTTTCACTGAGAACAATAATGTTCTCGGTCCCAAAGGTAATTCCACCACTTTCTCTCGAGGATCTTCTCCCCTGGCTCCTTCTTGACTTCTTTGAGTTTCTTTTGGTATACTTTAGTGGATGAAGAAGGAGTAGAAGCTATAGGTCCTTGCGTTGATGAGGCGGGAGGGGTTTGCACAGGTGTGTCTGATATTGGAGTCGATTCTTCCCTCCTTGGAGTTGAAACATCCTTAGAGGAGGATTCTCCGAGTGCCTCCTAAACTCTCAAACTTTCTTATCAAACCAAATCTTAGTCGACTAAAGCCCGGAGCGAGATCTCGGCGAGATCATCTCTCTCTTTCTTGAACCAATCCAAGTCCTCCGAGGAGTGTGCTTAACCACATTGTCATACTCATATGAGTATAGATCAGAGTTGTCATCCTGGAGTCCTTCAGGAACTTGGTACAAGCCGAGTTCTTGGATCAATTGCAGAGAGAACCTGCCATAATGCCTCCTTCTAGCCTCAAAATCATCTGCACAGTCAGCCCAATAGTCTTCTGTATCTGCCCTATGATGATAGATTATCTTGATGTTCTGCTCAATGAACTTCTTCGAGTCGAAGCAAGTTCTTGGCTTGAAGAAATGGACAGTGATGGGAGCCAGGGCTCTTTCTATATTCTGTGCGTCTAGGGCTGTTTTACAAGTGTAATTTCCCAAAGAGATGGGAAAGTGCAAACCAGTAATCTTCTTGTCTCTACAGGTTCTGTGTAATTTGTCTAACTTCTGCATACTTCTATCAAAGCCATCTTATCACTGCAAGAACATGGGAAGCCTCAGAGGGGTGCTCTCATAGCCAGCAAGCCTGATATAGGAGAATTTTTTGAATTGGATAAAATAGGCACCGTAGTGTGATATCAGGTTCATGGCTTCATCAGAAAACCTTCTAGCAGTGTCACCCTCGAGAATCCTGACCACATACATGGTGAAAGCATCATTTACCCTTCGGAAATTGTGATTGCTGGTCTCTAGGGTGAACTGCAGGCAGTAAGCATATACAAGATCATCCTTGTGGGCATCGATGTAAGAAAAACCAAACCATTGCCTTGATGCCGCTAGAGTATACATCAGGTACGAAGTCATGTAGAATTTCTTCGTTTGTTGTACATTGGACAGCTGCTCCGCTAAGTTCATGCTGATGATTTCTGCCCAGTTGATGTTTTGAGTTCCCTCACACACCATGTTGATGAGTGGGCACATCCAGAAATGGAATTCGTTAGTAGAGGGTAAGCCCATAACCCGAGCCAGTAGGATTATAAAATCTGACAATTCTTCATTGAAATCTACCCAAAAAGAGTCTTGGATAGACGAGATGCTCCCTTCTTAGGGTTCTTTAGCTAGGACTTTGCCACCCGCACCTTGTAGTTATCGTTGTCTTGATTGAACAGGGCCTGTGCTTGATTCTGGGAAACAACTATGGCATTATCCATTTCTAGAATCCTCAGTGCAGTGCTAATGGCGGTAGCGTCCAGTTTGGCGATGAGTTCCCCGTGTATATTGGTCAATTCGCTCGAATCAGGGTCGAAGTGAGCTCCACATGAAAGCTCTTTATGTCGGCACATTACTTGAGATTGGGAAACCTCTAGTGAAAGCCAAACTGCTGTCGTGAATCATCTGTGCCATTGGTGTAGGGTTTGCATCTGCCATCCTTGACCAAAAATCACCAAAGTCAAGATGGCGAGCTTCGCTGTCCCTGATATTGGGAATGGTAGACTCTAGTGGTGAGATTTGTTCTTGTCCTTGAAATTTGATCTTCATGTTGGCAATAATTCGGAGGCGGAGAGAAAAAGCTAGACTCGGGAAGGAATTACAGAGGGAAAGGATATGCGCGCAGGAATTTAGATTGCAAGGGTTCGAGCAAAGGATAGCATGGAAGCAGTGTGAAAAACGCATAGGGGTTCGCTCGTTATATAGCCGTTTAGGAGAGAGAAAAGCAATGAATGCACATTTAATACATACCTACCAATTTGAATAAGCAAGACATTCGGGTAGAGCGGGAAAAATTAGCACGAATGGCACTTGGTTCATTTGGGACATGTGGGACGTGTGGCAAGCACGCGGCTCGGGTGATTCGGGCGAAGCGGGGAAAAGATGCACAAATGCTTTTTGGGACATGCGGGACAAAAGTGTGTGAAGTACGCGACTCGGCCGGATCGGACGAAAAGGTGACAACGGGTCCGGGTGAACTTGGGACATTTGGGATGTGAAAGCGCGAGGTACGTGGTTCGGGTGAATTGGCTGAAAATGGAACAACTTGTCCGGGTGAACTTGGGACATTTGGGACAAAAAGTTCCGATGGGCCGAAAAAAAGACAAACTCGGGAAACCGAGTGATCGGGAGCAGAGGGCCCAATTGAACTTGGGACACGCGGGACAAAAATGTCCGACAGGCCCGAAAAACACACAAAATGACCCAAAAATGTAGATTTTCTCAATTTCTCGACTTTTAACATTATCAGTACAACAGAGAAGACACTTAAACTCAAAATTTTGAATTTTCACTTTCTTAAGAGCAGGGGAATTTTAAGCTGGACAACGGTATAGTAATAATGACATCCTTCAATACTCCAATGGGCATGTCTTTAGTCATGTTTTCTATATACAACACATTCGAAGAGGGTTGTAATGGTGGTCTTCCCATCTGATTCCATGCATCCAAAGTGAGTACATTTACTTATGCACATGTATCAATCAATATATTACTCAACAACCATCCATCAATAACTACATTCAAAGTGATATCTTTATCATATTCAAGACTGTGAGGAGGTAAGTTCACATGCAATATTTGTCTCTCACTCTCAACTCCGGTGTGTGGCACCTTCTCCTTAATCATTTCCCCCGATAGAGGAATAATTTTTCTTATCACAACATCTTACAAACCTCTTTTAAGTCATCAACATCTTTATGAGGAATCTCAACTTCCTTTTCCTACTCCAAATTCTGTGACTTCTCCTTTAAGCATTGTATCTCACCCTGTAATTTTCTAATAACCTCCATAGTTTCTGATATACTTCCTTTTGATGGGAAGGATCTAGATACTTTGCATGCAATACCTCCTATTTTGTAATAACATGTTTTTGCTTTAGAGTCTCATGAGTGTGAGCATCCTCGGACGTGTAGTCACCAACAAAAGTATCATCCCAAGGTCAGGTGTTAACTTTGACATCCACTGATATTCCACAATGCACTATACACTTACCATTCCCATGCCCTTTTTCTACTTGTGCTACTTGCTCATATGCTCATAAAAATTCAGGCATTCCTCAAACTTGTGATTCTTTCCACACCATGATAAAATAATGTTTTGAGGGCATTCATGCCTATAATGATAAGGGGATCCACATGTAAAATAGGTTCCTCATGGGAATTCACCTCTTCCACCACCACGACCTTGGCCTTTGAATCCTCCACGGTAACCTCTACCTCTACCACCTCCATCAGAGCATCCTTCATTGTGATTATGATTATGATGTTCACCTTGTTCCTTAGAATTTTTTCATAACACTGGTCTGACGTACACCAGTCTCAATGGCATCATGAATTTGATCAATCAATATGTAATTCTCTGTATCATGAGTGGTAGACTTATAAATCTTACAATAACAAGACACATTCTTCCTAATCGCGCATGCTGCTGCAACAGGGGCACCTACTTGAATCATGATCCAAATGACATATCTCACAATCCAGCAACATGGTGCACACTAATTTATGAGGGAAAATATCCTTAGTATGTCCTTCCACCTCGTAATCTATACACCAAATACCATTGCATGTCTCATGGGCTGAATTAGCCAATAGTTTTTCTAATTGTTTTTCCATAGATGCAATCTGCACCTCTAAGAATAGGATAACTCTAGTTTCTATGCTTATAACCACCTTAGTGTGTAGAGCTACCTCTAATTCCTCTCACAGATCTATAAATGTCTTATGTGAGAGCACCCTTTTGAAAGGTGTGATCAAACCACCAACAAACCACTATGCATGTTGGCTAGGGTGAATATCATAAGATAACTTTGATAGCAAAGTTTTAAAGCATGCATCATACTCCCTTACACTCTTAGCCATTCCTTGCTTGATATCCTTCAACATGATGATTCTCTTCTATTCAAATTCAAGTACATGGAACTCTACTAAGAAAGAATCACTTAACATATTGTAGTCTACACAAGTCTGGTTTAGATCATACTTCCTATACCAACTATGTGTGTGCCCTTGCAAAGTAGTAGTAAATTGACTTTCCTTACGCTCAAGAGTTGTGATCCCCTTAGAGCACCATAGTATCTCACACATATGCATGTTATTAGCTACATCTTCAATACCTTTGTAATTTATTATAATAAGAGACATATCATAATAGACTTGTGGGGGTTGGTGTGGGTTGTACCCACTAGATCCAGAACCTATATTACCTCCAAGTATTCCCTTCACCTCTAGTTCCACTAGATTCGAACCACTGATCCTCCCCTATAGAGGCCTTTGGACTAGAGGATGTGATGCCTTGTGTTCTAATAGTTTTACTAAATTTAACCCCATGGTATGTGAAGTTTTTATACTTCTAGAAGTATTACCAATGTTATGTGCACCCATGTTCTTCCTTGATATTGTGCTAGAAAATATACCTATGTCCTGGACCCTCAAATAACCAAGACAACATATGCACCACCATAGATGAATGTGTTATCTAATTAAATCTTGTACTCAATAGAAAATGAAATCTATCTATCTTTACTCTGTCACCAACACTACGTTTCTTATACACAAATGTTTTTCAGAACTCGAGCACCAAGCTTAAGGGCTAGGTTGCGGGGTTGGATCGAGATGCGTGCCTACAGTCCTTATAATTTCTTCTGATCTTCTCTCATATGAATTTGAGAGGGGTTCTCTACCATGCTTACTCAAATGGGGGAGAACTAGATGCTTTGGCTCCACATATTTCACGTGAACTACAAATCCTTCATGATCCATCTCTCCGCAACACCATTCGCTCCTCAATATCATGTTGCTTTGTTAATTCCCTCTCTCATGCTTCATTATACTTAAGCTTCCTTTCTTCTCTCTCTCGACTTTCTACTTCCAGTCCACTATCTTTCACCACACCTTCTCCTTCCCCCACGCGTGGTGGGGTTTAGCTAGCCATAAGGCGTTCTTCCAAATCTAGAATTACAATCAAGAAATTAATCGCTAAAGGGATAATGTGTAAGTATGATCCTTTGGGCTCACACAAAAACTAAAACTCAACAGCCTCTAGATAAGAATATGTTGAAACAACATACTCCAGCATGTAATTATTCAAGACACCACTCCACCAATGATCTACAATGCACGTCTAAGGCAAATTGACATCATGTAAATTTTGGTAGTCTTCCTGTGTCTAAATAATTGTTTTATGCCTCCAATTTCTCTTCAATACATATGTTACTAGCCACTCGTACAACTCTATAGGAAAAAAAAATAATGTCTCATAGAGCTCATGATATAGATTCCCTTCAACCCATGTGAGTGCATCAAAATCAGGTCTAGTGTTATATCTGTGAGAAAACTCTTCTTCTAAATCATCAACCTAACTTTTAATGTTGGCCAAAGTCAGCCGATATGTATTCATCATGCAACATCCTTGAAATAACTTGAAAAGAGGTCTCGAAATAGAACCAAAATGTAGTCACTATTTCTTTACCAATATCCTAGGTGTGCTTTGACACCTCATTTAGTTAGAAGCTTATCGCTCACGCGAAGCATGTAAAGGTAACATGTCCCTCTTTTGATTCCGGCCTTTTCAAGTTAACATGCATGAAGATATATCTCATAATAACAATAGATAAACTAGATGAACCAAATCTAAGCATACAAGTAACAAATCATAACCATGTGTAAAACAAGAATCAATAATAGGTTTACCATGTAAGATCCAATGTAAAGACATCAATAATAAGAATCCATCCATAGAACTCCATTCTATTAATCACCATAAAATACAATAACTGTATACATCAATAGTAACTCCATAAGATTATGTGCATAAGAGAAGCAATAATATAACCTCACAATAATTTATGGTATATCCATACAAAGTGTGAATCATACATATATATAGGGGTGGGGACTTTCCCTTCACCACCCATGTACTCTCTAAAAATAGGCTGAATGATAGAAATAGTCATGTGTGCATTACAAGCCAACTAAAAGAGCATACAAGATCACTAATAATAGATTATCTTCTAATATAAATTATAGATACGATCCTATCAATATCCTAAGCTTTGTATGACAATTTAAATTCCTTCACATGAGATCTAGCTCAAAATAGACTTTGCTTGAACTGCAAGTATTCATGTTCTATTCTTATCTCCAAAACCTTGCTTGGATGCTACTCCATCCCTCTATCTTTCCAATTTTTCTCGTGGCTCATAATGCGGCTAAGTATGGAATATAATCTATCAGGGCATGAGCCTTCGCATTCTATCTATCTTACTTTCACGTGTGTCTTTTCTCTTAACTCCCACATGTCAAAACCCCTCGTGCCACTTATACTTAGTATCTTTTTTAGGGGTCCAACACCAACTGAAAATATTCTATTTTAGTTACCAACTTTGGGATTGGTTTTTAATTTTTTGTTGCAAATGTGGAAATGTAAAAATTAGTTAGCCTGTATTCCCAAATGTCTTTCTATCTTTTTAACCTATCTCAATCACTCATGTGTCTAGTCATAACCATTTTCTTCTGACATCATTCCTTTAATTGATTTGATTTTTAACCTTTTTTACAAAATATAATTTTGAGAGATGAATGATTATATGTACCCCTTTGAATTTAATATCTTCCTCGTGTAATATCTTATATCAAGACAAAGAAATGTCTTTTTTCCAGATATCTTTTTGCTCTACCTTTCTACAACTCATGCGAAGAATTCAAACTGATCTTGCATTTAATCCTATCATGATAATTTGCACAAAATTCTATGGGGTTCATTTTCCTATAAATGCATGCTTACTTCCTATGCATTTGCAAGTTCTTTATAGGACTATAAGTGGAATTTATTGTGAGATAAATAGTGACATTCCCCCTTGAGAAATGATAGACATTGAATTAGAAGGAGAGTTGAAATATATATCCTCATAGACTTTACATTCAATGTTTAATCTCTCTATTCTGAATGATGCATTCATCAAGATGTTTTTATTGAAGATCAAAAGGATCTGCAAGACCACTAAATCCCCATGTAATTTATTTGGATTTGGTGAGGAAACTCACTATAATGACTCCCTTCTTCTCAGTATTCCAAATTTTATTTCACCATTTGTTTCACCCAGAAGATTACATAGTTCCTGAGTAATTAAAGAAGTTCAAGACCCATTGCATGGTAATTATTAATATGAACACCATCCATATACCCCTTACATTCTTCACCGAGGAAGTGGCTAAGAAATATATCCCATTCAAAGATCCGATAGTACACGAGTCGGAGCCTCAAGAGGATATATCCTCACTTTCTATAAATTATACAAGTTGGAGAAAAGGCTTGTTGTCATTGAAAAGGCATCACTGAAGTATTCTCTCAAAAAGGTTCTACAATGCCCTCTTCTCCATTGAATTCTGCAATTCCTTCACCTCTAGTGAAATTTGTAAGGCCTTGAATTCCACTAAATAAATTCAAAAGGATCCCAACAAATCTTGTTAATGCACCTAATCTTTTTCTTGAAAAACCAACCGATGTTCCTAAGTTTTCTTCATCTTCTAAAACTATTTTTGTTGAGGTAATAAGATGTATATGACAAGAGGACTCAACCTTCTTGAATGGGATTCATCTTATAAGAAGAAATTGGAATTGGTTGGGATTTTGGAAGGCCCAAGGGCAGGCATCAAGGATCTTATGGATAAGGGCATGTCTCGTGATTTAGTAGGAGATATACAATATGTTTTTGGGGCACAAGACCATAAGGAATTTGAGTTCAGGAAAAATAAGTTGTTATCTCATATTCTTGCTTATAGAGAGGAATTTGTAGTCATTACTTGACCATATGCTAGTTACAAAACCTTATTTAAATGTACACAAAATTGTTAATATAAATTCCAAGGTTAAGCCCCTATAAAATCTACATTTTGATTTTTACATATAAAAACAATATATATTTTATATGGAATTTTATAAATGATTGATTTTAAACTAATTCATCCTCAATTTACTGAGTGTTTTCTTTCAATTCACAATTTTGAAAATACAAAAAAATGGATAGTAAAGAATAAAGGAAAAACTAATAAGGAAGAGATAAAGATAGGGAACAAGCCTAAGCTTGATTAAGTTCAAAAACTTCAAATTCCTTCTGTTCCTTTATCTTGTATTTGAGTGTCATATTTATTGAAAATTTCTAACACCAACTTCTCATCCGGACTGCATAGAAGTGAAAAGCTGCTTCCTTCTTGGAGAAAACATTTACGCATTCTGTAGATACTCTTTCCTTTTTATTTATGATTTCAGTTAATTTTTCAATATAATTTTCCAAGTGCATAAGTCTTTGGATGAATGAGTAATCAAACACTTTCAAGGATTCATTCCATACTATAACATATTCTTTGAGTATTCTAACTAGTTAATATGCACTTATCTTTTAGGGTTATACATCCCTTGGATGAGAAGCATCCTTTCTATATAGGATTCAATGTCATCAACATAATCTTGTGCTTTGTTCTTGGCCTCCTAGATTTTTTTATTCCATTCTCTAGTATCTATATCCATAACTTGATTCCTTCCTCACACAAGAGGTGTTCCCCTTTCCCATCATGGGGTATGATCCCTTCCTTTTCCATTATATTTTCACTGATAGTATTTATACCTTCGAGCTTGGGTAACATCCCCTTCCATCGGTCCAATTCCTCTTGGAATATTTCAATCTATTTAGTGACATCTTCAATATGTTCTTTGATATAGTTGTAACATGTCCCATTTCTGGTTAAGGCTTGGCTACTCTTCTCAATAAAATTCCTTTCCCATTATTTGGTAGGTGTATTTTGGGTATTGACATCTTCATCATCTCTCAAAGTAGCATATATGACCTTAAGGGTGAGTGCTTGTGAAGTTGAAGGTAATTGGAATTTTATTTTAACAATATTTGATAGGGATTCTACCCTTTCTCTCAATCACTTTTGGTTTCCTTATCTTTGTCAATTTTTTGGATAAGGCCCCCTAGGGCCATTGTAGCCTCTTGTTTCAAAGTATATGTGGTTGGATTCCCCAATGGAATATGTGTAACTTGATAGTCACTCATTGTAACTTCATATTTTAATATATCTCCTTTCGGGGTGGTAATCTCCAATGTCACGTTCCTTTGAGGATCTACATGGGTCTTGGATAGTTTCCTAGATTTTTTAGGGGCTCTTTTGGTTCTTGAAAACATAACACTTTCAATATCTACAGTCTCCACTTTAATTGTTTCTTTTTCTTTCCTTGTGATAATTTCTCCCAACCATCCTATTACAGGGGCATTTCCTCTTATTAGAGGTTATGGTGCTTGTTGTGGTGTGCCATAATAAACCACAATTTCTTTGGAAGAAGTATGAGGGACCTCTCGAAATTGGAAACTATATTTGTGGGACTTTAGTCCTCACTAATATTTCCTTTTAATAAATATGTGATGTACTTTTTACTCATTCCCTCCTTTTGTTCATCAAATATAAGTTCCTAATTTAGCACCACTATAGGAGTATGCTCTTGAGTTTTATCATCAGTTTGCTCGTTGTCCTTTCTTGTGGACACCTCATGAATTATAATATCTTTGTTGAAAATTTTCAATGATTCTTCCATGGGGTAAACAAGAACTTATGGATTTTATTTTGCAGTGGCACTTGCCTCTTCTTGAGGCTATACTTTTATGACGACATTTACTTCCATAGATACTTCTTATGTAACCTTCATCTCTAGTGGTAATGTATCAACTATGGGTATTGTGACTTCAAATTGTGACACACTTTTAACTTATGTACTTAGTTCCTCACCATGTCTTTCTAATTTTTACATTAATTGGTTGTCCATGAGGGTAACATCAAC
This sequence comes from Taxus wallichiana var. yunnanensis, assembly GCA_018340775.1. Taxonomy (NCBI): domain Eukaryota; kingdom Viridiplantae; phylum Streptophyta; class Pinopsida; order Cupressales; family Taxaceae; genus Taxus; species Taxus wallichiana. Next base: position 365,528,070 of record CM031242.1, on the reverse strand, counting down.
CTCTTTTTCAGTTGTTAAAATTTGCACCAAATTAGTAGATTCAGGTACATGTGTTTCTTTTTTTTCATCCACATCAACTATCTCAATTTTTGGATTTTTTCCTTCTTGAGCTAGTGCTACAATAGGAGATTCCTATACTTCATGTAGTGGGAATGAATCAATCACTTCAACTTATGATTTTTCTCCTTTATGATTTGGTGTTCTAAGAGGAGTTTATTGTACCTCATATAGTGGGGTGAATCGGTGACCTCAGTTCTTTAATTTATTTTCAATGTCCTCCTCTAGTTGGGATGTCTTTTTCCTCCGAGGTTTCAATAGCTCGTTCCAAGTGGTATATAACCATGGCCTTCTTATCCCTCTCAAAAATTTGAGACCATATTTCTCTTTCTTCAACACTTTGGAATCGAGTTATGGGTCTATATTAGGTAGAGATACCCTCATTCTCTTGCCTTTACTAGAAGATCCTGGAAAATTTATCATGGTAATTCTAGGTTTTGAAGCACTTTTTATCTTACTCTGTAGTGGGAAAACCTAAGTACTTGGGGCATAGTTCATGGTTTTCATTAGTATATCCGTAGTCTTTTGTGTTGAGAGGGACATGGAGGTACCTATTTTACTTGTAGCTGCAATCCACTCAATTATTCTAGTGGTTAGATTCTTGTTAGGAAGTTGAGGTGCTTTACCCTCCAAGGGATTCATTTATCTTACTCCTTCCTCCAAAGAGGAATATCTTCTTGAATAATTCCTATAGACCTATACTCTGTAGTACCTTAGTCTTTATGTAAAGACAAATCCAAACCTTTTCTTGTTAACCATGTCAATGTCCTCCTCATTACATGTGCAGTTCTAGTATGTAGTCTTGTTGTTTCCTTTTGATTCCAATCAAGTGGCTCAATTGGTTGCCCTACCAAATTCATCTCAATGTAATATTTTCTCACAATTTGTTTTTCATCTACATTTTTTGAGTTACAAGTGCAATTTTGTAGTCTACCACCTATTCTATAGTCTTTCTAGAGAAGTCTCTTAGTCTAACTTCCTTTTCATCTCTATAATTCATCCAAAAATCTTCATAGTGTGATTCATGTTCATATGAAATTCCTAAGATTTATATCATCACCCATATGATACCATTTTTAGGCCTTGGCTAAAACTTTTCCATCTCTAGTATGTTCATCTCATCATCTATAAGTCTAGCTTTTATGTAAATGTTATGTATGTGTACCTCCCTATTTTGATTAGGAATTTGATATTGGTCTTATGTTTACGAGCTATTAGTTTGGGAAATTTTTACAACTTCCTTGAGAGCTCCAAAAGTGCCCATTTTTCATCTAGATATCTAGGCAACATGTAAGGAAACCCCTAGAAAAACTTACTCTTATGTAATCAAAGAATTTGAATTGGATGAAGTAGTACCCATACTCACCGATCACCTTTTTGGTAGTTGTAGATATTCTAAATTGTTCCCATTTTGGTTTGAAAAGGCATATAATGGGTGTAAAAAAAGAATCATTTATCTTTATGAAATTTCCCTTGTGCTTCTCGATGTTCAATTGGGGTTATACATCATACACCATATGGGTAGTGAAATATTTCATCCTTTAGATTCTTGGGAGTTCCTTATGGCATGCAATATTATAGACTAGGTAAGACATCATGTAAAATTTACACCTGATTGTAATGCCTTCTTTAATTTGTACATCCATATTTATAATTTGATCATGGATAGATGTGCTTATAATTTTTTCCCAACAAACCTTCTCAATACTAAACAAGATGAGTTGGATATAACTCATCATCCATTCTTGGAAGTTGTAAGCATATTTTAAGTCTAAAATTATACTTAGCATAGTGATGAGGTCTTCGACCTCTTCCACAAAGTTTGAATGAACTAACCTTTTAGGATCTTGGTAGAAGAAACTTTGTTCTTTATTAACAATTGATTATTCATACTTCTAGTATATTCTACATGTTTGGTGTTCCACAAGCCTTGTGCTGATTTTATGTCAATTTTCACTACCCTATCAACTGTGGGTAGTCCCAACATTATTCTAAATGTCTCAGGTGACAATGAGAGAACTCTAGCACCACTTCCATCTAGTACCTCCTTGGTTTCGGATTGTAGTTTTCAGCACAAGTCCATACCAATTTTGGGAAATGTATGGAGGGTGGGAAAGTGGCAACTAAGGCAATACCACTAGCATTAATTGTTGTCATGTGATCACTTTTGTTGGGAGAACGCAATATTTACATGAAATCCTCTAGGTCAACATTCCCTAGGTTAGTGTATGTCACCTCATCCAAATTGCTTGTAATATGTGAAGTAACAGGGGTTCCAGTTTCTTTTATCTTCATATTTTTGGATAATAAAAGGAAATTGGTATTTCTAGTACTATGGATTCAAAGGAAGGACCAATTGTAGGAAGAGGAATGTGAACCACCAACACTTCTTAAAAACCCTTATGAAAAAACAAGAAACTCAAGAAATATTTAAATTTTTATAGGAAACTTACCCGAATTTGCAATCCACTAGTTCAATCTTGTAATCCAATCAAAATTAGGGCTCTAGAATTCTTACTTTCATCACAATAAGGTAGAAATGTGAAATTATTAGCAAAATTTCAAACCTATAATCCTTTCACGCAAGCAAAATTAATGAAGGAGGCCATAAATGCATTATATTCAATCTCATTTGTTGATCTCTACCTTTTCTCATTTGAATGAGAACCGTCCACGTGTACTTTTTGTGGGGAGTGGAGCTCGGGGCCTATTTTGTATTTTTTTATGTATCAGAAGAATTGTAAAACTATAAATTCATATGGGGTCCCTGATACCGATCTGCATCGGTAGGATGACACATGTCCTTTGTTGGGCCTTATGGGTTTGGGTGTAGTTTGCACTTTTGCATGAAGTGTGAAATCTGTAAAGTGTAAATATGCATGAGATTCTCGCTTGTAATCTTGTGTCGTTATGATGACACGTGTCCTTTTCAAGAAATGGGGATTCGAGTGTAGTTTACATTTTTGCATATGAGATACGCTTTATAAAAGTACAATCTTGTAAAGTTGCCCCACTCTTTCTTTAGAATATTCCACAAAGATATTCCCATATCGAAGTTGGGGATATATTTACATTTTGCATTCTTTCTCAAAAATACAAGTATGCTTGATGGTTCTTCCAATGCAAAGCCTCCAAGAAAACACCATGTCATCGGGTGATGGGAATGAGATTGTATTTTTGCACACATGGACAAAATGCAAATTTTACGAAGGAAAGAATTCTCGCTCAAATTTTAATGCATCCATAGTTGATAATTTTGATCTTTAGGAACATACATTTCAAACTAGTTGAATCATTACCACCTATAGATCGAGAAAACTTCTTAAAATAGGTAATGTATGAACAATACCGCAACCTTTACTTGACATAAAAATTTTTACTAAAAATGTAGTTTGAAGAATAATTTTATGGGGTTATAGAACTTATGTAAATAAGAGCTTAAATGGTATGGGAAATATCTTGGAAGAATTATCTTAGTTTAAGATATAAGCTCAAAATGAGCACCAACATTGGCTCCATCTCGGGGATTGGCACCCCGTGGGTGCCACAAGAACCATAGCAATTTCACAAAAAAATAGAACAGTGCCTAATCCATTGGGTGAAAAATTCATGAAGAAAAATACATGTGGCCTTTTAAGAGGATACATAACATGTCGTGAGTATAATAATAATGAACAAAATATTATCACTATAGACGAGAACATAAAAAAGAAAATAAAAAAACAAAACAACAAAATTGTACACTATACAAAAAAATAACTTAATGTTTGATTTAGTCCAATAAGTGCTTCAAATTCCTACCATTGATAGGAAATTCTAGAAAATTTCCCTCCAAATCTCTCAAGAAGAAGGTGTGGTCTCCAATCCTGATGTTAATGGAGTAAGGTCCTGTATGGATGAAAATCGACATGCGACCTTCAATCCGCACTAGACACCCCGAGGTCATGTCAAGGTGGCCGATGTGGAAATGTGGATGGATAACTATAGGAGAATCAGTGGCTAAGACCTGGTAGCATGAATTCCTAGTAGCTGAGTCGGCAAAGGGGAGATTTAGTGGCTATGAGCAGGTAGCGTAAATTCCCTATGGCTTGATTTACTTGATTGAATCTAAATGCTAAACTAGTTTGAAGTGTCCATTTAAACAAAGATGAAATTAACAATCTAATCTAATATTGAAAGGGAAACTAATCTAAAAAAATCACAAAACTGAAATATTATAATCACAGACAACAAATTACTTTTATTCTAAACAATTAAACTACTTCTACACTAAAACTAAACAAGAAAAATAACCTGGTATGGTCATTCACCTATGTTGAGTGTATTCTAATTAATACTAACATAAAAATGACTTTTCCAATTAATCTATAATATGTAGAAAACTTCCTACATATATTCTTCCCTTCAAATCCACAGGGATAGGAAGAAGAAGATCCGTCATCAGAGCTGCTATGAAAGATGTAAACCCTCTTGGAAATTAATTAACTACTTGCAAATGAAAGAAAATTGATTTATACTCTATTTGATATGATGTAACAATAATAAATTGTAGAAATGAAGGAAATCAAACAATAAATCCAACCTAGAATTCATATAATAGAGGTAAATCTAGTTGTGTGATAATTTGTCCCCTCAATTTGTCTTTTCATTCTCTTGTGTGTCCACGTGAGTCCAAGGAATTTGGAATGCAGAGGCAACAACATGAGAAAGAACTTGAGCAATAGTAGCTTGAATTGATCTGGTTACAATGCAAGTAGAAGAGAGATAACACAAGTGAACAAAGCTTGGCTATGTAATTTCTAGCAAGATTGTTGCAACAATACTATGCAAGATACAAAAAAATTCTCAGGCCATTTGCTTGAATACAAGCATTGTATTTATAGGAATTTGGCTAGGCAATGGTTGAAGCCACTTGGCAGCCAAAGGATGACATAAAAACAATGAAGGGGGAGTTCAAACTATTAATAACCATCAATCACAAATTAGAAGTAAAGAAGAGCATGCCACAAGGTAGTTGGGCTTTGGAATAATCTAAAACGAGAAAAAAACATATGTACAAAGTGAAGCTAAGTGAGGCATCGTGCATCTTAATTGACGCTAGAACATTCTAAAAATTTCACACATGACCGCTTGCCCTGTGCAAAGCGGTGGTTACTGAGGATCGCCACCCTCTTTGCAGGGGTGGTGGTTTTGTAACTATTGGCCAAAACATAAGGAAAATAGAGTGGGAAGCTGCATAAAGCAAGGAAAGGCTAAGTAAAGTATACTAGGCTACAAATATAAGCTGCAAGTAGGTTTAGGGGCTCGAACACCTTCCGAAAGGACATGAATCATCATTGGGGACCTTTTGTAAACATTTTCTAACAATGTAGCATGCACAAATTTGGGTGTGTACAATCCAATCCACAGGGATCAAATTTTACATGCTTTCCCTTGTCTTCATGCCTGTTATCCCATAAAGAATCATGTCTCAAAATGAAAAATTCTTGAATAACCTTTTTGTAAAACATTTTCTTGATTTCGGCTTCATAAGGGCTTACTCCTTCCCCATCCTCAAACTATTACATGAACTGATAAGAAGATAGTTACAAGTGAAGGGGAAAAAGATTTTAAACCCCATAAACTAATTCAAAAGGTATCTTACCAGTAGATCTCTTGGTGGTAACTTTTTCTACCCATAGTGAAAACTTGAGTTTCTCACCCCACTTCCTTTTATTTTTTTCTAATGTTCTCCTAAGGATTTTGAGCAAGTTCTTGTTGTTTTATTCTACTTTTCCATTTCCTTGCTAATTTTAGTTTGATGCATAATCCAAGTTTATTTCATACTCATGGCACATTTTTGGCAAGGCTTTTCTCTGAAATTTATGGCATTATCAGCAAACAACTTATTTGGGACCCCAAATCTGCAAATTATGTGATTGAGGATGAAGTCCATAACCACTCGATGGGTTTCCTTATTGGTAGGGATAAATTCAACCCATTTTTGAAATAATCAGTGGCCACCAATATCCATTTGTGGCCAGCACTTGAGGAGTCCAATATCTCACCTATAAAATCTAATCCCCATTGTTTGAATGGAGCCTCCATTGAAACATGTTGTAGGGGAAGATATCCAAAATCTTTCATCCTTCTTGAGAAATGTTGAAAACTCTGACTTTTTAAAACCAAAAGGGATACATATTTGAAAAGGGAAGGCCACCAATAGCCTACTCTTAAGATTTTGTGGGAAGTAACTCTTCCAAGCAAAATGACCACCAAAAATCCTCCATGAAACTCAGTAATAATATTAGGGGCCTCATCCTCTGTAATACATCTCAACAATATTCCTTCGAGATTTTCCAAGCCATTCCATGATTAGTTAAAATGTATTTTTGGGAAAACATCTTAAGTGTCCTCCTTTGATTTTTATATAGGTGAACAGGAAAATTCAAGTTTCTTAAGTAGTACACTATGTCTTTGTATCAAGCTGAGGTACTCACATTTTCATGAGGGTGTTACTCATCCTCATAAACATTGTGTATCTCAAATACCTTTAAATTTCTTTCTTCCATCAACCTTGCTAAGCCCAATCCTCTAACCAATTTTTTTGGTTTGAATCTCCATATCATACTATTGATGCTTGTTCACCCACCTGCACCTCTTTCTTAACATATCCATTTGTGATATGATGTCATTCACCATTGTATGAGGTACATAGGCTATGATTTTGGAACTCAAAATATAGGGTCTGAAAATTTTAGTAGATTTTACTAAGGAAAAATCTTGTTTCTCCATAATGGAATATTTCAACTTAGACCCTTGCAAGGATTTAATGAAAAAGGAAATGGTTTTCTCATGTCCCTCTTCATCCTTCTGTAATAACAAAAAAGTAATTATATTCTCTGAGGAAAAATAAAACATCTAGAAATCCTTTTTATAATTAGGGTTGGTTAATATGGGGGCAGTTTTAAGTGCCTCCTTTATTACTTCAAATGATTAGACAACCCCTTATCTCCACTTGATGACTTGATCTTTCTTCAACATGCTTATGATGGGAGATTAATATCAACAAAGTTACAAATAAACCTTCTCACAAGATTTGTTTGTCAAAGAAGGACTAGATGCCTTTCTTAGACACGAGGAAGACGAGTTTATCAATTTCTTCCACCCTTTCAATTTATATCATAACTCCCTCTTGTGTCACTATATTTCCCAAAAAAATTGCCTTTATACCCTAAAATTAAACTTCTTTGGATTTAATTAGATCCCATATTCGTACATGTGATTAATATCTTTTCAAGGTGCTCCAAATGGTCACCCCTTTTTCTAGAGAAAATAATTATATCATCCCGATAAAATGCAATGAAGTCATTAATAAAAATTGAGAAGGCCACATCCATTACTCTTTGAAAATTTACACCAGCATGCATTAATGTAAAAGGCATCATAAAATAAACATATGTTCCCAAGGGGTGGTGAAAAATGTTTTGAACTCGCTCGATTGTTTCACCACTACTTGGTTATAACCTGAGAAGCCATCCAATGTAGATAATAACTCAGATCCTATCACCTTTTGTAGCATATGGGTAATGGGTAATTATCTTTGAGTGATGATTTGTTTAAATTCCTAAAATCCACACAAAGCCTAATATCCCCATTATTTTTTCTAATTGGTACCAAGTTTTCCACCCATGAGGAGTACCTAGTGGGTTGGATTATCCCACCATCTCTCAACTTTGTTAACTCCTCTTTCATCTTAGTTACAAGGATGGGGTTAATGGACCTTTATTTTTTCCTAAAGGGATTATTACAAGGCTCTAGAGGTATCTCATTATTGGACCCCTGTAATATTAACCAAGTATGAAGGCACATAGGCGCGTAGGGTCCCAGTTATGAAATGGTGTGTAAGGAAAAACACGTGAGAGAAAGGTTTAAGGAAGCACATAACACGCTCAATGCATGAAAGGAGGCTCGAGACTTAGTCAATTTGAGCACCAGGGAAAAACACGTGAAAAGCATGATTGGTTGCATGTGGATAAGGTGCCAACCTGGCGATAGGCTGGCCCAAGAAAGAGCATGCCTTGGATGGAATCTTCTAGAAGAACATCATGAGATAAAGTGGAAAGCTCAGGCCTAGAGAAGCATGCTCACATGGACCACATTTGACACTTGGCACCAGATCTGAGGGCACGTTGGAAGGTGAGTTGGTAGTATAGGAGAATTATAAATACAAGCGCCTGTGGAGTAAAAGATAGAGACTAGGGTTTGATATACATGGCGAGTTTGAGATATAGTATGGGTGAAGCTCTGAACTGTAATGCAGAAGACTTTGTTAGTAGATAATTGATTCAGGAGAGAATGTCTTGGGCATGGAGTTGTAATTTTTCTTTTGATAGCTTAGTTACACAAGTCTAGTGATATGCATGATTGCGGTCTACTCTCTGTGACACTCTGTAATGAATCAATGAATGTAATGAGGTTACCGATATAATATATATGGTTCTAATGCATATTTCTCTCTTATAAGTTCTCCTTCCTTTCATGCTATGAATGAATGCTTGTATAATTCTTTCTGTCATAATGCATGTTCTAGATTCTGTTAAAACACTCAGTCTAAAGTGACTGCAAGGATCTAGAGGCCATTTTGAGCCCTATGGTTCTTGTATGTTTCAACCCCCCCTCATAAAAAATCTTGCACTAATCATAGATGATGTTTCCCATTAAACTCACATAAAAGAGAGACTTGGTACCCATGCGTGCCTCGGGTGAGTGCTTAGCTTTCGATGGGTGATAGGCCGACACACATGGGATTCCTTCCTTTTGTGATGGGGATAAAAATGACTACACTCATGTTGAAACAAGTCTTCCCTATAAGCCTTTAGCTTAGAATAGGACCATGCAAGACAATCCTGATACTTTCTTAGGAGTTTGGTATAAGCATTTGACTGTTAGAATAAAAAATGGCTAAGTATGAAGCACACGGAAAGCGAGGATCACATGTGAGGATCATGTAAGTGCGCGAGGGCCAGTAAAGTGGCATGCGAAGTCTTGCGCCCATGAAGATATAACTTAATACTTAAATAAAATAGAAAAATAGAGTTGGAGTGTGGCCTAAGAAAAGGAAAGTCTATTTTTGGGATAAAGCACATGAAGTACAAAGATGAAATTTCATTCATGGATCAATATATTAATAAGATTAAATAAAGTCTTATTTATAGATAGTCTATTATTAGCCAATGTAAAAAAGCATGCATGTAGTCTTTTTTGAGGATGCATGGGCGGTGAAGGGAAAGTCCCCACCCCTATATATATCTATGTATGTAATTTTTGGGAACATGGTTACCACATTCTATCGTTCATGTCTGAGTGATGAGAGTATTTGTATGTAAGGATATGGATTAGGATTTGATGTTTGTGCATGTTCCAACACCTAGTTATGGTGATGTATTCAACTTCTGTTATGTAAGAATTTATTATAATGGATTACAAAGGATGTATTTTGGAAGTTGATGTATCGAATATGGTGATTACATGGTGCAATTGATCTTGATTGCTATCTGATTTTTTATGTTTCTTATTACATGTGTTTCTATTATAAGCTCATGATATGGTATCTCTAATGGTCTACACTTAGATATTTTCTTTGTTATTTGGTAATGGTGAATATACATGCTAACATCTTGAAAAGAAAATACAAAGGAGGAACCTAGTAGCTTTGTGTGCTTCAGTGAGCATTCGGATCTATCCGAATTAGGTGCTAGTGTGCATATCATATGATTCAAGCAAATAAAAGACTACATTTTGGTTTCGTTATTGGGACCTCTTTTCGAACCTGCTCTGCTAGGATGCTTCCTGCAAATGGTGTATTGATTAACTCTGGAGAGCATTGAAATTTGAGTAGAGAATGGTCAGGATCAGTTTGTTCAGAGAATATATAACACTGGACCTAATTTCAATACACGATGGTGGGTGGAAGATAATATTTATCATGAGATCTATGAAACATTAATTAGCTTCTTTCTAGTAGAATTATATGAGTGGTTGGCAGCATATGCACTAGGGAAGCATTGGGGTCCTATACCAAAAATTTAGACCCAAGAAGATTAGAGACTCTTTATGATGTTGATGTGGAGTGGACTAGAGCAATAGATCATTAGTGGGCTAGAGTATTGAAAAATTATACATTGGAGTATGTTATTTCTACTTATTTGTGCTTGTAGGAAGTTGAGTTCGATTCTTTCATGATCCTAGAGGATCTTACTTGCATGTTATACCTTTATCGATCAAGATTTTGATTATGGAGATGGATTTAGCAAGCCTCCCCATGGCTAGCTAAACCCCCACCATGTAAAAGGGTAGGAGTGGGTGTGGAGAAATATGACGAACTGTGCTACAAAAAGATATAGAGAGGAAATAAGGCTCAATTTTAATGAAGCGTGAAAGAGGGACATGGCACGAATCGAGAGATTGAGGACACACTAGAGTTAAGGAGGATGATGGATTTTGAAGGTTTTAAAGCTCTCACGAAGGCTAGGAGACACATCACTAGGATCTCCCAACTTTAGGAAAGCGCGGTAGAGAACCCCATTTAACTTCGAGATGAGACCATGTCGAGGAGAGAATGAGGACGACAGCATGCATCTAAACCCACATAGCCACCTAGCCCTTACACATGGTGTTCTAGATCCAAAGGTATTCATTGAGAAGATGACTAGTGTAAGTAAGCAATCGAGATATGGGTAGATATCATTTTCCATTAAATTTAGGTGATAAAGGGAACACAACTGCACCATTATTTTGAAGTACCTATGCATGATTTTTTTCGGGTTCATCATCAAGATATAGTGTTGGCGTGCACATACCATTGGAAATGATTCATTATAAGTTGTGACCACACCGAACATTGGTATCCATTCTAGTACCACCATTGGGACACAAAGAAGTTCATCATCTAGACCATAGCCTACGGTAGGAAGCACAGGGGTTAAGTAGGATTAGGTAGGTTAGGTTAGCCACTACATGGAGGAGGAGGTTATGGTTTTAGATCTAGTGGACATGGACTACAACCACCACCTCATCAACCATTACAACCAACACCTTAGGTTTACTATGATATGTCTCTCCATTTTCCATAATATAGAGGTATTGAAGATCTAGCAAAGCGTGTGCATAAGTGTGAACTACTATGGTGCGCAAATGGAATTATAGCCTCGACAAGAAGGAAATCAGTTTTCTACTATGATACAAGGTGCACACATAGCATTTGTTATTGGAAGTATGACCCACATCGAGAATATCTTAGATTATAATGCTTTACACATGGTTTTTTTTGGGAGAGTTTCACATTCCAGAATTTAAACAACGAGCATCAACACACTCAAGGATATCAAATAAGGTTTTTTTGAAAGTGTAAGGAGTATGGTGGGTGTTTTAAGACTCTGTTGTCTAATTTGTCTTATGACATTCATCCTATTCATCATGCACAATGGTTCTTTGGGAGATTATTGACTCTTTTCCGAAGAGAACTTTCTCATAAGACATATGTGGACCCATGTGAGGCCTTGGAAGATGCTTTACATGCTAAGGTAGTTGGAAGTGTTGATCTTTGGAATGAGCCCATTCTTAGAGGCACATATCACAACTATGGAAAAATAGTTAGAAAATATTTCTACTAACTCAAAGACATGAGACACATAGTGGAATATGGTGCACATATTGTGAAGTGGAGGGACATACTAAAGATAATTACCCACGTAAGTCAAATTACCCATGCTAATACTATATTATGAAGTATATCACCTAAACCATGATGTCCGGGATAGCCCTCTGTTGTAGCGTGTGATCCGAGGAAGAAGGTGTCATGTATTTGCAAAAATTTTAAGTCTCGCACTCACGAAACCAATCATTATAGACTGATTGATCACATCCACAAATCCATTGAAATATGAGTACACCAGACTAGTGTGGAAAGTGGATATAATGAAGTGGAAGGAGAACATAATGAAGGGTGAAACAATGGAGATAATAGGAATGGAGGCTTTCGAGGAGGATATCAAGGCCGAGGTCGTGGTGGTGGTAGAGGTAGGTATGATTGAGGAACCTGTTACACTTGTAAATCACACGATAATTACTAACAAGATTACCCTCAAAATATAACTTTCTCATGGTTTGGGAATCATAATAAGCTATAAGAATGCCTAGACTTATATGAGCACATGAGTAAAAAAAAAGAAGGAAAAGGGAGCAAGGATGATTAAGGTGCAAAATATGAATCCTCATCAATGGAAGCCTAAGAAGATTGATTCGTAATCGCAACCTATGCTCATTACAATGCACATTGAGGAAGCACACACGTGTGAACCTCACGAAGGAAAAAATTGATACATGCTAAGTACTCGGACATGGCACATCATAAGGAAGTCTTCTAATAAACTATATAATTCATTTGATACTTATAAGGTGAAATACAATTTTTAAAAGAACATGCGCATGCAAGAGAACATGTGAAACATGTTGATCTCCCATAGACAGATGTGGATGACTTTAAATAGGTATGTAAGATTTTGCATTGGGAAAATATTATTCCACTTCTAGGGGAATGGCTTCGTAATAAGGTACTGTACGTACCCAAAGCTGTAAATCTTGTCTGCGGAGCAGTGTAATAAGTTCCCAATGATGATACGAGTCTCCTCGCATGAGGTGTTCGGGATCCGGAAAAGCCATTGGAATATGCGTTAACATCCCGCATGCCCCACTTAGCCCCCGTGCCCTTTGTTTCCCTTTTTTTTCCCTCTTTCTTGGCCTCTTGAGTCTTGATGTGAAACCGCCCCTCGGGCGGCGGTCTATGTACCTGCCGCCGCCTGCTCGGGCGGTGGTCACGTGTGCATTTTCAGAACACTCTTTTGATACGACTCACGTGAAATATCACGATTCACCAGCTTTTCTTTGTTGACTTGAGCATGCATTTATGTTTTTGGTCCCCTGGAATAGTGTTTTTCCTTTGTTTATTGTTTAGGAGTTCAATTTGGTTTTGGTTTTTGGGTGATTGAATTCCTATAAATGCATAGCTTGTGCTGAGGCAAATGGCCACCATTTTCCTTGTTAGAATCTTCTCATTTTCAGTGGTTTGGTCTGTTAGCTTGCTTAGGATTGATAGTATAGTTCATTGCATCTTTAGTTAGATTGTTCAGCTGTTGGTAAGCCACATATCCAGCTTGTGCAAGCTGGCAGATGTTGTTATTTTATCAATCCATTGGAACGAGAATAGCTTAGGAAGCCATTAAAGTTGCGAGGTTTTCTCTTGAATAAGATAGTTATAGGTTGGTCACTTCACGTTGCATGATTTGCGGTAAAATCCCGCTAGGAATCGCATAAGCCAAGCTCTGTACTCTTGCCTTTGTCCCTCTCCTACTCGCATTCTCGGTGCATTTTGAGTTGTCCTTGTCCTAAAATCTACTCCTATCGGTGCTAGCATCACATGCTTTTCTGGATCTACGTGAACATGAAAGAACGAGGAGATCATAATGAGGGGACGAGATCATACACACCATCGGATTCGCCACTGTTCTGTGGAATCCAGGTTTTAAATTTCAAAGTTCTAGTTAAAATCATATCAAATAGAGTAGATAAATTGCTTCATTTTAGTGAATTCTATTCTCAATATTGCCAAGGAAGTATGAGGATTGATAGTTTCTGAGAAACTATGATTCACTCCTCACTTCTGAGGTAGGATTGAGAATCTTGCAGATAGATTAGACGAGCTATTTTATTTATTTAGAATAATTCTACAAATCACACAGGCAAATAACTACACCCAGTTATCTTGTCTATTTTAAATTGTTATTTAATTATTATTTCTAGATACGCTTAAAATAGTTTGCTTTCCTTAAAATCGTTAAAATATTTCTTAGAAGAATAAAAGTTATATATGTTAGATTTATTTCACGTAGTTAGAATTTGCTTCGTTACAGTTAGATTTGCATTTTGTTTCGTATGACAATCACGGGACCTCAGGAGCCCAGGGAATATATATTTGAGCCAATCATACCTCAACCAAATCTCGTTACAGCAATAGTTGACATAGACCAAAATCTCAGAATACAAGTATTCCGAACAACCACAGATTTACAACTGATCAGCTCTCAGTTAAGAGGGTTAAACATAGAAGACGACCAAGCACACACGTTTTGGTCAAACCAACCAAACTACAGATTACCTTAGATAAACATTCGCATGACTGTAGAGGGGTTCGAAAGAGAACAAACCTTTGGTTGTGATCCATTGGTCCCACAACCAGGTGCAGGAGACACTCTCACAGACATAGATACCAGTTTAAGGATCCAAGTTGCACGAACGCCTGTGAGATATTCTGAGAAGATCACGTAGTTATTGGTTCTAAACATAGAAGCTGAGAAAGCATATGATTACTAGATACTAGGGATAAGAACTTGATTTCGCGCATGACCATAACAGGACCGCAACAACCAAAGTCTATGGTTGTGATCCACAGATCCCACAGCCCAACGAGTCCACAAGCCAATCAGATATAGACGCTGGCTTACGCACACTAGTATTCCAATCCACTCCACTTCCACCCATCATCATCGAACAATTGTCCTTACTAGATATAGCGGCTAATAAAGCTAGAGAATTCTGGACTAGGCCAGAGAATCGTCCATAGAGTCAATTGTTTTCACCATCCACCATATGACCTTATCTGGGGACATACATGAAACTATCCTAGGTCATTTTCCACGTATTCCACAACCCATAGATCGAATCATGCCAGAGCTCGATATTGATTGGAGCCTTCGAGAAGTCATCCTTGCCGATCGATCTATCACACCAGTCCAAGTTAGAAGGGCCTTCTTTGCCTTAGATTCACAAATTCCACTAGTGCGTGTCAAAGACATTAGACTGCCTAACTAGTTTGTCTGCATCCCACACATATTCCACCCCCACCGGCTGTCTCGGCATGACCTCGGGAGGTCGGGTACGCGGAAGAGTCACTTGTAGATTCTCACGCTCGCCTGTCACTTTTCCGAGCGTACAAAATTGGTGAACACGTGAAACAAACAACTGTTTCACCTTCTGTACCTCATTAGCATTCACATCAGTTTCACCAACAAAATTGGTGAACCTGACGTGAAACAAACAAAATTAGTGAAGCTGACGTAAAACTTCCTACTTTCTCATTCGGAGTCATAGTATCACGTGTTCTTTCACAAATCACCTTCGCTCCTTCCCATTATTCTGCGGGTATTCATATACCCCCGAATATGTCGGGATTCGATGCATATGGCAGACCCCTCTTGGGTCTTGAGGCATATTACGCCCAACAGAATAGGCAATCATCACCCTCGCTCTCAGTATGGGGCGACAACTATTCAACTAATCAATTGTCAACACAAACCCCAAGAATCAGATATGGTTCGTCTTTTCAAACTGAGGAGTTAGATCAACCCTTTCAAACGCAACAAACAGAGCCTTCAGGTTCAAACAATATGACGTTTACTGGGAATCTGGTTCGTCTCCTCAAATGCTACTTAGACCACAAATTAGTAGGCAATCAGATCCATACCTGGTCTTAGATGATGGACAGTCAATGCGTTATCCTAGGAGTGAACAACGCTCAGGGTATGTACCCACCTATAGGAGGTTTACAAATACAACCCGAGATCTCTTTTCAAGAAAATACCTCTATGCCACCGCATATGGGAAATACTCTCAGAGAAACTTGGCAAGATAGCAATCAGTTTATGACAGGATATCATGTACCTATACAACACCAGGGTATACAACAAACGCCGCTCAGGAAAAACACCGTGACTTCACCAAATGAAGTCATTTCAACGTTAGTAGAAAGAGTGAGAGGGTTAGAACTTGCTCAAGCAAGTCAAAATTCTCCGTTCATGCAAACGGGAAGTTCCAATCCTCCATACCACCCTGGCCAAGTAGATCTCCTCACAGGAGTAGGTACGTTAGGCATGCCACCTCACTATCCACAACAAACGCCAACAAGGCCTATCATCTCTAACACCATTCCTCCAGGTCTAGTGTCAAACAATCCATTCCTTGACAATACCCCGTCATACTTAAACATGTACTCTAAATCACCACAAGGAGATATTTTCTCCTCTCCCGGCATGTTTGCTCAAATGCAGGGACCTCCTTATGCCCCTACCAACACATACGCTGCACCGTATCAACAACCTATCCCACCATCACTCCCTCAGCAACCACCATCAATGGTCGAAAGCTATGCGATAGGGACTTATTCAGAATATCTAAAGGAACCCTTAGACTTCACCATACGAAGCGTCATGCTTCCAAGACCTCTTCCTGATTTACCCAAGTTCAAGGGTGAGGGAGATCCAAATGCACATATCAAAGCTTACGCTACAGCCATACGAGAATTACTCCCTTGGGATGGGGTTGTTGCTAAAATATTTCCCAAAACTTTGGAAGGCATCGCTCTCGATTGGTATTACAGGATACCTGAAGCCTCCATACATTCATTTAAACAACTCGTGTCAGAGTTCATCAAAGCCTTCGACATGAACAAACTGTTGAGAATAGGAATCAGAGAATTCTTGCACATCAAACAAGAACACAACGAATCTATCGCCCATTTCATCCAGAGGTGGCGTACAGTTCTTTATTCGTCAGCAAGTGCTCCAAACATGGATCAGATGGAACTATGTGATTTATTCCTTCATTCTCTCAGCAGAGAAGTGAAGGAAGAAGTCCAGAAGTTCCCACTAAGGACTTATGATGAAGTACTTGAGAGCGCTCTGCGAATAGACCAAGCAGCGATAGATAGTGGTCGTAAGACATATGGAACAAACGGGAGGTTAATCACCTCCACTCAAAACACTACAACTATCACAAATATCAATCAAGGACCCAAAATCCTTAACAAAAATCGTGGGGTAACAACGGATGGGGTAACCGACCAGCCCAAGAGGGTAAATATTGTTAATACTCCGTCACAAACAAACAACCAACGAAACAACAACTTTACCCCAACGGTCAATACAGTGGATTTTAACCATCCACAACAACAACAACAACAACAATGGAAATCCCATACAAGGGCCAAGCCAAAACTCATTTGGTTATCAAAACCAAAGTCAAAACCAGAAACAACAATTCCAAAACTTTAATCCTAATAGGCAACAGTTTGATCGGAATTTTAGGCCACAATACACACCAAACCAACAAAGCGGGAATTACAACCCCAATTCTTATTGTGGTTTCCATAAAATTTGGGGTCACGATACTAGAACGTGTCGTGACTACAATAAATTTATGCGCGCTTGCGAGGAAGAACAAAGCAGTTCTTCACAGACTTGTTTTTGGCAGATCCGTCTCATCATCACCAAATACGCTCACAGGGGCAGTTTCCCCTCAGAATGCTCCCCTCAAGATCTTTAATGATCCACTCCCAAATCATGATGGCAATAGGCTGAATCCAACTGGAACAAACAAAGGTGCAATGATGGGAAACAATGATCATGAAGCCTCGACTTCATTAAATCCATCAGTTGCGCCACAGTTGGGAGCTCAACCAAGACCCAAGATAGTTAGTTTGGTAGAATTAGACGTTGAACTACCTATCGAAGCTATAACAAGAACACGAGAGTATTTCTCTCAACCGAGCCCAAGTCATCTGCCAGAGACAGATAAGAGTCAGCAAATAGTTGAAAAGCCCATCGGTGCCTACGATTTAATTAGCGACCTAACAAAGACCTTCTCACATATTTCATTTTTGGACTTACTAAAGAACTCCCCCCCTCACAGAGCTGCTCTTTTAGAAGCATTAGGTCTTGGCCATCTAATTAACATCACTCCACCTCCTGAAACACAAGTAAATCACGTAGATTTTGATATCCACCCTCCGGGGCAGCCGGACAAGGATGTCGAATTCATTTTCGAAATAAGTAAAATGCCCACAGATCTTTGAGATCACACGCCGAGGTGATCGGCCTTACACTTACAAGTATGGGTTTATAATAACTATGTAAAACGGGTAATGGTTGACGATGGGGCGGCAGTTAACATAGTCCCTTTCTCTTTCCTCCAAAAACTTGGATACGGGGAAACAAACTGTTCCACTACTCGAAATACATTAAGAGGCTATGATAGCCTTAAAGCCACTTCGATAGGAACTATAATATTGCCGGTCACCTTAGGGCCCAAAACCATTTTGACTGAGTTTTATATTATAGATCGGGAAACTAATTATAATATGATACTCGGCCGACCATGGATACACCGAATGAAGGCAATCCCTTCTACTTTATTTCAGGAAGTGAGATTCTTGCATCTAGGAAAGGTATTTGTAGCCAAAGGCGATCCAAAACCTTTCGATTTGCACCTAGCTGATTTAAAGAAAAGACCAGGGGTGCACTCAGAATTTGAACTGCCAACAAACCAACTTAATAAACCCACTGACCCAAAACCAGAGGAAAAGTTGGTACCTACGACGGATCTTGAAACTACCAGCATAGCCAAAACAATTCCAACCCCTAAAGATAAAACTAAAGAAACAGTATCATTAGGGACTACTGCGAAAATCGTTGAGTTGATAGAACAAGATTCACCAATGTTCTTACCATTTGATTCAGTAGGCATAGGATTTTCCCTAGGTGTTGGTTCCTTGCCAGCAGAGGATCTCTGTATGGTAGAAGTAGAGTGCGCAAACGCAGCAGATGCCCCAACATCTGTACTCCCGGCTAAGTATTGGACTCTCCATTTCGATGGAGCTAAATGTCGTTATGGAGCGGGGGCAGGTATAATTCTTACTTCACCCGAGGAGAAAGTCCTCCCATTCGCCTTTAAGTTAAACTTTGAATGCACAAACAACGGCGCGAGTATGAAGCCCTCCTCCTTGGCCTCACCTTAGCCAAGAGAATTGGTGTTGATAACATCAGAGTCTTAGGAGACTCACAATTAGTGGCAAATCAAGTTTCTGAAGTATACGAAACCAAATCCGAACACTTGCAGCTTTACAAAGAAGTTGTATTAAATTTAAGCAAGGCATTTAATTTCATATCCATTGAAGCAATCCCGCGAGAGAAAAATCTTCTCGCCGATTCAATAGCAACTTCAGCATCACGTTTCACTCCAAGTAATGAGTTAGAAGATACCCAGTTCACGGTGTCCATTCGTGATGAGCCATTGATAAAAATAATGACAAATCCCCTTTCAAGTGAAAGTGAATCTACCATCCCAGGCCATGTCGATAATAATATGGCCACTTTGGAATACTTAAACACCTATGTGGCATTACATCTCTCCTATCACATACTAGATTTATCCTTGATTCCACATTCGTCTTCCTACTTCGGAAATCCCGTAACGGATCTTCCCTCACAAATGGAACCTAGCATATACGCAGTAGAAAATGGGGATGATTTAGATTTACCTCCAGCACCACCTGAGTTCGAAGAGGGTAACACCTCTTTGATCGAAGAAACAATCGATGTCAACATCGGAACGGAAGACGAGCCGAGAATTTTAAAATTAGGATCTTCGTTAACACCAGAAGAAGTGGAAATACATACGAGGATCCTCAAAGAACATCAGAAGGCGTTTGCATTTAATTATAAGGAAATGACAGGAGTCGCACCCCACATTGCGGTGCACAACCTCGTCACTAAATCAGATGCAAAGCCAGTTAAACAAAAATCAAGACCCATGAAGCCCAAAGTAGCTCTCATGGTAAAAGAGGAGGTAATAAAACTCCTTCAGGTAGGATTCATCAAGCCAGTTGACTACTCCCAATGGGTATCTAACATCGTTCCCGTTCTCAAGAAGAATGGAAAGATACGCATCTGCATAGATTTTCAAGATATCAACAAAGCGTGTCCTAAGGACGACTTCCCATTACCATCCATAGATGTTATTGTTGATGCAACAGCTGGTTTTGAACTCTTGTCTCTTATGGATGGATTCTCGGGATACAATCAAATCAGAATATCCGAGCAAGATCAAGCTAAAACCACGTTTATAACTCCTTGGGGAACCTATTGCTACGTTGTTATGCCATTCGGTCTCAAGAACGCCGGTGCTACGTACCAGTGGGCCATGACATACATATTTCACGATCTAATTCATAAAATCGTGGAATCTTACGTAGATGACTTATTGGCTAAAGCCAAGAAGCGTTGTGACCATCCCGAAGTACTCCGCGTCATTCTTTCACGTCTAATAGAATACGGAGTCACGCTAAATCCTAGAGAAATGCATCTTTGGTGTAACAGGAGGAAAGCTCCTAGGTTACATCATATAAATCACGAGGAATCGATGTTGATCGACCAAAATTTGGGCTGTCCTCGAAATGGTCCCACCTTGAGTGAATCGGAATCGAGATCATTTCTCGGAAAGTGGGTGTAATCGGAGATTTATCCGGACTTAAGCTTAAATCGTTCATCCAATCAACAATTTACTCAAGAAAGACTATAGCCTTGATTGGACCGAAGATTGCAATGAAGCTTTTGATGCAGTTAAACGTTTCCTTTTATCACCACCTACGCTAATACCACCTAAGCTAGATCACCCCTTAATTCTATATTCACGAGCTACCAATGTCTCGTTGGCCTGTATGTTGGCCCAAGAAGATGATAACAAGAGAGAACGTGTGATTTATTTCATTAGCCGAACGTTGCTCGACTATGAAACACGCTATACACAGGCAGAATGAGAATGCCTTGCCATAGTCTTTGCTACTAAACGCCTAAGACATTATATGTTGAATCAAGAAACGAAGGTCATGGTAAAAACGGACCATTTACGGACTTTTCTCACACAAGGGTCCTTGTCTAAAAAGGCTGGATGTTTTATAACCTTAATGGGAGAGTTCGAATTAACATTTGTAAATCAGAAGTCGGTTAAAGGACAAATCATCACGGATTGGTTAGCTGACAACCCATTAGACGGAGGTGATTTAGTAGATTTAGACTTTCCAGATGAATGCGTATACTACATCAAAACTCGACCCGCTATCTCTGAGTGTCCCTGGTACGCTGATATCATTAACTATATCATGGACCATACATATCCAGAAGGAGCTACACCACAACAAAGAAGACGGTTACGCATAATCGTAGCTAAATATGTCATTATAGAGCAGGTGCTCTATCGAAAAGCATTCGATGGAATGCTCTTAAGGTGTGTCGACACAGAAGAGTCCAAGAGGATTCTCCATGAATCCCACAGTGGTATATGTGGAGGCCACTTCGGTGGCCATGCCACCACTCGAAAAATACATCGAATGGGCTATTTCTGGCCCACTCTAGAACATGACGCAATAGAGTTTGTGCGCAGGTGTCATAAGTGCCAAGAATTCTCCCACGAGATCCACATGCCGGCACAAGCTCTGCAACCAATCGCTACTCCATGGCCCTTTTCTACATGGGGTCTAGACTTAATAGGAAATTCTCTCCCTCATCCATCAGATGGCCATAATTTTATAATCACGGCCCTTTGAATATTTTACCAAATGGGTGGAGGCCATGCCTCTTACTCTTGTGCACAGTTCTGTGATCGCCAAGTTCATTTTGAACCAAATCATTTCAGAGTACGGTATCCCACAAATCATTATCTCGATAATGGAACTTCTTTAAAAATGAAGAAGTTCACGAACTATGCGGTAAATTTAAGATAAGCCATCATATGGCTTCCTTATATTATCCCCAAGCCAACGGACGAGTAAAAGCGACAAACAAACACTTTGAAAGCCATTCTCCTTAAAATGGTGAAAGAAAACAAACGAGATTGGCATTTGAAGTTATATCCGGCCTTGTGGGCCCACCGAACCTCAATAAGAACACCAGCGGGAGAAACTCCCTTCTCGCTAGTATTTGGGGCAGAAGCAGTTCTCCCGCTTGAGGTCGAAATACCCGATCTCGCATTTCACTACAAGGATTACGGATGAGGACGCTTACAGAGAAGCACGTCTTTCCCAACTAGAAAGCCTAGATGAAACTAGGTTAGATGCTGAGCAGCGGCATAGAGCTTATGCTGACCGAATGTGCTGGCAGTATAACAAGAAGGTTTATGAACGCGATATATACGAAGGTGATCTAGTTCTAAGACTAGACAGCCGGATCGACAAGAAGACCGGCGAAGGAAGGAAATTCCGGCCCAAATGGTTGGGCCCATACCGAGTCATGAAGGACTACGGAAATGGTGCTTACCTCTTATGTACGCTAGAAGGTGAGGAGTTTGGTGAAACAGTCAATTCCCTGCACCTCAAACATTTCTACGCATAAGCAGCTAACGCTACCTATATAACTATCTACATTGCATTTTCATATAGATTAGGATCATTTTGTCCATTCGTTTCTTACACAAATTGTGATCAAGGAATCTATTCTCAAAGCAATTCATTACAAACTCATGATGTTGTTGGCATAAAACTTTCTAATCATATCTCTCCATTTTCACGATATCATCAAATATCTCAAATAAAATCAGACATGACGAAGTCTTAACGGTAACCATACCAAGATCTGCAAGTTTGTTCTCGCTTTGATTTCTTCTTAGGATAGGTGTCTTGCCTATGGTCTCTTCTAGAAGCTTCATGGTGTCACATCTATCCCATATATACATCTCTTTGGAAATAAGCATATACTGACATTTTACTCAAATAAACAAGTCAAAAAGTGATTAAACAAAAAAATTTTATTTTACACATTTCCTTGCCCCACCAACCTTCGGTGATGAGCTTACGTCTCTTACTAGTGATGTAGGGTTGGGAAAGGATGGAAATGCCCTTACCCGCCTATGCCTTGCCCACGGTGATAAACCCACGCTTCTTACTGGTAGCATGGGGCAAAGCGTAGGGGGTCCTCTTGACAAAGCAAACGTTAAAAGGTCATAAACAAACTACTCAAACTTTGAGTCAAAAATGAATGAATCAGATGTTCAAAATTCCAAGAGAGTTAAAAATCCTAAAAATCTAGATTTTGTCTACTATGTGGCCATCTACGGGTCTAAGTCTAGATAAACCGCAAAGCAAGTTGCATCCAAAACTATGAAGTCACTCGAGTGGAGTTGGCTTGTAGCTTCCAATTTGGTTCCGCCAAAGCTTTGTCTGTCTTTCATCACTATCATTTCACCACATTTCATAACTTGCGCCCTTCTTAACTCTTGGTGATGAGCCCTCGCATCTTACTAGTTGCGTGGAGTTAGGAGTGGGGCAAGTTAATCTGTTCATCATACTGGTTATTTTCATCACTTTGCCAAAACAAACATGAGGTATCCAAATTGCTCACAGAAGCTAAGATTCAAGATCACAATATATCTACAATATCATGTATCAGCATCATGAAACACAAAAAGAAAGCAAACATTTGCATCATTTGTTTTCCATTGCATACATTCTAGAAAGCATATAAAACATACATCGTAGTATACATGAGGAAACTGGAAACAGAAAGGGAAAACATGAGTGACAAGCTTTTGATCCAAAAACGAATGCATATATATAAATAATCAATGTTTATATACAATGCCATCATGCACTAGGCATGGTCAAAACGCTCAAAGAGCCCGTGATATACAAAAGAATCTATAGTACAAAATACATAGGAGCCAAGTGGTCTCTCAACCCCTACGTGACCCCTCCGAAGGTGCGCGCCCTCGCCTAGGACTCTGGCTACTGGCGATGCTCGAATGAACGGAGGGCTCAGGGTCCCGAGGAGCAGCCGCGGTCTCACCATGAGAATGGCTCCTCATAAGACGCTCAGCCGTCCTATAGCCCGCCAACTCTGTACGGAGAGTCGACACCATCCTGGCCACGTGCCAAATGGGAGCGAAGATGTCGGTATACTGCTGCCAGGCTCTTGAAGGCTCCCGGCATCTACAGATAGCTCCGCACGGGTCTTATCCATGGGGATCATCAGGGAATCAGTGCATACCCTGCGGATCAGATCCCGCCACTCGTCGACAGTCTCTGCAAACAAAGGAGAAAAATGAATTAGAAACCAAGCAAGAGGCTAAAAGATACAAGATAAAAACACAAGGAGAGATAGCAATTAAAACAAATCCTAAATTAAACAAACATTGAAAGGAAGAAAGGATAACTTACTCGGATCACCGGGCCTCCAAGATGGATCGCTGGGGCCAGCACCCGCCGCGGATGCCCTGCCGCCGACTGAGGGGCTGCTCCTGTAGCAGGGGCAACATGTCACCCCACAACTGACTCGTCCTCTCCACCATGGCCCTGAGAGAGTGGCTCCTCTGAGACTAGAGTGTCCCTCTCTGCGCTCTGCTCGGCCCTCTCCGCCTATAAAATATCCTGAGTGTCATGCCACTCAGGATCGCTATCATCAGTCTACTGCTCTCAGACCCTCCCTTTATAAGCTCCTCAGAATCGAGTCAATGTCTATAGGGTCATTCTGCTGCTATGAGCGGGACCCTGCAAGACAATCTGAAGCAAAGGTGCCCGAGGTGCACCGGCTCTCCCTCTGGCCCGAACTATCCTCCTAGCTGCAATGGGAGTGCCAGGAGTGACCACTGTCCAACCTCGGCCTCTAGGCCCCCCTCTGGCCTCGCGAACTGATCTATAAACTGGTGCCACTGGGGGGAGCAAGCCCATATATGGAAGGCCAAACTACGAGGAACCCGGCCGAAGGGATGTACCTCTACCCATCCCACGCGGTCGATGAGCTGCCTGTGGTGGAGCAGGAGATCAATGTAAGGGTCTCCTCGCCCCATATGCTGGCCATAAGCCGGTATGGTGTCGCCTCCATATCTGCTGTGGTAAGGGAGGCAACTGGCTGGTGAGGTGCTCTAAGCACCGACATATCTGACCATCTGGCTGCCCTCACAGCCCCAGGATCTGCCACCTCTACGCCTCTGCCATAGGGGATAAAATGCTCATACACCCAACTCATGACTAGAGTTGGGTGGCTCAATGACTGTCCCTGCAAATGGACCACCCTGTATAAATCGTGGTAGGTGGTCCCCAGAATGTCTGCACCCCAGGTGTATATCCGGCCATGCCCCTCTATCTGTGCAATGATGGGGGCCCAGCAGTATAACAAAGTGTCCCCTCCCTTGTCCCCGATCAATCTCGAGGCAAGGATCCCCATGATGGCCTGTCGAAATATGGGGATAGGCAAAGAAGGGATGGATCGAACTCTCACTCCCTTCTTCGACCCCGTGGAGATAGCTGCATCTCCCATGTAACCTGCCCACTGTGCAATCTGTGCCCGTGAGCCTGCCGTCTCTAATGTGAGTCTCCTCCCGATGATCGGGACCCCCAAAATACGGTAGACATCCTCCAACGTGATAGTCCACTCACCGCGGACCCCTGGCAGTCGGAAAGTGTTCCGATCTGCGTCCCAATATGAAAATAAGTCACAAAGGATGTGACTAGATGGTGTGACATGTGGAACGCGCGATATGCGCAGTATACCGGCCCTCTGTAGTGTGTCCTCCTCGTCTGGTGAGAGGGCATCCAGTACCCCTGAGAGCCAATCACACTCTCTCTCTCGGCTCCATCTGATGTATTCCTCCCTCGCTGCATACACCCAAAAACACACAAAACAGAGCAAGTTAATATCTGAACAATACCAAGAAGGTCATAAAAACATATAGAAGTGCAAGAAAATACAAGTGCAATCTCAAAAATTAAGTTCTTTTGCATTCTGTGCAAAACCGCCGCCCTGAGCAGGGAGGCGGTTTTGTAACCACCGCCTTAAGGGCGGCGGTCGTGTAACCGCCGCCCTGAATAGGGCGGCGGTCATGTAACCGCCGCCGCCTGCCGAGGCGGCGGTCGTGTGATCGAAAACCCGCGCGGGTTTCTAATCCCAAAAATCCCAAAATAAGTAAAAAAAGACCATTTAAACTAAAAATGGAGCCTACCCAGTAGGCGCCCCCCCTAGGTGGACCTTTTGAACCTAACATTTTCAAAAATAATCCCCCCATTACGACAAATTTAACATTTCAAATTAAAGGGGGGAAAAACACAAAATTGAAGAAAACCAACCTGTGATCTAGCGGGGTGGTGTTCCGCACGTGGAGGCATGATCACGATCTCACTACGAACGTTTCGACTCTACTCACGTGAGAAACCGTCACCGTGGGTCCCAGAGCTCAAAATCAATCAAATCAACTCACGCAAATGAATAGGAAAATGGGCCCACTTTCATATATATAGCACCCTATTTCATTTTAAAAAGACTTTTTCGCAGGTTTTGGAGCGCGATGGAGGTAAGTTCCTATCCCCGCACGAATGGTACGTTCTCATTCCCTATTATTTTAGCGTTTATTTTCTAAATTATTGTATCTATCTGCACTTGAGTTCTACTTTCGTCTTGCAGATGGCGGGAATCTTGGATGGCGTAAATTCAACACACGGACGTGTAAGGTATAACCTCTAACTTCCCATTTCGGGACTGCCATACTCGGACCCACCGTTTTATGCCTCTTCATGGCTAAAACGCTTCTCCGAGGGGGCAATATGTACGTACGCAAAATTCAGAAGTCTTGTCTTTGTGGAGCAGTGTAATAAGTTCCCCAATGATGATACGGAGTCTCCTCATGAGGTGTTCGGGATCCGTAAAATCCCTCGGAATATGCGTTAACATCCCGCATGCCCCGCTTAGCCCCCACACCCTTTGTTTTCCCTTTTTTTCCCTCTTTCTTTGGCCTCTTAGTCTTGATGTGAAAGCCAGCCGCCACCGATCGGGGTGGTGGTCTATGTAACCGCCACCACCTCGCTCGCAGCGGCGGTCTGTGCACGTTTTCAGACATGCTCTTTTGACACGACTCGCGTGAAATATCACGATTCACCAGCTTTTCTTTGCCGACTTGAGCATGCATTTATGTTTTTGGTCCCCTGGAATAGTGTTTTTCCTTTGTTTATTGTTTAGGAGTTCAATTTGGTTTTGGTTTTTGGGTGATTGAATTCCTATAAATGCATAGCTTGTGCTGAGGCAAAGAGCCACCACCATTTCCTTGTTAGAGTCTTCTCATTTTCAGTGGTTTGGTCTGTTAGCTTGCTTAGGATTGATAGTATAGTTCATTGCATCTTTAGTTAGATTGTTCAGCTGTTGGTAAGCCACATATCCAGCTTGTGCAAACAGTGTTGTTATTTTATCCAATCCATTGGAACAGAATAGCTTAGGAAGCCATTAAAGTTGCAGGTTTTGCTCTTCGAATAAGATAGTTATAGGTTCTGGTCGCTTCACGTTGCATGATTTGCAGTAAAATCCCGCTAGGAATCGCATAAGCCAAGCTCTGTACTCTTGCGCTGTCCCTCTCCTACTCGCATTCTCGGTCTGCATTTTGAGTTGTCCTTGTCCTAAAATCTACTCCTATCGGTGCTAGCATCACACGCTTTTCTGGATCCACGTGAACACGAAAGAACGAGGAGATCATACTGAGGGGACGAGATCATACACACCATCGGATTCGCCACTGTTCTGCGGAATCCAGGTTTTAAATTTCAAAGTTCTAGTTAAAATCATATCAAATAGAGTAGATAAATTGCTTCATTTCAGTGAATTCTATTCTCAATATTGCCAAGGAAGCTGTGAGGATTGATAGTTTCTGAGAAACTATGATTCACTCCTCACTTCTGAGGTAGGATTGAGAATCTTGCAGATAGATTAGACGAGCTATTTTATTTATTTAGAATAATTCTACAAATCACACAGGAAAATAACTACACTCGGTTATCTTGTCTGTTTTAAATTGTTATTTAATTATTATTTCTAGATACGCTTAAAATAGTTTGCTTTCCTTAAAATCGTTAAAAGATTTCTTAGAAGAATAAAAGTTATATATGTTAGATTTATTTCGCGTAGTTAGAATTTGCTTAAATTCTGATTAGATTTGCATTTTGTTTCGTATGACAATCACGGGACCTCAGGAGCCCAGGGAATATATATTTGAGCCAATCATACCTCAACCAAATCTTGTTACAGCAATAGTTGACATAGACCAAAATCTCAGAATACAAGTATTCCGAACAACCACAGATTTACAACTGATCAGCTCTCAGTTAAGAGGGTTAAACATAGAAGACGACCAAGCACACACGTTCTGGTCAAACCAACCAAACTACAGATTACCTTAGATAAACATTCGCATGACTATAGAGGGGTTCGAAAGAGAACAAACCTTTGGTTGTGATCCATTGGTCCCACAACCAGGTGCAGGAGACACTCTCACAGACATAGATACCAGTTTAAGGATCCAAGTTGCACGAACGCCTGTGAGATATTCTGAGAAGATCACGCAGTTATTGGTTCTAAACATAGAAGCTGAGAAAGCATATGATTATTGGATACTAGGGATTAGAACTTGATTTCGCGCATGACCATAACAGGACCGCAACAACCAAGAGTCTATGGTTGTGATCCACAGATCCCACAGCCCAACGAGTCCACAAGTCAATCAGATATAGACGTTGGCTTATGCACACTAGTATTCCAATCCACTCCACTTCCACCCATCATCATCGAACAATTGTCCTTACTAGATATAGCGGCTAACAAAGCTAGAGAATTCTGGACTAGGCCAGAGAATCATCCATAGAGTCAATTGTTTTCACCATCCACCATATGACCTTATCTGGGGACATACACGAAACTATCCCAGGTCATTTTCCACGTATTCCACAACCCATAGATCGAATCACGCTAGAGCTCGATATTGATTGGAGCCTTCGAGCAGTCATCCTTTCCGATCGATCTATCACACCAGTCCAAGTTAGAAGGGCCTTCTTTGCCTTAGATTCACAAATTCCACTAGTGCGTGTCGAAGACATTAGACTGCCTAACTAGTTTTCTGCATCCCACGCATATTCCACCCCCACTGGCTGTCTCGGCATGACCTCGGGAGGTCGGGTACGCGGAAGAGTCACTTGTAGATTCTCACGCTGCTTTGTCGCTTTTCCGACGTACGGTACCACATGCCGAGTTGAGCATGAGAGGTAGATACTTCACTTAAATCTACCACCCTAGGACCATGAATTTGATAAGGAGATCACACTAGATGCAATAATTTATGGTTGGTTAGTAAGAAATATCTTGATAGATACTGAGATGTTGAGGTGAACATACTCACTCTGGGAAGCACTGAGAATCAAATGGGGAGACCTACATTGCAGCCATCTTTAAATGTGTTGTATATGGAAAACAAAACTAAGGTAATGCCTATTGGGGTACTAAAGGATGCATCCATTATCATTCAAGGAGCCAAGTTTACTAGATAATTTGAGGTATTATAGCTTTTTGAAGTAGACAACTTTCCATCATTACTTGGGTGACCCTGGTGATGTGCAAACAATGTTGATTTGTGCTTTAATAAGAGATACATCAGTTTTGAGAATAAATATGAGTGCGTGATTATACCTCTATTTGAAAAGAAGGCAAATCCTTATGTTGATCCTTTGAGTGAAGAAGAGATTAATAAAATTTATACATAGACAGTGTGTGATCTAGAGAATTTAGAACCATCAAAAGAAGGATTTCTTCAGTGGGAGGATGCACAATCTATAAGTGACACTACTAGTGTTTATTGTGATAACTGGGCACATGACACATATGAAATGGTTGGGTGCAAAGTTAAAGGGTGAGTCATAAGGATGATTAGGCCACACATGGTGAGGCATTTAGGATTAGCTCAAGATACCAAGATATATTGGTGAAGGAAAGCCTGATACATTCTTGTGCAGTATGGAGACTCAGTGGTCGAATGAAGGAGATAGAAGAAACATGTTGGTCTATAATTTTTGTGGGACAACAATGAATTGGTGGGAAACACATAGAGATAACCTCTTGGAGTGGCGAGAAGTGAGAATCACCTTTTCCACTAGGTTCACTCATAGAAATGTACCTACACACATTTTTAATTTCATGGTAATAATTTAGCTTCTCATCACGTCCATACTTGTGAGATACTATTGGCACAGGGCCAGGAGGATTTACCACCATCCTTATTGGTACATAATTTCTACTCCACATTACATGGATGCGCATGCACCTGATATGTACATCCTAAGCTAAGAAGGAGACTACAAACTAGCAAGCGATGACTTTGGGTGTGATTCAAAATTTTTATTACTTTTCTACTAAGCCTCCATTTCATGAAGCTTTGTAGATAACGAAGTGCATCACATTGGGGGATAATGCGAAGGCAAAACATCTCATGTTAGAGCTGTTTAAAGAACCTGATCTTAAGGAATTCCTTGATCTAGAGGAGACATAAGAAATACGAGATGGGTCACACCTGGAAAGGGAAAGAGAAAGGAAATCTAGTATACATGATTGATGATGAAGAAGTAGACAACTTGGATGTTAGCCAAACTGAAGGTGCACATGAGGTAATGGATTCCATAGATGAGAAGGCATGCACGTACCGTGTCACCATGAAAATAAAGAAATTGAATATTGGAACAAAGGATAATCCCAAGGAAGCCATTATTGGTGATTATTGGTTCGAGCAAGAAGTGGCAAAGATCATCAAAATTTTGTGTTGTTTTTAAGATCTCTTTCTAAGGGGTACCATGAATTAAATGGTGTGCATATTTCTTTAGGAGAGATGAAGATAACATTGAAATAAGGCACTCGCCTTGATTAGGAAGAGGCCTTATAGGATGAATCTTAATCTGTGTGTGAAGGTGAAAGAAAAAATTGATAAGATGCTCAAGTCTTGAATAATTAAGCCTATTGAGAAATATGAATGGGTTAGACCCATGGTTATTAGTATCAAGAAGGATGGGAAGATCAAAATCTGTTTGGACTACGAGAGAACTCAATGCTCCATATTTGATAGATCCCTTTCCCACCCCTTTCATAGAGGAAATCCTTGAAGGAGTAGTTGGGTGTGAGATATATTCTTTCACATATGGTTTTTTAGGTTATCACTAGGTACACATCATGAAAGAATACAATCGATACTAAAATTTTCCTCCGTAATTTCTATTTCATTAATGTATGTATTAGGAATAATTAGTAGTGGTGTCGATAGAAGATAATGACACTTCCAATAATGTATAGTAAGGTAACAATCAAAATACAATAGGAATGTTGTCGTAAAAAGTAAATATTTATCGTAAGTGGTCCGGTAATGTTAATGTTAAAATGTCAAAATAGGGTCTACATTAATAGGAATTAGAAATATTATATTTGTAATAAGGACAAGGAGTGATGTTATAAATATTTTGTATATTAAATTTGTGTAATATCTATAAAGGTGGAACCCATGTGAGATGATAAGGTTTATCTTATCTTAGAAGATAAGCCTACATGTAAAGACAAGAGTTGAGGCATGGAATATGATTGGCCAGAAGAGATTTCCTATCTTATCTTAGAGATAGGGTGGATAAGCTTGAATTTCTATAAATAGAGAGGCCACCCCTTCTCATTTATCATAGAAAAAGATGCAATAAGTATTTTATGAATAAAAGATTTATTGTGAAGGTGTGTTAAGGAAGCCATCAAGAGGAGTAATTGTGAAGTTTCTCCCATAACTATTGCTGGAAAAAAAGTGGAGTTGGTAACACTTGGAATAATTCATGGGTGAGATTGTAACAATTTCGTGTTGATAATATATTTTATTGTTGTATTTCAGATTTTTCATCATTCTTTTATTTCATAGTTTGTGGTATTCTTGTGTTATGTCTCGTTATTGTGTTTCCAGATTACTACCACCAAACCAAAAGTTGTGCATTACTAAAATAATCATAGCATGAGGAGTTCTGGTGAAATATTATTAGTGTGTCAGATTAGTGTTAACATTTTGGTTCCATTGTTGGGACTATTCCTCGTTGGTAGATTTTCTGGAGAGATATTCCCACTTAGTCAGAAATCATTTGGAGGGTAACCTTGTTTTTACCATGTATAGTAGTTACCATGGTAAAGTCACTTTTTACCGTGAATAGTATTTACCATAGTAACTTCACTTTTTACCATGAATAGTATTTACCACAGTAACTTCACTTTTTACTGTGAATAGTGTTTACCACAGTAAAGTCAGTTTTTACCGCAATAAGTCAAGTTTTACCATAGTAAATATAAGTTTACCATGGTCATTCCTATTTTACTATAGAAAGGTGTAAAGTCACTTTCTATTATAGTGATTCCAATTATTTGTGCACATAAGTCTTTTTATTGTACTTGTGGGTTGGTATTTCACTATGGTTACTTTTGGAAATGAGAAAGATTCCAGTTTTTTCAGCCCAATCTAATGAAGATGCTCCCTCTTTCATTCAAGAATTTAAACGATCTTGCATTTTTAATGGCCTCACAAGAAGGGAACAATGGACTGAATTTTTTCCTACCTTTTTGGATGGTTCAACCCTTAGGTGGTTTGAAACACTAGGTGATAATGTTAAAAACTCATGGGATTTATTAACTGAAAGTTTTCTTGAAGAATTTGGTGAACAACAAAAATATGTAGATCTCATGATCGATATCACAAAGCTAGCCCAAGGAGAGAAGGAGAAGATAAGGGATTATCATGCTCGTGTTCTAGAGCTAAGGAGGAAGCTCAATGCCTAGATGTAAAAGGAAGGATTAGCGGATAGGTTGATGAATGGCATGGATAATCTCTTTTGTAATCACTTCATTCTTGGGATGAAGCCATATATTAGACAAAGAGTGAAGTATGACTACTTAGTAACCCTTGACTAAGAAAAGGAGATTACAAGAAGGAAAGAAGAAAGTATGGAAGAGGAGCCTAAGGAAATTGTTGCTAAGGTGGAGCCTATACCAACATCTTTGGTCCGAAGCCACAACCACTCTTGGTGAGTACAAATCTTCCCCCTAGTACATCTGTTGAGTATGAATATTTTCTCAAGAAGATGGGCCAGTTAACTATTAATCTTCTTCAAGGAAAGGAATATAGTTCCCAGGGAGGAGATAGAGGTTCAAAAAAATGTATATCTGAAGTTGTATGTTATGGTTATCATAAAAGGGTCATTATATGTATAATTATTCAAATAGAGCTTCTACATTGGTACAAGAGATAATGATAAAGGAAAATCACATGTGAATTCTTTTGATGTAGTAGATAGGAGCATAAATAATGAAGCATATGTGTTTGTAACAAAAAAGAAAGAAATAAAAAGATAACCAAGATGGAAATGATCCTAAGAAAATGAAAAGAGAAACTAATAAGAAACATAGGAGAAGAAATTTGGGTGTGAAATATTTTTTTAATTTCACGGGGCAAGGACCATACTCCATCTTAGAAGATCATGTCCAAAAGGCCTACAAATATTACATATGGTCAAATTCTTGTTATGTCTTTTGCGAAGAGGCGGGAGTTGTGAAGTGGAATCAATGCTCGGTAAAGGAAGGAGGTTAAGGTACATGTTTTGGAGGTAGAGGTGGATCCCTACACTCCACAAGCTGAGGTATTATGTAATGGTATTTCAATTCATGATGTCTTAGTAGATGGAAGTACTTGTAGTAAATGTAATGTCCGAGTATGTAATGAATATGTTGGGTTTGAAAATCGATCGACCCTCAAAAAATTATGTTAAGGTCATTAAATAAGGGAAAAACTAAACCAGAAGGTGTTGTTTCAAATGTGGCAATATCTATCATGGGTGTTGTATGTGTGGTAGACTTCTAGGTGATGAAGAATGGTACTTGTTGCATACCTAATGTTGTTGGGAAGGCCATAGCTAAGGAGAGTTCATGCAAGAAACTAATGGAATGAAGGCCTCATGACACTTGAATGTGGCAAAGAGAGGGTGAAGATAAACATGATCCCTCGGCATCATAAGGTAGAACTTGTGGATTCAAGTGATGAAACTGATGATTGGACATCCTTTGATTACTCTAGTACCAGTGAAGTGGACACAAAAGATGAAGAAAGTGAGGTTGATGTTTAGGACATGGATATCCTTCAATCACACCGACTCATGAACCCATAAAATTATCTGAACAAGAAATTGATGATCATCTCCAACAAATAAAGATTAGTGATGTTGTTATGGAGGCGAGAAGGAATCTTACCTCAAGCTCTTTCAAAGTTGCATGCACTTATTCACTTTTGATTACAAGGAATTTGTCAAATAAGTTGGATAGAACACTCTATTGAGTTGGTAGATGGTGTTAAGTCCATAAAGTAAATTCCATATAGAATGAATCCTAATTTCTCCAAGACTGTAAAAGAAGAAATAGATAATTTGCTTGATGTAGGATTCATATTTTTGTGGAGAATTCAGAATGGGTTTCTCCCATTATGATCTCAATAAAAACTAATGGAAAGCTACACATTTGTGTTGATTACGGGAAGCTGAACAAGGAGAAAAAGAAGGATCATTACCCTCTTCCATCTCAAACTAGATCTTGGATGAAGTAGCTAGTCAAGAGTGTTATAGTTTTGCAAATGGCTATAATGGATAAAACCAAGTTCGTATAGTAGAGAAAGATAAAATGAATACTATGTTCACCACTCCTTGGGGAACGTTTTCTTATAGAGTTATGCCATTTTGGTTGTGTAATGCTCCATCAACATTCTAGCGATTGATGAATAGGTTTTTGAACCCTACATTAGAAGCTTCATCGAGTATTCTTGGATGATTTTTACATCTATGGGAGAAAAATGGACCACTGCACTTGAGATGGAGACAACATTTCAAAGGTTATATGGAGCATAAATCTCACTAAACCCCTGTAAAGTGTGTCTTTGGATGTTTAAAGGCATTTTGTTAAGGCATATTGTATCTAGAGATGGTATTGATCTTGATCACGATAAAGTTTCAAAAATCAAAGAGTTACCATTTCTATGAATAGAAGAAAGTTGAGTTCATTTTTAGGCCATGTGGGTTACTATAGAAGGTTCATAAAGAATTTATCAAAGCTTGCACAGCCACTAACCTAGTTCTTGAAGAAGGATGTTACTTATGAACTAGGAAAGAAAGAACATGAAGATTTTGAATAACTAAAGGAAGATTTGGTTTCTTTTCTTATTTTAAAAAATCCAGATAGAGCAAGCCATTAATTGTGTATACCGATGCTTCGGATGTAATACTAGGAAGTACTCTAAGCCAAAAGGATGCAAATGGAAATGATCATCTAGTTTACGTTGGGAGAAGACAAATGAGAAGTGCTATGGTAAATTATACCGTAACTGAAAAAAGAGGATCTAGCTATCATTTTTGCTATAAAGAAGTTTAGAAATTACTTGCTAGGGCAGAAATTTATAGTTGTAATAGATCATTAGGCTCTAAAATATATTATAAATAAGCCTAACCCATCAAGAAGGATAGAAACATGGATAATTTTTCTAAAAGAATTTGAATTTGATATTATAGATAGGCTAGGAAAGAAACATGTTGATGCAGATGCACTCTCTCGAGCCTATGTTGGTTTAGGTTCATCTTGTGATGATGATGATTTACCGATGCAACATTGTTATCCCTTAACACAATCCCTAGTGAATACATAGATATTTGGAATTATCCGAATTATTTCAAGTTTTCCGATGGTGCCAATGAAAATACTAAGATGAAGATTACTCAAGCCAGTCATCCATATTCTATCGTGTATGGAGTATTATTTCATATAGGGCCTAATGGACAGTCTGAAGAGGGCAGTTGGACGTGATCAAGGTAAGGAGACAATGGAAGAATTCCACAATGGTAAATATGGAGGAAACTTCTCTGGAAAACTTACAACAAGAAGGATCTTGGATGTAGGTTATCACCGCCCACTCTTTTTAGAAATTTTATAATTATTGTAAGACATGTGATATTTTCAAACACATGGAAACTATAAGACTTCATCAGCTCCATTATTCCCTATTCTTCCACTTGGTCCCTTTGAAAAGTGGGGAAAATATATTATATGTCCACTTCCAACTACCCCACGCCAAAATAAGTATATTGTAGTTGTCATAGATTATTTAACCAAGTGGGTTGAAGCTAGGCCCTTGAAAATAGTTTCCATGGATGAAGTGGCAAGGTTCATGTATGAACACATTATCGCCAGATTTGGTTTTCCATTAGAAATTGTAACAGATCAAGGAAGCCACTTCATTAATGAGGTGGTAGAGGCCCTAGTAAACAAGTTTTATATTAAGCACAGGAAGGAAACAACTTAAAAGCCAAGTAAAAATGGATAGGTGGAGTGAACAAATTATGTATTGTGTCAAATCCTAGCAAAAGATGTAGATTTATAGGTACATAAGTGGGATAAAAGGATTCATGTAGCATTGTGGGAATATAGGGAAACAACAAAGTCAACAACATGATACTCCCCATTTCAATTGGCTTATGAAATTGATCCAGTTCTTCCTATTGAGTTTGATATTCCCACTATGAGAGTTATGAAAATGAAAGGATGGATGAAAGTGATTTAGTAAAGGAAAGGTTGGTACATCTTCATTTGCTAGAGGAAATGAGAGAAATAAAAAGGATACAAGCTATAAGAAGAAAATGAAGCAAAAGGAGTACTTTGATCAAAAGATCCTCTAGTCTCCATTTCAGGTGAATGACTTGGTCCTAGTATATGATTCTCGATACAAAAAGAGGAGGCATAGAAAACTTCTTCCCAAATGGATGGGGCCCTACAAAATAGTAGTTGTGCATGAAAATGGTACATATTGACTAGAGGAATTGGATGGTACTCCCATTACAAAATGGGTCAACCATGATAACATAAATATTTTCCAGGGCATTGAATAGTCTAATCCGAGGATGGAGTATAAGATAGGAGGGGGAAGATGTCAACACTAAAATTTTCCTCTGTAATTTATATTTCATTAATGTATGTATTAGGAATAATTAGTAGTGGTGTCGATAGAAGATAATGGTGCTACCAATAATGTAAGACGGTAATAGTCAAAGTACAATAAGAATGTTGTGGTAAAAAGTAAATATTTGTCGTAAGTGGTCCGGTAATGTTAAAATGTCAAAGTTAGGGTAAGTAGAGAAGTAGGGTCTACATGATTAGGAATTAGAAATATTATATTTGTAATAAGGACAAGGAGTGATGTCATAAATATTTTGTATATTAAATTTTTGTAATATCTATAAAGGTGGAACCCATGTGAGATGATAAGGTTTATCTTATCTTAGAAGATAAGCCTACATGTAAAGACAAGAGTTGAGGCATGGAATATGATTGGCCGGAAGAGATTTCCTATCCTATCTTAGAGATAGGGTGGATAAGCTTGAATTTATATAAATAGAGAGGCCACCCCTTCTCATTTATCATAGAACAAAGTTGTAATAAGTATTTTATGAATAAAATATTTATTGTGAAGGTGTGTTAAGGAAGCCATCAAGAGGAGTAATTGTGAAGTTTCTCCCATAACTATTGCTGGAAAACAAGTGGAGTTGGTAACTCTTGGAATAATTCATGGGTGAGATTGTAAAAATTTCGTGTTAATAATATATTTTACAGTTGTATTTCAGATTTTCATCATTCTTTTATGTCATAGTCTATGGTATTCTTATGTTATGTATGTTATTATGTTTCAAGATTACTACCACCAAACCAAAAGTTGTGCATTACTAAAATAATTATAACACGAGGAGTTCTGGTGAAATATTATCAGTGTGCTGGATTAGTATTGACAAGACCAGGAGAAGACTACTTTCACCACCGAGTGTGGTATTTTTCCTATACATTTCTGCCCTTTGGATTGAAAAATGCATTGGCATTATTCTCATGCATTGTAGTGTAATCATTCTAGGATTTCATTCACAAGTTCTTACAGGTATATCTAGATGATTGGGTGGTATATGGCTTAGTCAAGGATCACTATGATAATTTGAGGCTTATGTTTTAGAGGTATAGGTAGTTGATCATATTTTTTTAAATTAAAAAGTGCATTTTTACTAACCTTTTGACACCTTGTTGGGACCAATCATCTACAAGGAAGGATTGTTGGTAGACCCAGCCAAGATAGTTGTGATCTTGGGCTTGGAAGATCCTACCAATCAAAGTGAGGTGCACGTATTTTTGGGTCACACACAATACTATAGGAAATTCATCAAAGGTTATGTGAATATTTCCGTGCCCCTGGAAGATTTACTCAAGGATAAAGGGAAATTTT
Organism: Taxus wallichiana var. yunnanensis; assembly: GCA_018340775.1. Lineage (NCBI taxonomy): Eukaryota > Viridiplantae > Streptophyta > Pinopsida > Cupressales > Taxaceae > Taxus > Taxus wallichiana. The sequence continues at coordinate 365,489,994 of CM031242.1, read as the reverse complement.
ATTGGGGTGATGCGTAACAACAAAAATTTGAGTCATTGAAGGAGGGGCTTATACGAACCTATTTTGTGCTTTCCTTCATGGGATAAACCTTTTCATGTTCTTGTTGATGCCTCTCGCATGGTGATTGATGCAATGTTAAAAAACCAGGAGAAGGAATTATGGATCATCCTATTTGTTTTATAAGCAAGAATTTGACACCCATGGAGCATAATTACACAACTACTAAGCGTGAGGCTTTGTCCATGATTTATGCTTCGCATAAATTGAGACAATACTTATTAGCTACTCTATTTATTTTCTATATAGATCATATGGCGCTCAAGTATTTGGTCAACAATCTTGTTTTACAAAGGAACATTTGTAGATGGATCCTTCTATTCTAATAATTTGACTTCACAGATGTTGAGAAACCAGGTAAGAGGAATTCAAGGCATGATAATTTATCAAGGATTAATTTTGATGGGGACATGTAAAGCATATAAGACACTATGTTAGATGCACAATTTTTAGATTAAACTACACGCCACCGATAGATTTGGAAGATATTACTGTATTTTTGCGTACTAAACACGTGCTTGAAGGAATGAAGACATTGAAGAAGAAGTAACTTGCAATATGAGTGATGCCTTATCAGTTGATTGGTGGAGACTTGTATAAAATGGGAAGAGATGAGATCTTTCACCATTGTGTACTTGAACATGAGTTTGAAGCCATTATGGAAGAGACCCATTATGGTATTGTAGGAGGACATTATGCAAGAGATGCTATAACGCATAAAATATTTATCATTGGAATTTGGTGGGAGACCTTGGACAAGGATACCAAGGAGTATGTAAAAGCATGTGATCATTGTCAGTGCCTTAGAAAACTTAGACATAAAGATAAGATGCCACTTAGACCTATTGTGAGTGCGGAACCTTTTGAGAAGTGGGATATTGAATTTATGGGTCCTATTTCACCACATGCACATAAGGTTGGCACACATTACATTATTACTTGTATATACTATTTGACAAGGTGGGTAGAGGTTACACCTACCAAGGACTATACTATAGCTACAAAGTAGCAATATTCTTATGGGAAAACATTATTAGTAGGTATGGCTACCCATTAAGCTTGACAAGTGATAGAGGAACTCATTTCTTGAATGAGACTATAAGAATTATATTGGAAAATTTTATGGTAGGATGCCATAAAACCAATCCTTATCACCCTCAAGCTAATTGTACTATAAAAGATTATAACAATATTTTGGGATAAACATTGACAAAAATATGTGATGTTGGAAGAAAATATTTGGATGATAAAGTGTCATTGTACTTTGGGCATACAAGACCAATTATCAAAGGTTGAATAAAGCCACACCCTTTTAGTTGGCATTTGGTGTGCAAGAAGTAGTACTACCAGTTGAATTTATGTTACCATCCCTATGTATGGTTATACACACAAGTGGACTTGATAATGAACAAGCTATGGAAGAGTGCATTAACAAACTAATGTAGTTAGATGAGAGGTGCACCATTGTGTGTTGGAGCCAAAAGAATGAGAAGGTGAGACAAAAGGCCTAGAATGATAGGCACATTAAGAATAAGACTTTTGCAGTTGGAAAGATGGTCCTTCTCTATGACTCCAAGTTTGTGCACCACCCAAGAAAATTGAAGGTGCATTGGTTTAGATTTTGTAGTAACCAAGATACTTGAATCAAGCGCATGTTAGTTACAAGTGCTAGATGACACCATGTTTCCCGGTTACTTCAATGGGAGTAGGTTGAAGCCCTACTATAAATAAGTCTTCTTAGTTTTATAAAAGGTAGTATTGTCATTTAGATTAGATTTCCTTTTCATGTGTTTCTTTCCAGTCATTGTTATGCTTTGTTATTTTATTTCCTTGTTTTGTTGTAATAAACACACTTGTGTGTAGGAAGTTGATTAATATCTATTGATTTCATGCATAGAGGACCACACATAATTTTAGTGTGGGGGAAAACTAGGTACAAGTGCAAAAAAAAAAAAAATGAAATCCATTGGTGTTGAGAAAGTTATATATAGGATGGCATGGATGACACAGTACTTCCGTGATATAAGGATTTCATTCAAAAAGTTGTTATAGGTGCTAAGGATGATGGTGCTCATAAGGAAATTTATCAAAATGAATACCACATGTGAGAAAAGGGTCACATAGTGTAATGCAAGGTAGGAAACAACATGGTGAACTACTTGGTATGAGGCACAAAGGATTATGTACTTTGGTCCATAAGGGCATGTGTAAGGAGGTTTTGGCACGGGAAGTAGGGGGTGCGCTAGAAGGTTACAAATGAATCGTGAAAGAAAGCAACAAAAAGTGTGGAAAAAGTGAAAAATTATAATTAAAGATGAGTATAGTGGTAGGTGGAGTAATTAATATGGAAAATTTGAAAAATATATAAAAGGAGTATAAGTGAATTCATTCTTACCTTGTATGTTATAGTGTTTGATCCTTGAAGATAAAATGTTGAAGTGTGAATGAGTGCAAAGTGTGATTGTAGAAGAGATTCCATTGAACTTGTACAAATTTGGTCATGACCAAATTGGAGCTCCTTCAAGAGAAGTGTGAGAGCAAGTAAAAGGCATGAAAAGAGTAGGGTTTGAGGAGCTAGGGTTTGGAAAGAAGAAATCATAGAAAGGGCACAGAGACAACAAAAGGTAGAAAAACACAAGGGTAAGTTGTGAAAGTTGGACATGGCACCAAAAAGAGCACCTGTAGTGGCCACAAGGAGCAAAAATTAGAAGGACCCAGAAGTGGAAGTAGAAGAAGCACCCGAAGAGATATTTTCCAAAATGTAGTATCCCAAAGGCATGGTTATGGGGCATGTTTTGGATTCCCATGGTTGAAGAAGTAAAGTGAGTGATTATAATCATCACACCAATTCAAACAAGGATCAGATAGAGAAATAGTTGATAAATAAAAATAATCTACTGGATGAAGATGATAAACCTATTTATGATGATGAAGGATACAAGACCTTAGAGAAGGTGGGGATTCTACAAATCTATGAGTTGCTATATTTTGGAAAATAGAGTGAATTTACCAATTAATCATATCAAGCATCATGAGGACTTATTTTACTTCATGGGAAGACAAGTGCGAATCATGACACCACTTATTGGGAGACTTACATGGTTGCGAAGCTCGGGAATTGAAATCGCCACCGATATAAGACGATGAAGTAGGTGTGGAGGCCACGACAATTGAGATGGCATACTAGAAAGGAGGGAGTGTGATGGATATCTCAAAGGTAATTGATCTTGTTGTTAATATTTCCATGTATCTTTTGACCAAATTTAATAACCAGGAGAGATGGGGTCAAGTGAACAAGAAGTGGCTCCACATCACAAATAAAGTAGTAGAGAGGATGGTCTATAATCTTGATGCATTCATCATAGAAGGAATTATCGAGGAAGCATGCATGAGTGACAAGATTACATAGTTCATGCTCCTCTTATATATTGTTTTTGTAGAGGTGGGGGTACCAGATGACCCTAAGGACAAGATGTGGAAATACCCACAAGAGAATTAGTCATTGGCTTAGAGAGGCTAACAAAATACATAGGCGATGGAATGATGGGTTTTTATAAGATCATCTTTGGAGATGTGGTATAGGATAATGTGTGAGGAATTCAAGCATGAGTGGTGCATACTAAGCAACTTGTCTCTGATGTTGGATGGGAATGAGAAATTTTTACTTTACAAGCACTCTGCATTGGGATATTTTTTTATGAAGAATGGTAAGAAGATCCCTTGGTTTAAGTTGTCATATTCCTTTATAGTGCACTAATTCCAAGCTTTAGTGAATATATTTTCAGATGCATAGAAGATAATATTGATGTGGAAAAGGTAGACTATGACTACCATACACTACAGAATACTTATGTGTATCCTAGTAAGTCAACTTATATTGAGACTATGATATTAGATGATATCATCATAAACTCTATGAATTTAGTAGTCGGGAAGATAGATGTAGCTAAGGTATACATCTACCTTAAGCCTAGGTTGGTTAATGGAAAATACATTGAGGAAGAGTTTAAACTCTTGAAGCTACCTAAGGAAAACATATAGTTGTAATAAGATATGAGCATGAGGACACCCCTCCAAGGAAAGAGGAGGAAGAAAATCCTAAGGATGAAGAGGAAGAGATGGAGGATAGTGGCAGGCTTGAGCATGACACCGAGAAGACAACCAACTATATGCACCAAATGAATGTGTGAGGATACTCCTCGAGGTAGAAAGAAGAGGTATGAATTAACCTTGAGTCCGAGGAGACAAAAGAGGAACAAAGTGACACACACAAGAGAAATATGAGAATAAAAACCAAGGAGAATAGTGGTGGTGAAAGAACCTCTAAGAAATGAGAAGGTCATCGAGAAAACATCGGTCAAGCCGAGCCCAAAGAAGAAGATGAAGAGAAGGCATAAGCTCATGACTCATAATGATAGTGAGGAAGAGGGAATGTTGGATGAGGATGCATGCAACATAGGGGCATCACCTATTGTTAATGTGGAAGATGAAGTAGAGAAAAAGGATGAAGATACCCACCATGATGAATAAGTTCTTAGTGAGTGCGAAGAAGAAGGCCCCATTGGAGGAGATGAAGAAAAGGAAAGGATTTAGGTGAACCATCCGGGGTGCATGGGGAAGCTTCGGAGAGAGAAGAAGGTATTTTTAGTCATAAAACACACATATACCTATAGGTAGATGGTCTAGTAGCTAAAGGGGAGAAGAAGTTGTGTGCACAACGGACTAGGGTATGTTAATAACCCCACTAAAATCATTCACGTGAAATTCCATAGTACAATCATTGCTAAGAAATTATATGATTGGGAGATGATAGAACCCAAGGGTATGAACATGCATACAAGAAATATGATGAGATGGAAAATTCAGATGCACATGGATAAACCTACATTCGATGTCTCATGAGGGAGCATATATAAGGTGTATGATGAAGAAGGCACCCAAAGTAATCCATGTAACAATAAATATGACCAAGTTCATGGATGAACATGACAACAATGCCTTAACAAAAATGGTGGAAGAGGTGGCTCGAAGAAATTTGGATAAGGTGGCCATGCTCGAGGACATTGTTAGAGGATAATAAAAATAATGAAAAAAGTAATGAAGCAACTAACTAACGAGGCACGTAACATAGTTGTGAAGTGTAAGAAGGCTATTCTAGAATTTTTACGCCAATATTAGAGATGAAATTTTGGAAGCACATCCATCATTTGATGAGAGAACATAGAAGGTGTACCCTTCATAATTGTATTTTCTACAAGATTTGGTTCACATGCTACTTCAGGAGAAGCCAACCATGCAAGGGGTAGCTCAAGCAGACACTGTGGTGAAGAAAGAGAATAATAATAAAATTATAGCATGCAATATTATGGATTATGATGCCATGCTGCAAATGTTGAAGGATGAACTGAAGAAGGTAGGTTTGGCACTAAACAACTGCCAAAATATAGAACATGTCTGTAAGGTGTATGTAATCTAAGAATAAAATTAAGTGCTCATGGCTAAGAAGGATGATGCGTTTGGAAGAGAAGAGAAAATATTTGTGATTGTGAAGAAGCATGACATGCTTAAGGCAACAAGGGAGCCACATGAAGTAATAATAAAGGAGTTGGGTCATTGGTGGCATGAAGAATGGATTTCATGGAAGGAAAGATTTTGGGCTGGTTGGAGTGACAAGGAGATCAAGCACAAAGGGGAAGATATGACTCTAGAGGAGATGGAAGGGATAGTTGGGATAATCCCAAATACAGTGAAAAAGGGGTTAGTGGAATGGAATGAGTTGGAGAGAATGATTAACAAAGAGTACCCTGAGCTTTTGATTCCAATTGAAGAGTAGGAAAACAATATGCACTTTGAGAATTCCTCCATTATTTCATACTTTCATTCTTTATAAAAAAAATCTTTATTCATTTATTATTTGAGGTTGTAAGATGAGTCAACCCCATTGTCGAGGGTGGAAATGTAATTAGTGTGGGGTAATTTTAGATTGAAAAAATGGATAAGTATAAAGAGCACATGGGAAAGTGAGGAGCACAAAAGGGGAGTGTGTATGTGTACAAGGGCCAATAAAGTGGCACATGGAAGTCTCACACCTTGGAAGATAAAACTCAGGACTTAGCTGATTTTATGTTATAGGCTAAAAATAGAAAATAAAATTTGGAGTGTGGACCAAGAAAAGGATAAAGGAAGGATGAATTGGTGGCCAAGGAAAGTCTATTTTGGGATAAAGAACATGTATTATGAAGATGAAAGATCATATATGGATCGAGATATTAATAGGATTAAAGAAAGTCTTATTTATAGATAGTCTATTATTAGCTGATGTACAAAAGAATGCATGTAGTCTATTTTGAGGATGCATGTGTGGTGAAGGAAAAGTCCCAACCTATATATATTTTTGTATGTAAATTTTGGGAACACAATTATCACGTCCTATTTTTCATGTCGAGTGTTGAGAGTATTTGTATGCAAGGTTATGGATTAGGGTTTGATGCTTGTGCATGTTCCAGTGCCTAGTTATGGTGATGTATTCAACTTCGTTATGTAATACTTTATTATAATGGATTATGGAGGATAGATTATGGTAATTTATGTATCTAAATATGGTGATTACATAGTGAAATTGATCTTAATTGTTCTATGATATGTTATGTTTCTTATTACATGTGTTTCCATTATAATCTCATGATATGGCATTTGTAATAGTCTGCACTTAGATATTTTCCTGTTATTTGGTTATGGTGAATATGCATGCTAACATATTAAAAATAAAATACAAAGGAGGGACTTGGTAGCTTCACGCGCTTGGTGAATGTTTAGATCTATGTGAATGAGGTGCCAACACACATATCATCTGATTGGGTGAATAAAATACTACATTGAATTTCTTCTTTATTCATTCTACTTCCTAACTATACCTTTCTTAGGTTATGATAAGTTCCCAAATTGTATTCCACAACATCTCTAGGTGCATGGATAGGATTTCTCATAACTCTTCTTGTGTTGTCAAAATTTGATTCGAGGCTAACAATGCTTCTAAGGATGGTGTTTTTTTCAACTGAATTATATCCTTCCTAAAGAGGGTTTCCTTTCCTTCACATAACACCACCATAGGTTCAAGTTTAATGAGTTGATTGGTGAATTCACCTCTAAAATTAAAGAACCATTGGATCGAGCATCATCTTCAAAAACTTTTCAATTCTAAATGTTATTAGGGACTAAGAGCCTAACCAAGTAATTCTACTTCATAATTTCAATATGGGGACACTATTTCATTATCATACTAAGAAGATAAGATAACCAATTTTTAGTTGTTGCATTCTCGAGTTATCTCATGGTAAGAGGATATTGAAAGAATCAAAAATTTGATGAGATCCCGAATGCATTTTATATTTCTTTAGCCTATGGTTTTTTGTTGCATATAATTTTCTAACTTGTTGTACAACAAACTAAGAATCTCATTTTAAAATGATATATTTAATCCCATTCCTCCATGAAAATATTAAACCAAGGATCAATGCTTCATATTCAACTATATTATTAGTACAATGAAATTTTAATTTGAAATATAAATTGAAAGAACTATGGTTTAGAGAATACAAAAAGATCTAGCTCCATTTCCAATTAGAACATGCTCCATAAAAATTCATATTCAGAGGACACTAACATACTCGAGGAGTGAATTTATATCCATACATTTAGCTTGAAATCAATATAACCTATAAAGTTACTTAAGTCTCTATAAAATAAAAATTAATACTTCATAAGAAGCGTTCAGAGGGTCTTTAATAAGGTACAAATTTTATCCTCTCTATGTAGCTTACCTATATTTCCCTCAAAGGATTTGGAAACAATTTTAAATTTCCTTTGAATCAGTGTCCCCTACTGATGGAAGCCCATTTTCTTGAAAAAAACATACCCCATTTAATAGGAGGTCATATATAACCACATTCATAGTTAAATATTTGTTAGGATAAGGAGAAATATGCACTACCAAACCTTTGACATATCCAACAATAGGTACCTCTCTAGAATCCATGGAAAAACACTTCCCAAAATCAACTATTATTTTGATGTTCAAATCATTCATGACTTCTAATGGCATGATGTTGTAGGAGGCCCCTAAATCAAACATGCAATTATGGAGAAGCCACTCATTGACAATAAGAGTGGTAAAGAAAGGATCCACATCCAATTGTGACTCTACCAAGAGAGGTACCCAAATACACTTCTGGGGGTTCTTATGTGTTTTCTTGGTCTTCTTTTATTTCAACTTCAACAATAGTGGGGGAGTCACCATATTACTTGCACTCCTTTCTTTGACAACCACATCCTCCTAAAACCCCAAATATTCAAATACCATTCTTTTGTGTTCTGGAATCCTAAGTAATTCCACAATAGGTACAATGATTTTTATTTGACTTAGGATCGGGCGATGTCACATCACATACTTAGGTAAGGATGTATTAGGGGAAAGGGTGACTTATTTTTTGATGAGATATTGTCCCGTATTGCTTGGGATGAGGCAAAAGTACTTGGTATTGAGATAATGATATGGCCTTTATCTATCATGATTCTCTTGGGAGTATCTTTCAGGATATTATTCAAAAAGGCATCTTTGTCTTGAGGGTTGGGATAGGTACCTTAAATTGTTTTTTATGAAGGTTATATTCCTTCTCTTGGTCAACAAAATCATTCATTAATAATTATGTATCCTCTTCGAAGAAATTTTACCATTATATTGTTTAATCATTAATGTTCTTAGATATTCAAAGTCATGATTTGAGAGATCAAATTATTGAGCCATACCAACATCATAATTAAATACAAAGGGAGGGAGGATACCTGATGGGTGAAATCCCAAAACTATTCCACAATTTTGGCATACATGAGGTTAGTATAAGTGGCCCATTGCATTGAATCTTTTAGACATTACATCATACATATATCACCAAAATCAGCTTAATAATTGTTATCATCATCCTCTTAAATAGGATACTCACAAGGATGTTGAGGAAATAAACATTTATCACACCAATCAATAGTGTGCTCCTCCTCTACCATAGAAACTCTTTCTATTAAAGGATCAAGGAATGCTTTTTTGTCTTTGAATGCATGTTTTTTATTTCTTGAACCCATAGGTCCCTTCCCTCTATCCTCAGCCTAGTGATCTCCTTTGGGATGATTCCCAAATCTATTATGTCTAGGGGCTTGATGTTGAGCTTGAGGATTTGGTGTTAGCCCTTTTTTTTCTCTATCAAGTTTTTACAAGATCTCCTTGACTACCCTAGCCAAGGTTTTTATCACCTCCTCTAAATCCATAGATTTGTTTACTTGAAGCTTTTCTAGATTCACCAACATGATACCTTCTCTCTTAGGAGGCTTCCTAGGTGATTTGATAGTATTTTCTATTTGTATTTCCATAGAGAAATCTTACCTCAAAGTTTGAACGGACTTATCTCTCAAACAATAAGCTATTTTTTTCAAAAGCATAAGAGTATTTAATTAAACAAGACTCATCATTGGGTCTTATATTAGTCGATAATCTAGTCAATGTCTTATTGATCCTCGTGTTGAATTCCTAAACACATTCATTAGGATTATTATTAATTTTTAAAAATTCTAATAGAAGAAACATGGGATTAGTTCTATCACCATATTTCAATATAAAAGCATTCTTCATTTCAAAACAAGAGTCAATTAAATTTATAGGTAATGAATTGTACCACTCTCTAGCATCTTCTTGTATGTATAAAAAATTTAACATAAACATCTTCAAACTCAACTTCATAATCATCCATGATATTTTGGAAGAACTTGATATGTTGATCTCCACTAATAGCATTGTTCCCTTAAAATTGAGGCAATCTATTTCTGATCTCATTTGGCACTTCATTAGGATATCCTACCATACCATTGAAATTGATTGTTTTATATGTAGTGACCACAAAAGGAGCTCTTGGTGGAGGGTGATCCATGTTATTTGGTGGTGGATTTTCAAATGGAGGATTAAAATGGTGGGGAACTAGAGGTATTTGGGGTAGAGGAGTATGGTCCACACAATGAAAGTCTTTGGGGGATTCACTTTCACATAAAACTCTATTTTCTTGGGTAAAAAAATGTGGAAGCTGAGGAATACCCTTTCTATTTGTAGGAACTAAACCTTCTTGAAACAAAGAATTCAAATATACTTGAGGACTACATGTATAGAACTATTAGATGTAATAGAGTAATATTCTACTAAAGGAGGATCAAATTCATAAGATTTAACACCTTTACCTCTTGAACTTTGACCACCCACAAGTTTCCAAATTTGTTTTCTTCTTAAATGTGCACTTTCTAATTTTGGGAGTAACCTTCTAGCAGGATCGATCTGAAAAATGATCTTCATCCTTCCATTTTTGAAAAGGGGAGAGTTAATCAACAAGGTGGGTAGGATGAAAAAATTGCACTAGTTTAACACATATTTTCTTTGAAAGGTGGAGTCACCACTAGGGCCTTGCACCCTAGAGATATAGATCAACAAATATTTTTTAGAAAAAACTATTGCATAACCCGGTAGGTAAAAAATTCTACAAATATTTTGGTATTCACAATAGTCTTGCTAACCAACTTTTAGTATCCTCTTAGAAACACAAGTTTTATGCAAAGCCTTTTTATAATTGGAAATTTACATATAACACTTGAAAAATGGTCTCTATTTACATAACCTTATCAAAGTTTGTTAAAGGTAAGTATTCTTAACCTTTTTGGAGTAAAATGGTCCCAACAACAATGACATAAGTGTGTTTTCTCCTAATTTTACACCCTGTGGCCGAGAACACTTTAAGAGTGTAGGAAGGCTTAGATGATGAATGAATGTGTGATACATGTCGTTTACAACCAAGGACATGTCTAACATTCTCTTTATAATGAAGATATTAGGATTACTAGAAGGCACGTATAAAGGGGATGGACTGATCTGCTATTTTTGGTTATTCCTTAAACTAGGGTGAGAGGAACCATTAGGTAACCTGAATGGAGAGAGGATAATTTACACTTATTTCCTCTTGATTTGTCAAATGATGGGTCAATCTAAGCTAAATATGGCCATGAATATAAATTTATTTGCAAGATTTGTCACAAAAATGTCATATATACTTAGTGCATTAGGCACAGTGAGTTACTAGAGACATCATAGTTCAGTTATTCTTGCATCACTTTTGATGGGAATCGGGTATGAAGAAGTGTCTTCAATGATCCTTGGATATAGAAAAACATGGTGGTAAATGGATCTTTTAGATGGAAGTGTGATGGTGTGGGAAAAAATATAGTAGGTTTGATTTATAAAAGAGGGGGGGTAAATGATGATTGATTTCTTGCAAAAAAACATCAACAACTACCATGACAACATGTTGTCCTGGAGAGTAAAGAACATATGATTAAGTAGTGAAAATTCTCAAAAAAAAGATTTGCATTCATTAATACTCAACAAATGCAAATATTTTCAAGACAATATTTAAAACACTTAACATAAAAGCTTATGCAAGAGCTCTAATGAAGTACTTATTACTTTTATTCTCATACACCAAAGATACACTCAAAGGATGAAAAATTCATCTAACCAGTAGGTTACAATAGGTTTTTATAACCACCTCAGATATTATAGAGTAAATTCTACAAAGTAATATTGATCTAGTGACCAAGAAGATGTAACTTACCAAAAGTATGATTTACTATATTACATATAGAAGCAATGAGCACAAAATTGTAGTTAAAATTATAACTCATTAATCAAATTTCAACATACAAGATATAGAACACAAAAATAGAATCATAAGTAGGCATATGTCATTCAAAATTTCAATTTCTTGACAAGGGGACATGAATTAAATGCCCTCAATGTTCTCTAATGGCTATAAAGTACAACCACCTTGACATAAAAGCTTAAAAACGTAAATTTCATATGTATTCCATATAACAAAATGGAAACATGTAGAGTTACATTACTTTATTTCAACTTATAAAATAGAAAACTAAACCCCCATGATATGAGGATAGGCCCTCATATTTATACAAAAAACTTATGGATTCACATTTTAATTTACCCCAAAACTTTATGGATTCTCCATGCATTCATCCTCAGGCCATTCTTTGAGGCCACCACAAAATAATAGGGAATATTTCCCCAAAACGACCTTAACTTTACTCACCGCCAACCTGTCACCATCACGCCATCATGAAATAGAAAAACCTTTTCCATGTTACATTAATTTAATATCACATTTTCCACATGAGAATACATGTGACCTAGCAAAATATTAAATTGACAAGACTTTATTTGAATGCGCAAACATTTATTCACCCTCTAGTGACACACTTCATATGAATACTCAATCTTAATTTAACTTCCACTCATACCTACTGATCTAGGATGGATATGACATTTATGGCTATATGATTTCTCAATAAATGTCATCTAGAGATACATGACTATTTAAACATGGTTTAATGGACCACAAACTTGCCATTCAAATTTCACATAGCTTCCGCATTTTGCCTCCATCAATAATCCTTCTATCATGGCCTTTTTATCCCTATGAGTGAATCCCATTGGGGAAGAACTCACCAGTTTAGGTGAATTATTCCAACTCATAGGACCCAAGGAGGCCTTTGTTAAGCATGTTTTCAATGTGCCTAATCCCTCGAAAAATCCTTTGGATAGCTCCTCCCAAGATGCCCCGATTCTTTTTTTTAAGCGATTGGACGAAATGTGTGCTTTGTTTCCTATCTTCCAAACCCTTCACTTTCATCTAATCTTCCTTGAGCATCATCTAAGCATGGGGCACCTGAAGGAACATTGGTCTCATCACTACCCTCATGTCCATGATGATCATTGACACATGTACAAAATCTTACTATGATCCCCCTCTACTAAATACATAGCTTCCTATGTTGGGCCCACTACATGTATCAAAGGAATAAGAATTACTTTTAGAACCACATGAAAATGAGATAGAGAGGCAGCTTTCTACCTTTGAAAATTCCCTTTCTAAAATCCAGGATGTGTTAGGTACTCATGCTTCCCCTCCAAATAAGTGGAGAGTTATCCTTGATGATCCATCTAGTAGAATGAACCCAATTTCACATGGCTCAAAATTCCATAGTCCGAGGAAAAAAACATACAAAAGGGGGATTCTCTCTTCTCTCTCGAGGGGTGAACTCACTCAAGAAGAAGAGGGATTTTACCTAGATTCTGAATGGACCTTGGGTAGAAATCCTTTAACTGTTGGAAAAGGGGATGTCACGGGGCTTGGATGGGGATGTCTAATTTGTCTTTAGTGTCATGGGCCATAAATATTTTATACATTATAGGGACTAGTTGTTGAAGTGTGTGCCAACCCTCTCGGGAAAAGTAGTGACTTTTGAAAATTAACTTCTTTGTTTGTAGTATAATCCTTTGTATTTTCATCATTTTGTTCATATATATATATATATATATATATTTTAGGCGGGGACCCTATAATAGAACCCCCATTTTTTACAACACATATCATTCTGAATTGTTGATTTTCTTCATTATTACATGGCATAGATTTATTTTTTGTTTTAATATTATTGAGACATATCATTTATTTCATGTTTACTTGCACTGCACCATAGAAAAATCCACACAATTAATCCCTTCACACAATGTCCACTACTGTATACATACACTTCACATAATTGTACACTATCCTGTAAGAATAATCAAGTCACTCACTCCTTAATTACTCCCAAGTTTTTTAAATGGAAAATACTAAGTACTTCTCCTTCCTTTTAATACATGCTAGAGCAACCATAAATTTGTACCAAGCATCCACCCATTCCACAACCAAGCGATTAAGCCCATGGCGAGAACTTAAAACATTTCCAAACAAGGCAGAGTGTAAACTTGATTTGGGCTTGAAAAATACGAATACATTGCAAGCTAATCATGCATACCTTCTAGGATTCGTGGTCAAACCATCACTTTGAACATTCTTGAGCATTAAACAAAATTTGACATTATTACAATTTCCTTGGGCATTTACTTATGTTTTCTTTTACATCATGGGTTTGAGAACCTAACCCATGTTTCACACAAATGCCAAAGAAAAGTGGAATACACCTCATGATGCCTTCACGATTTCCAAAACATTTCCCTACCTTGGGTACCGGGGAGAAATATCCTTTCACACCCAATACTCATACTTTGCAAAAGCAATTGATTATTCTGATAACATGCCAAAGTACCTACTATCCCGTTTATTTCATAAACCCTTGAAAACGTTGATACTTCAAACAGGAACACAAATCAAATGAGCACTTGGTTTTTTCATTGAATAAGAGAATTTGAAGGGAAAAATAGAAACACATATACCAAGTGTAGAACCAAACCAAAAACAAGAGAAAATCCAATTATATGGTACTAAAATACAACATGAGGATTATGGGCACCAAAAAAAGAGGATATATCCTCATTTTCTCACAAATTAGTTGAGTTGGATCAAAGGGTTGTTGTCCTTGAAAAGGCCTTAGTGAATTATTCTCCTGAAATTTTTCTACAATGCCCTATTCTCCATTGAATTTTTTAATGACTTCACCTCCAATGAACTCTATAGGGCCTTCACCTCCACTAAAGAAATGTAAAAGGGTCCCAGTAGTTCCTGTTAATGCACCCAATCTTGTTCCTACAAAACCAACCTATGTGTCAATTCATCATCATCTTCTAAAACAAGTGTTTGTCAAGGTACTAAAATGTATATGATAGGAGAGATCAACCTTCTTGAATGGTCTTCATCTTATAAGAATAAATTGAAATTGGTTAGTATTTTGGAAGGCCCAAGGGCATGCATCAAGGATTTTATGGATAAGGGAATGTATCATTATTTAATAGGATATATACAATATGTATTTGGGGCACAAGACCGTAAGGAATTTGAGTTCAGGAAAAATATTTTGTTAACTCATATTCCTACTTATAGAGAGAAATTTGTAGTCATTACTTGACCATATGCTAATTAAAAACCTTTTATAAATGTAAACAAATTTTTAATATAAATTGCAAAGGTAGGCCCCTATAGAATCCCCATTTTTATATTTTCATATACAAAAATATATATTTTTAATGGCATTTTATAAATGATTGATTTTAACTAAATCATTCACAATTTACCAAGTGTTTTCATTCATTTCATAATTTTAAAAATACAAAAATTGGATAGTAAAGAATAAAGGAAAAACTAAGAAGTAAGAGATAAATATAGGGATCAAGCCTAAGCTTGATCAAGCTCAACAACTTAAACTTCCTTATGTTCTTTCATCTTGTCTTTGAGGCATCATATTTCTTAAAACAAATTAGCACAAACTCCTCATATAGACCTACTGAGGAAGTGGAAAAATTCTTCCTTCATGGAGAAAACATTGATGAATTTTGTAGATACTCTTTCCTTTTTTATGTATGCTTTTAGTCAATTTTTCAAAATACTTTTCCAAGTACATAATTACATGGATGAAGGAGTAATCAACCACTTTCTAGGCTTCAGTCCCTACTGCAACATGTTCTTTAAGTATTCCAATTAGTTCTACACTTCTCCTTTTAGGGGTGTCCATCCCTTGGATGGGAAGCATGCTTTCCATATGGGATTCAATGTCATCAATATAATCTTGTGCTTTGTTCTTTTCCTCATAAATTTTTATATTATATTCTCTAGTATATTATCCATAACCCGATTCCTTCCTAACATAAGAGGTGTTCCCCTTTCTCGTTAGGGGGTATGATCCCTTCCTTTTCCAATATATCTTCATTGATAGTATTTATACCTTCGAGATTGGGTAACATCCCCTTGCATTGGTCCAATTCATCTTGGAATCTTTAATCTATTTAGTTTCATCTTTAATATGTTCTATGATATAGTTGTAACATGTCCCAGTGCAGTTAAGGTCTAGCTAACCTTCTCAATAACTTTCCTTTCCCATTCTTTGGTAGTTGTATTTCAGGCATTGACATCTTCAACATCTCTCAAAGAAGCATCTATGACCTTAGAGGTGAGTGCTTTTGAATTTGAAGGTAACTGGAAAATTTCATTACAATATTTGATAAGGCTTTCACCTTTTCTCTCAATTTCCTTTTGTTCTCATTATCTTTGTCAATTTTTTGGATAAGGCCCCCAGAGCCATTTTAGCCTCTTGTTTAAAAGTGTCTATGGTTGGTTTCCCCAATGGAATATGTGTAACTTTATATTCACACATTTTAAGTAAATATTTTAATATATCTCCTTCAGAGGTGGAAATATCCAATATCATGTGCCCTTGAGGATCTACATGGGTCTTGGATAGTATCTTGGATTTCTTGGGGGATTTTGCAGTGTTGAAAATAGAACACTTTCAATATCAACAGTCTCTAGTTGAACATTTTATTTTCTTTCCTTGGGAGCATTGCTTCAAATGATCTTGTATGGGCATTTCTTCCTATTTCACCACTTTCTTTATGTTTTTGATGAAACATATAAGGTTATGGGCCAAGGAGGAATATATGTTGTGATGGTCAATTTAAAGGTCATGCACGCATTCTAATTCTTGATCTAATGCTAGTTATGAGAGCTTCCTTTTGGCTAGGAGGAACTACTTGAAATACAAAACAATACCATAAAAGAGAGTTAAAAAATATATGTTAGTGGTTTACCTAGCATGTGATAGATCCAAGAAGTGTGGTACTTCCTTGGTGGAAGTCAACCCACTGTTTAATACAACTTAATGTAAGAAATTTCATAAATAAATAATGTCATATTGTAGTTTATATGATTTAGGTATCTCATCCAAATATAATAAGAAAATCTAATATAACAGGCTAGGTTATGAGTAGATCCTGGAAGTAGGGTAGGTAGTCAAGGAGTTTGGAACAAGCTAGGGTTAGATTCTAGGTAGCTTGGGTTACTTGGATGTAGGTTATTAGGTTTCTGTTATTGGAAGGATTACAAACACAAAGACTAATGCCATTCAAGTATGACCAATGATAACTTAGAGAGAACTAACTAGCGATCATGGATAACTAGCATTGGTGTAGGTGGGATGATAGAAACTCAATGAAACATGGTTTTTGGGGTTTTTCTAAGATTATACAGAGATAGTAAGGAGAATGGTTAGGTATGTGGAGGTGTTGGGAGTACTCATAAATATTCAGGAATCAGGTATAGGTGATCAAATGACTATGGGTGGTGGAATGGTTGGGTTCACAGGGGGTAAGATTGGTGGAATCAAAATGTAAATAGAGGTTGGTAAACAAAAGTGAAGAAACTTTGTAAACCGAGTAAAGATGAAATGATGTGGGTTATAAGCACACTTACTGGTGTTGCAAGTTTGATGGTTGGATGTTGATGATGGTTGATCTATGAAATAGTGCTCGGTGTCATGGCAGTGCTTCCCGAGAATGCTACCATTAATGAAAATACCTTTGGATCAGTCTTGGTGTTGGTTATGGCTATATGGAGGTGTGAAAGGGATCTGGTTCTTGCTTACATGCAGATATCCTTCATTCCAAAACTTGAGAATGTGGCCAACCTCTCCAAAAAGGTTACCAAAGTGAATATATGGTAACGAAGATGGTTTAGGATGACCGGTGGTTTTGGGTTGACTAGCATTGGTTAAGGTGGGATATCCTAGGTTACCCAAAATAGTAGATCTTGGCTATCTTTTTCTTGACTTTTCCCATCGGTGCTTTGGTTCTAAAATGGTTTTGGCACTTAGATAAGTGGACATGTTGTTAGAGGAATAATAGGCATGTGATTTTAAGGTTAGATTAAGTCTTGGTTAATTAAAGTAAAAGAGGTTGAGTCCTAGTTAGTTAAGAAACATATTAAGAATAGGTCCACGATGAGGTGTCTAGGTGAGGTGGAAATTAGTTTAATTAAGGTAATTAAATAATGAAAATTGTGGGAGTGGGAATTAATTTAACTATAGGTAATTAAATTAATATATATGTGGGGTGAAGGGGAAGTGTGACCTAAATTTAGTGTCTACATTTTCCCCTTTTTTTCATGTAGCTTGTATTGGTAAGCGACGCTAAAAAAAATAGGAAGTGGTTTCCCCAAGTGTGGGTGCATGTGATCCCACTCAAACCAAGAACTGATGAGTTGAAAGATGGAATCGGTGAGTGGTTTGATAAAATGTGGATGGGGTGAAACATGAAGGTAAGTGGGTAAGAGTGTAGATGTGGGCATATTGGGTAAAGGTAAAGGTCAAATTGGTGAAATAGGTAAATGGGACAGGATCAAAGGTAGTGGTGGTCGAACGCATGCATACGTATAAAATTTGGCACAATACCATGTTGAAGAGGTTGCAAACTCAACATCATATAAGGTCGATAGGTTTATCCAAACAAGGGTGAAATGATTTAGGTATCCAAGGTATAGGATATGGTCCAGAAACACAATGTAGGTCAGGTGAAGGAATGTTTAGGTATGTTCTACGGTACACCAAAGGTTTGGTTAGGATAAACAACACGATAATAGGCAAGGTAAGGTCATTAGGCAAAACAACACAGGTAACAACGTCACAAGGTACAACAAGCACACATGGTCAAAGGTCACAAAAATTGGTTTAGGTGAAGGTATATAGGTCATGGCATGGGTAAGACCAAGGTGTGGGTAAAATAACAAATCCCAAGATGCAACGAAGGAAATGTAGGGGTAGTTGGGGCTTGTAGGTATGGGTCAATAAGTGTGGGAAGGATAAAAGGTGTCGGGAAATGGTGAATTTAGGTTAAAGTTGTAAAAATGGGGTATAGATGATAACAGAAGGTAACCAATGTCGGTTAGGTTCTAACAAATGTTGGTTTAGTAGGGTACAACATGACCGACATTGGTGAGGTCGATTTAGGTTTATAAAGTTAAAATTATATTTTATGGAACCATTATTGTGGCGTGACTTGGACAAAAAGATAGAGTTGGTGACCCTTACGATTTACGTGGAGAAAAGGATAATGTTACAGACTACCAAGATGAGGTAGAGAGTATGAGTTGGTAAGAGAAGATAGGTAGATGGGTCCACGAGCGTGGTGGGATCGATTAGATTGGTTGGAGGGGAGAAGTGGATTTGGTGATGAAAGAGGTGAGAGAGGGGTTTGGGAGGCCATGGTGGTGCAAGTGACTAGACATACCAACATGTCGATGGTAGCAAGATTAGGTAAAATATGATTCAAATCTATGCATTTATTTTGAAAAGGAGTGTATGGGAGGTGGGTTGGGTAAAACCATGTCGGGTGGGGGGTTTAATGTTGAATGTGGTAAAAATGAAAGGATGGAGGGGGAGGTCATAAGTGGGTAAAATAGGGATGGGGGTGGGTAGGTTAGGTGGTGGGTAGGGTAAGGTAGGCATGGTGGGAATTGTGGTCAAAATTTGGAGAAATGGGAGGGTTTGTGGATTTGGGAGTCATGACATGTGAGACTGACATCAGTCAAGGGTTAGCCGACATCGGTAGTCCCCGACCATCATGGTCCAGAAGTAGGTGACCGATGTTGGTCGGGATGAATGGATGTCGGTCAATAACGATAAATGTTGGTCAAGTTTTGGAGGAAAGGGGGCAATAATAAGAGGTAGGGTGGGTAGGAATGATTGGCTTATAAGATGTAAAGGCATGTTTAGTGAGAATGAGTAGGGTAGTAGGTATAAATGGGACAAGTTGGTATGTGGTCTTTTAGGGTTGGGGTGTGGGTTTGGGGTAGTAAATAATATAAGTTTAGGGAATGGGTTTAGTGGGTAATAGATATATAGGGTATGGTCAAGGCTTAAAAAATGGTTTGGTTTGTTGGATGTAGGCTAAAGACCAGCTACGGATGAGGGACATGGTACCACCCTTATTGAAAACAATATGGGGGAGTGTGACTACCAATGAGTCGCATCACATTACATATGTTGGATTGACCAGGATCTGATGCTTAAGGCGTGTAGCTTGAGATCCTAGCTTGATGGTTGCACTCATCGATAGATGGGATGCTGCGACCAACATATTCCATTTACTAATGGGTGAGCTCATAGTCACCATGGAGGATGTGAACAGGATCCTAGGGTTACCAATAATGGTGACACAGAGTGTATTCTATTACCTTGGAGGTGTCAGAGGAGCCAATAGTGGTTGTCTTTGGAGACGCAATGGCAGAGTTGAGGTACCATAGATCTAGCTTGAGCTATGGAGAGATGTATGTAACCCACCCTGAGGAGATGAGATTGGTTGTGCTAATCATGGAGGTAGTATGTTGTTTTTCATTACCAGATGCAGAGGGTGGGAGATTCCTATGATCACTGATAGGGGTTCTCTAGGACATGATGGAGGAGAGGACCTAGTTTTCCTGGGCACCAACATTCTTGGTACAACTATACAGGAGTTATGGGTCCTATGGGAGACTACGGAGGTTCGGGCGTATGTTATACCTTCCTCTTACACTATTGGGCATATGAGCATATCGTATGTGTGCATCCAGTTAGGTTGCCCAACTGGATACATTTGAGGTGGGTTTAGTTAAAGTGGGCTACATAAAGGATACCTATTGGGGAGATCACATGGGGTAGCCAAGGCCACACATGATGTGGCATATTATAGGTGGATGTTGGAGGGGTTATCGAGGGTTGATATTATTTGGAGGCCGTATGTGGATTTCCCTTCATATGAGGCACATGAAAGTCAAGTTGGATGAGCTATAGCTACTGAGGTGGATAGACGGGTGTCGTGTGGGGTAGCACAAGATGATACCCATTGATAGGGTTAGATGGCAATTTGGGCTGCCCTAGGATGTGCCACCACCATTCCCATAGTATAAGAGGGATGACATGGAGAGACCTATGTCTCCACCTCAAGCTCCTAAGATGATCGACAGTCAAGAGGAGCAACCGTGAGACCGAAGATTGATGATGCGGTTTGTACATATGGATGCATACGAGACGGTGGTGGGAATTCTAGCTATGAGCAACACCATCTAGGCTAGGGCAGCCAAACTTGGCTACCCTCATAATTTAGAGGATACATTGTAGGGACATGTGGCCACCTTACAAACCTAGATTATAGGTTTAGAGGGCGATTGAAAAGGTCACAAGTAGAGGTTGCCACATTACAGGCACATGTGGTGGCCCTACATACACAGTAATAGGGTTACAGGCTAGTTGGCTATTACATAGGCTCAGATTGTGGCCCTATAGGCCTAGGCCATAGCACATGCACCTAACATAGGCTCATGGATAGTGTCCCATGGTACAGAAACAATGCGACATGGGTCCCATGATATAGGTACAAGGTCCGAGACCGATGGTATTGCCATAAACAATATCGATTGCTAGGTTCAGGGATGCCCTGAATGAGGCTAGGTACTACCAAGATCATTTAACTATTGTCGAGATAGACGTCCCTTCCTATGTGGAGTACAGGGTACAACAAGCCTCAAGTGAGAGGACCAGATCTCACACACATAGTAGAGAGTACATGGAGGAGACAAGCCTAGAGATAGGGTCGGGAGGAGAGGTGACTAGCTCATGGAGGCTAAACCTAGTTGCAAGTTAGGAAAAGGTGACAGTTAGACCCATACAAGGGTGGAGAGATGGTGGGGGTGTTGGGCTAGAGGAGAGGAGGAGGAGATAGATGAGACCAGCTTGGACATTAGGTGGGGTGACGATTAGTCACCATATATGTTTAGGATATAGATTTTTGTATATTTTTGATATATATACCAGCCTACGTGTCGAAGATAGTGAGGATGTACATGAGAGACACATGGGTGTATTTATAATTTTATTTGTGCATGGTGATATTTATGGACACATGATTGTAAAATGATTTATATAGAGATGGTGATATTTATGGTATGATGTTGTGCTTATGTTGTAAAATTTTCATTATTATATGCATATCGGTTTAGGTGATGGAAAGGTTGGTTTAGGCATGATGGATTTAAGTCAATTTAGGCATGAGTCATGTCGATTTAGGCATGGTGGAGTTAGGTCGGTTTAGGCATGATGGAGTCAGGTCGGTTTAGGCATGATGGAGTCAAGTCAATTTAGGCATGATGGATTCAGGTCAATTTAGGCATGATGGAGTCTTGTTTTTAATTTTGATTTAATGTCCAAGTTATCGGTAACATGGGAAATAAATGACGAGTTATATGTATGTTATGGTGTATATTTCCAAAATCTTTGATTTTATAGAAATGTGAAATGATTGATTGGATGTTGTTATGATGTGGTAACATGGTAGATATGTATGTTTGTATTAATTTCCAAGTGTTGTAGAAAATGGAAACTAAGATAGAATATGAATAGGAAAATGGGGGAAAATAGGTTAGGGTAAAGAGTGGCCAAGCTAACCTCCAAGGGCCCCATGCCCTAGGAGTGCTGCCTACATAGCCCCGATAAAAAGGGGCCTCAGGCCGATGTAGTTCTCCCATAAGATAGGGAATAATATGATGAATTAGAGGAATGGGTTGGTAAATTTTAGGCATGATTGATTATAGGTCATAGGCATGGTTGAGTCTTAGGTGATAGGCATGGTTGAGTCAAGGTTATAGGCATGGTTGAGTCTTAGGTGATAGTGAAAATATTTTAAAATGTAGGTGTCAATGGTCTAGTCCTGTATAGGATAATCAATAAGTAATGAGGAAGGTGAATGGTAAGAGGTGGTAAAATATCCGCTTAATTGATAAGAACTCTAATGATTCTACCATACCCAAGATGGACTTATGAACGTAAGACCTAAAAGGCATTGCATAATGGACTATTCTAAGGGTGAAGAAAGTTACATGATCACGAAATGTCATAGTTCCAAAAATTCCCTTGAGAAGAGAGAAAAATAGGGTGAAAAGGAAATGAGGTGAAAGTGGTTAGTTTAGCATAACTTAGTGTACAACAACATGTTTACCTAGACAAGAAACCCA
Organism: Taxus wallichiana var. yunnanensis; assembly: GCA_018340775.1. Taxonomy (NCBI): domain Eukaryota; kingdom Viridiplantae; phylum Streptophyta; class Pinopsida; order Cupressales; family Taxaceae; genus Taxus; species Taxus wallichiana. Next base: position 365,467,027 of record CM031242.1, on the reverse strand, counting down.
TGATAAAAAATAGTCAAGTCCATGACGAAAAAATGTTATCATTTTTTCTTTTTTTTTTTTTTTTATAGAATAATTGATGCAGGAAGTCTACATGGGATGAGTATATTATCTCCTTGATGTCTTCATGAATCTGATCGATGCGGGAAACTTCTAAACATTTTATTGTTTTTTTACAATGACTTTATATAGTTATCCTTTTAGGGAGTAGTTTATTTATAACGACAAGATAAGAGATGTCCTTTTTGAGGGATTCATTTGTTTGCTATAGAATTTTGACTCAAGAAGTTGAATCCCATTTTTTTTTGGATGTTTAAGTCATATAAAAGATTATAGAGGAAGATTAGGTTCTTGTTTAGAAGACAAAACCATAGCACATAGAGGTTAACTATGAAAGAGATGGTTTCAAGTGACGAACGGCCATGGGATTTCATATTTGAAAAAATAATAAAAGTATCCATGATAATCATGCCATGAGTAGAGCCATGGTACTCATATTAAAGATAAGGCTAGAAGGTGACGGGTGATCACATGATTCTTGTTTAGTCGTTGATTCTCCAAATGGATAATATGGAAGGTGAACAATGCTCAAGGGATGAGCGGTCAATAGACAGAAGGTGATATAAGACTTGATTTCAATAATAAAATGGTCTAAGATGTAAGGCATTGGGGGTCTCAGGTTTAGGTTTACCTTCAAGTGAAGATAAACGATAAGCACCTGATCCATAGGCATGAGTAACGATATAGGGTCCCAACCAATTAGGAGAAAATTTACCCCGTTTACTTTTCTCTTCTTTAGTTACATGTTGATTTTCTTTTAGGACGAGATCACCGACCTGAAAGGTTCATTCATGGACATGTTTATCATAGGAAAATTTAATACATTTTTGGTAGATTTGGAGATGGCTAAGTGCATTAAGATGACTCTCCTCTAACAACTCAAGTTGTGCAAAATGTTCTAGGTGAAAGTCATCATCATTGAGCATGTCTTGTAATGAGATGAGGAGAGATGGAATCTGGAATTTGATAGGCAATACAGCCTTAGTACCATAGACCAAAGAAAAAGGTGTGGCAGCAATCGAAGTGCGAATACTAGTGTGATAAGCCCACAAGGTGAAAGGAATGTGCGTATGCCAATCCTTCCCAGTATCGTCAACTACTTTCATAAGAATTTTGTTCAAGGTTTTATTGGTTGATTCTTCTTGGCCATTGGTTTGTGGGTAATAAGGTGATGAGAAATTGAGTTGAATTCCAAAATAATCACATAACTTGTATAGGGTTTTGTTTTTGAATTACTTTCGTTATCAGTGATGAGGTGGTGAGGAACACCAAAGCAACAAATGATGTGATGGTTGATGAATTCACATATCTTCTTAGCTTTTTTAGAAATGAGGGGAATGGCTTCTACCCATTTAGTGTAATATTCAAGAGTAGTAGCTTATAATCCATTGATGCTGCATTGTGAAGAATGAGGATTGATCTCTCTGAGAAGATCCAAACCCCATTGAGAGAAAGGACAAAGGTCTCCCGACCGTAAGGCATGACTATGTGTGTGATGAAGATTAGCGTGTTGCTAGAATTACAAAAAGTTTGACATAGTTGTAATAGTCATGGTTCAAGGTTGGCCAATAATAGCCAAGGTGAAGAATGCGTTTAGTGACAACTAAACCACTAAAGTGGCCTCCACAAATTTTGTCGTGAACTTCCTTGATGGTGTAAGGAATTTTAGAACTTTTAAGGCATCGTAAGAGAATATTGTCGAAGCCATGCTTATAAAGGAGACCACCCATGATGACATAGCAAGAGACACTTTTAAGAAAGGCACGTTGTCCATTATGAGTGAGATAGGGAGGTAGAATTGAAAGGGTAAGGTAGTTTGTAAAATTCTTATACCAAAGGTCACATGGGTCAGGTGCAATGGTTTTGAAGGAATGGACCTCGTGAGGTAAATAAGAGGGTGATTGCAATCTTTGTATTGTGAAAAATATTTTGGATTTAGCAGGCAAAGTGGGTATCTGAGAAGCTAGATAAGCCATGGTATCTGCAAAATTTATTGGTATAACGTGGGGTGGTTTGAAGTTCATAACAGTCAAAGGTAGTCAAAATGTTGTTGACATGACATTTGTACATTTCCAGTATTTCATTAGGACACCGATATATACCATTGACTTGGTTTACAAACCGTTGGGAATCACCAAAGACATTAATTGATTTAACATCTAGGGAGATGGAATTTTAAAGGCCTAATGTGAGTGCTTCATATTTGATGATGTTGTTAGTGCACTCAAAATGTAAGTGTTTTAAACCCAAATCGAAATGTGATATTCGATGTAACAAGTGATGAACAAGAAGAGGGATGCTCTTTCACTAATGTAATACTAATGGAAGAAAGATGTATTCTTTTTATAACACCAAAAACATGATTACTTTTAGACAATAGAAAGAGGGGGAAGATTCTAGAGAAGAAAATTAATGTGGAAGCTTTTAAAAAGGGAAACAAACACACAAATTTTCACCTAGGAATGAATAAAATGCAAAATAACCCCTGATGGGTCCCACCTGGGCGTGCCAAAATGTTTCATCACTTTCTTTATGTTTTTGAAAAAACATATAAGGGTATGGGCCAAGGAGGAATACTTGTTGTGATGGTCATTTTAAAGGTTGTGCACACATTCTAACTTCTTAATCCAATGCTAACTGTGAGAGCTTCCTTTTGGCTAGGAGGAACTACCTAAAATATAAAACAAGACCAAAAAGAGAGTTAAACAATATATGTCAATGGGCTGTCCTAGCGTGTGCTAGATCTAGGAAGTGTGGTACTTCCTTGGTGGAATTCAACCCACTATTTAATACAACTTAATGTAATAAATGTCATAAATAAATAATGTCCTACTATAGTTGATATGATTTAGGTATCTCATCCAAATACAATAAGAAAATATAATATAATAGGCTAGGTTATGATCAAATCTAGAAGTAGGGTAGGTAGTCAAGGTGTTGGAACAAGTCAGGGTCAGATTCTGGGTAGCTTGGGTTACTTGGATGTAAGTTATTAGGTTTCTATTATTGGTAGGATTACCAAATACAAAGACCGACATTAGTCAAGTATGACCTATGACAGTTTAGAGATAACTAATGATGATCATGGATAACCAAGGTCGGTGTAGGCGGGATGATAGAAACTCAATGAAACTTGGTTTTGGGGTTTGTATGAGATTAAATAGAGATGGTGAGGAGAATGGTTAGGTATGTGGAGGTGTTGGGAGTACTCATAAATATTTAGGAATCGGGTATAGGTGATCAAATGATTGTGGGTGGTAGAATGGTTGGGTTCATAGGGGTAAGATTCGTGGGATAAAAATGTAAATAGAGGTGATAAACAAAAGTCAATAAACTTTATAAACTAAGTAAAGATGAAATGATGCAAGTTATAATAAAACTTACTAGTGTTGCAAGTTTGATGACTAGATGTTGATGATGGTTGATCTGTGAAATAGTTCTCGGTGCCATGGAAGTGCTTCCTGGAATGCTACCATGAATGAAAATGCCTTCGGAATAGTCTTGGTGGTGGCTATGGCTATCCGGAGGTGCGAAAGGGGTCCGGTTCTTTCTTGCATACAAATATCCTTCTTTTCAAACCTCGAGAATGTTTCCAACCTCTCTAACAAGGTTACCAAAGTGAATATATGGTAATCTACGATGGTTTAGGATGATCGACATCGGTTTTAGGTTGACCAACGTCGGTTAAGGCAAGATATCCTAGGTTTCCCAAAATAGCAAATCTTAGCTATCTTTTTCTTCACTCTACCATTGGTGCTGGTTTAAAATGGTGTTTAGTGCTTAGATAAGAGGGCATGCTTTTAGAGGAAGAATAGGCATGTCATTTTAGGGTTAGACTAATTCTTGGTTAATTAAAGAAGAGGTTGAGTCTAGTTAGTTAGGAAACATGTTGAAAATAGGTTCATGATGAGGTGTTTAGGTGAGGTGTAAATTAGTTTAATTAAGGTAATTAAATAATTAAAATTGTGGGAGTTTGCATTAATTTAATTGTAGATAATTAATCTAATATATATGTGGGGTGAAGAGGAAGTGTGACCTAAATTTAGTGTCTACACCTACTTTTAGAGGTTTTGGTGCTCTAGAATAAACCACAATTTATTTGGAAGTGATATGAGGGACCTCTCAAACTAGAAACCGTATCTATGGGACTTAATTCCTCGCCATTATTTCCTTTTATTTAATCGGTGATACACTTGTTGCCTCATGCCCCTCATTTTGTTCATAAATTGTAGGTTCCTCAACTAACACCACTATAAGAGTAGGTTCTTGAGTTCTATCACCAACTTGTTCGTTATCCTTGCTTGTGGACACCTCATAAATTGTAATAGATTTTTAACCATTTTAAATGCTTCTTCCATGGGGTTAACAAGAAATTATAGCTTTTATTATGAAGTGGCACTTGCCTCTTCTTGAGATTGTACTTTTTTGAATAAAATTACTTCCATAGATGCTTCTTCTGTAACCTTCATCTCTAGTGGCAATGTCTTAGTTATGGGTACTGTGACTTCAAATTGTGGCACACTTTGAAATGTTATACTTATTTCCTCACCATGTGTTTCTAATGTTTCCATTAGTTGGCTATATAAGGGGTAATGTCAACCTCTTTTTCAGTTTCTAAACTTTGCACCAAGTCGAAGAGTCATGTATATGTGTTTCTTTTTCTTCATCCACATCAACTATCTCAATTTGTGGATTTTTCCTTCTTGAGTTGGTGCTGCAACAAGAGCTTATTTTTCCTCATGTAGTTGGACTGAATCAATCAATTCAACTTGTGATTTTTCTCCTTCATGAGTTGGTTCTGTAAGAAGATCTTCTTGTACCTCATATAGTGGGACTGAATCAGTGACCTTTGGTTCCTCAATTTATTTTCCATTTCCTCATGTATCTAGAATTTCCTTGGCCTCCGAGATTTTAGTAGCTCATTCCAAGGGGTATATACCCTATACTTCTTAGCCCTCTCAAATAACTTGAGACCAAGTTTCTCTTTCTCTTCAGCACTTTGGACTCTGAGTTATGGGTCAATATTAGGTAGAGACCCCTTCATTCTCTTGCCTTTACTAGAAGATCCTGTAAAAGTTACCACAAGAGTTCAAGGTTTTAAAGCACTTGTTATCTTAGTCTCGCACTAGAATAACCTTAGTAATAGGGGCCTCCTTCATGGTTTTCATTAGTATCTCCTCAAAATTTTGGGTTAAGAGGGACATGGAGGTACTTGTTTTACTTGTAGATACATTCCACTCCTCAATTATTCCAATGGTTAGTTTCTTGGTGGGAAGTTGAGGTGTTTTCCCCTCTAAGGGGTCCATTTGGTTTGATCCTTCCTTCAAATAAGGAAGATCTTATTCAATAATTCCTGTATACCTATACTCATGCAGTACCTTAGTGTTATATAAAGAAAAATCCAAACCTTTTCTTTTTAACCATGTCAATGTCCTCTTCATTATAGGTATAGTTCTAGTACTTACTCTTGTTGTTTCCTTTTGAATCTAATCAAGTGAGTCAATTGGTTTCCCTACCAAATTCATCTCAATGTAATATTGGCTCACTATTTTTTGGTCATCTACAAAGTTTTGAGGTACAACTAAAATTTTTAGTCTATCACCTATTGTAGAGTCATTCTAGAGAAGTATCTTAGTCTAACTTCCTCTTCATCTCTTGCAATTCATCCAAAAATATTCATAGTGTGATTCATGTTCATATGAACTTCCTAGGATTGAGCTCATCACCCATCTGATATCATAGTTAGGCCTTGGCTAAAACTTTTCCATCTCTAGTCTATTCATCTCTTCATCTATAAGTTTGTCCTTTATGACTGTTGTGCATGTGTACCTCCCTATTGTGATTGGGAATTTGATGTTGGTTTTTTTTAATATCTATTAGCTTGTGCATTTCTCCAAACTACCTTGATATATCCAAAAGTGCATATTTTTCATATAGATATCTAAGTAGTATGCAGGATACCCGTGGAAACCACTTACTCTTATGTAAGTAAATAATATGAACTAGATAAAGTAGCACCCATAATCACCAATTTACTTTTTGGAAGCTACATATATTCTAAATTGTTCCCATTTTGGTTTGAAAAGGCATATAATGGGTGCAAAGAAAGCATCATTTATCTTTCTAAAATTTCCCTTGTGCTTCTCTAAGTTCAACTGGGGGTATACATCATACACCCTATGGGTAGTGAAATATTTCATCCTTGGGATTCCTGGGAGTTCCTTATGGCATGAAATATTATAGAATAGGTAAGACATCATGTAAAATTCACAAATGATTGCAATTCCTTCTTTAACTTGTAGAGAAATATTAATAAGTTGATCATGGATAGATGTGCTTATAACATTTTCCCAAAAACCTTCTCAAGACTAAATATGATGAGTTGGATATAACTCATCATCCATTCTCGAAGTCATAAATAGATTTTAAGCCTAAAATTCTGCTTATCGAGTGATGATGTCTTCGAACCTCTTCCAAAAATTTGAACCAACTAATGTTTTTGGGATCATGGTAGAAGAACCTTTGTTCTTTATTAACGATTGATTATTTATACTTATGGTATATTATTCATGTTTGGTTTTCCACAATCCTTTTATTGATTATATGTCAATTTTCAATTCCCTCTCAACTTTGGGTTGTCCCAATATTATTCTAAGTGTCTCAAGTGACAATGAGATAACTCTAGCACCACTTCCATCTAGTACCTCCCTAGTTTATGGATTATAGTTGTTAGCACAAGTCCATACCAATTTTGGGAAATGCATGGAGGGTGGGAAATCAGCAGCTAAGGAAATACCACTAGTATCGATTGCTACCATGTTATCAATTCTACCGATAGACACAATATTTGTAGGAAATTCTCTAGGTCAACATTCCTTAGGTTAGTGTTTGTTACCTCATCTAAATTTCTTGTAATATGTGAAGTAACGTGGGTTCCAGTTTCTTTATCTTCATCTTATTGGGTAATAAAAGGAAATTGGTATTTTAGGTACTATGGATTCAAAGGAAGGACCAAGTATGGGAGGAGGAATGTAAACCTTAAATGCTTCTTAAAAACCCTTATGAAAAATAAGAAACTCAAGCAATCTTTAATTTTTTCGAGAGACTTACCCAAGTTTATGTATTCTTCATAATACCAATCACATATGGATGTTGATTGCTTCAATTTTCCCAAACACTACTCTTTGTAATCCACTAGTTTAATCTCATAATCCAAGTTTTAACTTTAGGGATCCATAATTCTCAATTTCATCACAAGAAGGTAGAAATTTGGAATACTTAGAAAAATTTCGAACCTATAATCCTTATATGTGAGAAACATTGATGGTGGAGGCCATAAATGCATTGTATTCATTCTCAGTCATTTATCTCTTCTTTTTATCATTTGAATGAGAATTGTCCATGTGTCCTTTTTGGTAGGGAGTAGAGCTCGAGGTCCCATTATAATGCAAAAGGACTCTTAATGTCAAATTAAAAGGACTCTTATAAAGTGAGCCTTTTTCTTATTAATGCAAAAGGACTCTTATAATGTCAAATTAAAAGGTTTTTTAAGTGAATAAGAAAAATAATGAAAAATTACATTCTTAATGAGGAATTAGAATATGGAGAGAGAAGAAGAGATGTATTAATTTGATGAAGATGAAGCCTCGATAATGAAGAACTAGCCCTCAAAGTGAATTCTAAGGATAAATTCCTATAATGATCTCTTGGCCTTTTAAATTTTTACTAAAATGATCTACCATAGATGTCATTTTCTCTTCTTGTGGAATGCAAACATAACCCAAAACACTTATCTAAGTTTTAGGAATGTTATTAAGGTTCTTACATTGTTTGAACCATACTTGATGATATTTTTCAAGTATTATAGATTGAGCCTTTAATTACCATAAGGAATTCCAAAGTATATTTATTGAACGAGAAAGGATCTCCTACTTCTTTCTAGACCAGAACCTAGAAAGACTTAAGGATCTCTTCTAAGAATGCCTATTCGTTGAGTGAAGGTGATTCGATCCTCTACACACTTTGTTAGTGAACCTTTCCAAGATATCATATGCATGATCTCCACAAGACTAAATTTATAAGATAGCATCATTTATCATATCATATTTGGAATTCATCATGCAAGACCATATGGGAGAGAAATTGTTAGAGAAAGAGGTAAATACATTTTTGCTCACTAAGGAGTGAAAATCAAGACAAATTATATTAGGAACCAATGGGAATACACTTTCCTAGTGAGTCTTTTCTTTCTCAATCTACTCCTTGGTCAATTTTACCTTGGAAAACATGGAAAGGGAAAATTTGAATAGTGAGAGAACCTCTGACAGCAATACCTTTCCTTTCTTAAGAATCATTTCAACCCACTTATCATTGGATTTCCCTTGCATGGTGTAACCTTGGGATCTGCGTTTATCAACCGAGGATAAAAGATGCTGATGGGATGGATGAATTATGTAGGAGAAATGGGTAGATCATTGGGCTCCAGGAAAGATCGGACATAGGTAGTGAGAGTTCTCACATGCTCCTCCAATTGCTCCATAGTTTTTTTGTACTCTTCATTCCTAGCAAGAAAGTGGAATAAAATATCCTTGAACATATGTGCATCTTCTTCATGTGTGGAAGATTTAGTTCAACTAACTCGTTGTCATCTTGAGTCATCTCTTCCACAGGTTTAGTAACTTTTGGTTGAGAAACCTCCCCATACTGGGATTTAGAGGCCCTAGTGAAGAAACAAAAATTGTTTTTGATTTATTTCCTCACTTGGTTTTTATGAATTTTGAAATGACCTCAAAATTAGGTGTTACATATTTTTGCACCATTATTGACTCACTTCCAAACATCTTATGTACTCATGGGAATGTTTTAGTCATAGTAGACATAAAATCAGGCATAGGGGAAATTTCAGGTGCTTAATAAGGGGTCATAATTGCTTGTGATGAGATGACTCTTCCTCTAAGAAGGACACACTTGGATGTTAGTGATGAACATGAGACTATGATGGATCAATTTCTCCTAAATCAAGAGGTTAAATGGGATATTCAACTATCTTCACCCTCTTGTGAATATTCCTAGGAGGAGAATCTTTAGTGCACTCTACCTCATAATTTTTCTCATGGAGGACTCCTTTGAATGGGTAGAACCCATAGATTTCTCATATTCCTTAAGGGAGGAAGTGTGAGAAACTTTCCTACATGGAGACAAAATACCACCAAAATTGATGAAGGAATATTTCTTCTACTTGAACCATTCTTTTGACCTTTGGATCACTACCATGGTCCTCTCTTTGATATCACTTGATTCCCTGATGTTCCATGGAGTGGGAGGAAGAGGGGAATATTGTATTGTTTGGTATTTAGGATCAAAAAGGTCTGACCCACAATCTTTTATATCATCCAAAACCATTCAAACTTGAATTCTTTCATTTGGTCCACTATCATCCACATGTGATCCCATTTTTGACCTCATCATAATCTATGCACTTAACCCAATAGTCCTCAATTTTTGGAACATGATGGGATCTATGAAAGATGAAGGTATCTGGATTCTTCCTAATATCAAATTCAAATCATGCTATGTAGGAATATAGACAAAGTGTTGTGAAAGATGTTTCAATGTTTGCTAAATTTGTGACATTCTTGCATGTGTATATCCCTATCGAGATAGGAAATGACACACATTTATTCTTAGCATTCTCACATCTAGTATGAACATAGGAAATTTTCGGATAGTTCAAACATGATGATTTTATCACTTGGGTACCTAGGTAGCCCGTGAGGGGAAAGATAAAATCCTATGACCTTGATGTAGGTTAAAGTGAGGAACTCGATGAAGTGACTCCCATACTTCTCAATCAATGCAGCATATTGGGATAAGATCCTCCATTATGGATTGCCTTTGAGTAATCTTATGATGCACATGGTGAATGCATCATTCACCCTATAATAGTGAGAATTTCTCTCCTTGTGAGTGATTTGTGGATACTTCTCATAGGTAGGTGACTTTTGAGGCAAATTCAGTGAGCAAAGTGGATAAAAATCATAAGGTTATTATTAAAGTAAGGGCATACATCATGTAAGAAGTAATTATGAAATTTTTAGTGGAGGGAAATTGCAATGGTTGGAAATGGATATTGTCACTGATGATTTAACCCCAATACACCATTTGGTTTCCTTTTGTTAGCACCGGGATGAATTGAGCCATTAAATCCTAGAAATATTTTATTGTATCCTCTCCCATTATTCTATTCATAAGTACAATGGTGTCTCGAATATGCATCATGAAATCCATTCCTTGAAATATTATTCGGGATATGTGAGGGATTTATTCCATTTTTGAGCCATGAACCAAGTCTTAGGCCTTGTAGATATGATTCAGTCTTTTCCCACTTCTATGAAGAATAATCCTTATTTATGATGACCATGTTGCTACTGGTGGGAATTTGCAAGCAGTGATAAATTTCATTTGGCGTGAGGAATGAGAAGATCGAGCTATCATCTTTCATGATTGTTATGGTATTAGGATCATAATGTTGTGTACTTTCCAAGAAAAGTTTAGTACTATGAATAAATACCTGAGTGGTAATCCAATTGATAGGATATTTTCTTCCACTTCTCTTCATGGATCATTCAACCTTATGAATTTTAGGTCTTCCAATTCCATGTGGGTGATATCATTGTCTCCCACATTGGGATATTCAATGATTAGTGTGGACATTGGCTCCAAAATTGAATAATTAACATTCATGATGGAAAAAAGTAATGAGATAGGAAAAATTTAAACTGATACAAGTTACTTGAGCCTGATTGCAAGACTTTCTATTTTGAGCAAGTTCTTACTAGGATGGCTAATTTTAGTATGTTTTCATAATTTTCAATTTTTGATTTTTTTTTAATTTCAAGGAGTAACACAGATGTTGAAAGTTTACTATTTTGAAACTTACTATATTTAGTCATGGGATACTTGAAAAAACTTATTATTTTTATTGGAGGTCATTTGGGTTTTGATTGGAATGAAACTGGTCTAAAAAGATTAGATTTTGTCTCGGGGCATTCTACTCAAGTTTTTAGGAATTTTTTATTTGCTAGAACTCAGTAGATCTTAAAGGAAAACCTAGGGGCTGAAAATTTAAAATAGATACTTTAAATTATACAAATCAATAATGTAAATTCTCTTATAGTCAAAATGAAGGTGTTTTGGGAGGAGTGAACTAGTAAAATTTGATGGAAATTGGGTGCCCATATTGTGAGATATGAATAATTTTTAGTTTTGGAGCATGAGGGTACTAATAAATTTTATCACCATCACTGGAAAAAAACAAATTTTTGGGGAGGGAAATCATAGTACCTTGAATTTAAAAAAATGTTTAAGTTTTTTATGATTTGGGAGTTAATCATATTCACTTTGTAAATTTTAACTTGAATTTGACCCAACAACTAAACCATGGTTAGAGGAGGATTGGAATGTGGTTACACCCTAAAAAAATAGGGAAAATAGGTGCAAGGGGACACAAGGTGCAAATAAGTTCACTTTGCACCTGATGATGATAAGTGGCAAGATGTGATGCAATGTGAGTGAGATACATGGGGCTAAAAATGGCTTTTGGGGTTGCATTGAGGTTTTCTATATGTCATGGATCTAGCTAAAAGAGGGGAGAGTAGTTATGTGTCATTCATGTCACTTTTTCTATTGGTTAAATCCAAGGGTACACTATCATTGTAGAAATTCACCATGGGGGTTTTATTCATGATGAGGGTACAAGAGGTTAAGTGAATTTGCAAGTTTTTGGCTCCCTAGGTGTACAAGTGGTGTTAGGAAAGTTGCAAAAAGTAAAACCTCATGGGAGAGCACAATTTTGTGTCCCTCATTTACCTTTACAACTTGGGGACAAAGTTCAAGGGGAAAAAACCTTCCAAAATGTGCCATGGGGCTTGGGAATATGAGAAAGGGGACTAGGTTGAGTGAGTACAAGTTAGAGGTCTCTCGAGGTGTGAAAGATGTAAGTCATAAGTTGTGAAAATGGAGCCAACATGGGGACCACACTTTTATGTCCCCACATCCCCCTTGCACCTTAGGGAAAATCAAGGGGACATGACATGATCCAAATTGGGCTCATGCCTTTTGGTATGCTAATATCATCCGCTAACTCCATTTTAGGACACCAGAGTGTTTTTTCTGCTCTTAGAGAATGGACTAGTGTTTTGGTTAAAAATTATATGATTTGATTCCAAATTTGAGATCATCCTAACCATTATTAGGATCCAATTCTTCCTGAAAATTGAATTTTAAGTCCTATTCTACTTTTGGCTCAAAGGGCAATTTGCAATGTCATTGATTATCACAAAATAATTTGGAGTCTTGGAAAAAATGATATTTTCATCATGTGGAGGATTTCAAGATATTTCCATTTACTATTTTTACCCCCAAACTCCTCTCGAACTCCTAAAATCATCTAGGAAAGTCATATTTCTCCATTGGAGTATGACATTGCCTACACTTGAAATGACCATGTTTTGTTAGGTTGATTCTCGACACTTTCGCTTGGATTTTCATAATATCATCAAACTATCTTGAATGCATTTAAAACTCCCTTGCATAAGTTTTATATGATTCATTATCTTGTAATCACCTTCTAGAGGGTATTCAAAAATTGTAAAATGGCCAATAATTGCCCTTTCTAGGCCTCTAAGAATAGTTGTTCCACTTTGGATCTCATTAACTTCTTCAATCATTGAATGCATGCATCTATGCACATTAAACACACTTGAAAATATTTTTATCACATTCCTCCTAGCAAGAATGATCATGACACATTGGGGAGGTTGGATAGAGGAAGGGTTCACAATGACTGTGAGAGGATTTTTCAAGTGGGGGCTTGGTTGTCATGGCAAAACATTCAATTTTGCATGTTATACATTTAACATGAAAACATAAACTATAATGTTTTAATTTTACATACACCAAGGGAATTGATTTTATTGTGACACCATGGGTGTCCTATATTTTGGATTCATGCCTACTTTGCGTGTATGCACTTGCTTCTCTCGATTGTGGCACATTGTGCCTTCTATTGCAAATACTTTATGAAACTGTGGGTGTCCCATGTCTATGGACCCATCATATATATGACTATTATTTTATATGTTATTTATTACTTGTGATTTAACTTAATTTGATTAAATCTAATTATAGAGTAACTATTGTAATATGTGATATAAAAATACCAAATAAATAATAAGATGCAAGTAATAAATCATGTAAAATATAAAACCCTAAGAAAGAAGGAGAGATAAGAAGACTTAGCTAATTTTTGAATGAAAAGAAGTGATCGGGTAGATGAAAGTACTAAATAGGTTGTAAACTATGTTGTAACTGCTCACTATAAATTTTGGACCTTGGGAATAATGTAGACAAGGGAGCTCATGGTAGCACAAGGGCGCCCGGGCACTAGAGACTACTTTAGGCAATAATGACCGTGTAAAATCTAAGTGTTTTCTCCTTCTATATCGCAAGGGTTTTAAGGTTGTTCCATGTTGATAATTTTTCATTCACTCCTTGATTGCCGAAGGTTACTATAACCTAAAAGAAATAGATTCACTTATACATAACCACAAACCACATTAAAAATAAAAAGTAAAATGTAGAATGGGAGTCGGATTGACCCTAGAGGCACCCGACTGAGTGTTGCACTACATCTCAAAATCCATGTAGTTTTTGTGTGTTTGTGTAAAAATGATGCCCTAGGATTCCCTTATGTAAGTTACACAAATTATAGTGGGTTGTAGTTAGAATGTAACAATGTAATAGTATATGTGAATGGAATATAATATACTTCCCCTTCTTATGTTGTGTATGAATAATATGCATCCCTTGTCCCTTCAATGGATGTTATATGGATGCCTTTGGAGTGTTTTAGTTCCTTTGGAAATAATATTAGGTGATGATATTAATTCTTAGTGCTTGATCCTCTATTTTGAACACATAACTATGTATTTATATTATTCACTTGTTTGAATTTGTAATTGACAACTGGAAGGCCGACCCATAAGTGAAAAATATGCCCAAAAGATAAAAGAGACCCAAAAAGAGTGAGTAAGGTAAGAAAGGGTCAGGGGTTCCTAAGAGGGGCAGGAGCACTTGGGAACTACTATCCTGGATGGGTGTTGGTGTCTGAAGCCATAAAAATAAAAAAATTAAGTTTAGATTGGGCTATAGGGTATGGAAGACCAAAGAGAAAGCAATAGATAAAGAAAAGAGGCCAAATATAGTTTTCAACCACTAGTTTTCTTTCTTAGGAATCATGTAAATGCTAGCATACTTTAGGACCTAGAAATGTACCCAAGTGCATGATTTTGTGTCTAAATTTTCCCCACTTTATGTTGTTGAGTGAATAATCTAATCTATAACATAAAGTATTTATAAGATGTGAATGTTATGATCATATAGGTGAGAATTTGATAGTGTTTTGAGTGGACAAGTGTAGCATGGAATGATCACAAAGTGAAGCATGAGATTAGGAAAGGAAAATGATCTTAGGGGTGAAGCATATGCATAGCTTGTACTTGTTGTTGTGCTTGTATTTTTTTATGTAGGTTACTTCTTGTTGCATATTAAGGAAGGACCTACAAAAGAAGAGAAAAAGAGTAGTCAAAGTCCTATATATGAAAAATATAAGCAAATTATTTAAAATTATGCAAAAGTGTATTGAAGCAGTGATAAAAGAAAGTGTGCACATGATGTATAAGAGTGTAAAGGATAGAAATATGTCTGAAATGATTTGGAGAGTTTTTTAGGTGATCTCACTCTAAGAGCGAGTTTTTGGGAAATCTCACGCCAATGAGAAAGTGTTGGGAGAGAGGTCTAGTGTTACTCTCCTTCTATAACACTACCCAATAAGCACCACTACAAAATTTACATCTTGATTTAGTTTTGATTGTCCCAAATTAGTTTTGAATTGTTTCGATTAAATTGATTATAGGAGATATAATGCGTTATGTGTTTGGATGCTAGTGCATGATACTATAGAAATTCTCTGAAGAATTATGTGAACTATTTTGATCTAATAAAATGATTGTATGTTCCCCCGTGACATTAAAACTGGGCAATGACATAGGTTCCTAGGCACTTCGGTCTAATTTTAGGAATTGGTGTTTTCTCTTTGATTCTCGAGCCAAGTTTGATTCTAAGTTGTTTTGTGACTATGTTCCTATGTTGATTATGTACTATACTAATTGGTTATGTAGCTTTGAGATGTTGTAGGGGTGATTTATTCACCCAATGTATGCCCCCTAGTTTGGGTTGCATACAATACAATTGTAGTAGAATGCGGTTTAAAGGAGAGGACTTAATGCTGATCTAAAATGGATACCTGCAGAGGGTAGGAGATGTGCATTGTAGAAACCAAGGAACGTGCAAATAAAATGGACTGTAACATGTGTTATTAGTAAAAGTGGCATGAAAAAGAATAAAATGTAACAATAAAGAAATTTTGCAGATGATATAGACCGTGAAAAATAGGTTTTAAACATGGGACATAACCCACAATGGCAAAATACAATCGGGACCAAAGTTTCCAAAAGCATAAAATGATCAAATAAGACATAATGCATAGCCCATAAATAATAGCATATAATGGAAAATAATAACAAGAAAAATGTATCAGATAACCATGGTTGTATATAGTACTACAAGGAAAATGTTACACATGTACCACCCAAGAAGCATGTAAGAAAGATAAGGAGTATATCATATCATGTATATATTAGTGAAAAATAAAATGTTAGTAAGAAGTAGCAAATGATGAAATGATAGAACCTATAATGTGTGAGAGTAGTAAAGGTATATTCCCTAGGAGCCTCATTGGTACCGATAAAAGGTATGATGCCAAGAATCATGCATTGTGTAAGGATCGGTAAGATATCATCATTCACAATGAGATACCAAGTGAACATGTATGTGTATATGATAAAGATAATGAAATACTAAGTATCTATCTAGCATAGTAAGTAAAGTGCAAGATGTAAGTATTATAAACTAGAAATAATAGATGCAACCAAGATATGAAAATGTAATCTATGAGTGTGATGAAATGGTATGCAAAGTGTGGATGTGTATGAGATGAGGTTCATTTATAAAAACCCCTTAACAGTCAAAATTAAACCATAGAAAAAGAGTGCATCATTGGGAAATGGGTATGAGAATGCATACTAGAAAGATATATCATTATATCATGAAGCATAGAGCATGAAGTTTTTAGGATGTGAGGTTCATTTTAGATTTAGACCCTCATTAGTCGAGTATGAATCATGGAATTAGAGTGCATCATAGGGTAATGATGATAGAATTTTTCTATCAAAGTGTGTAGGAATGTGTAAACATATTATATGTAAGGCATGGAGCGTAGTGATAGAGATGCTAAACAATTGATGATATTAGAAAGGGGGAGAAAGTGTGATCCCCCCAAGTGTGTGAGGAATATATTTTTATGTGGTGATGTGAGGACCATGTCATGGTGGTGGAGTTTGAAATATGTTCCGGCCATTAATGAAAATATTATCTTGTTTGACAAAAGTAATTGGACACCGAAGTGAAGGAGGGTGGAGAGGGACCTAGAATGGTGGTGGCTTATCTGGGATTGATAATGTTGTAGATGACTTAGCATGAGTAGATAATGGGGTAGATAGTTTCGAATATGGTTTGACTTTGGGTTAGATAGGTGGTTCCTGTATAGACACCAAAATTGGGTCATACTCCCTTTAAACCCCGTTAATTAAATTAACCATATCCTACCTATTCATATCCCATAGCGCACATTTTAATTAAATTAACTATCTTAATTAATATCCTCACTTAACCACCTCACCTAGCCACCTCACTCAATGACCTACTCAAACATCATTAATGACCTAAGACCGAGTCTATGTTAGGTATCTTTATTAGTGTTCATGTTATGGTGTGTATGTTTAATATAATTTGTAATGTGAAGTTGTTTTAACAACTTCACATATTTAGTTTTTTATTTTGTAGAGTTTTTAAAAAACTCACGTACATAGGAGAGTTGTTTAAACAACCTCCTTGATTATAGGAAAATACTTTCCTATATATGTGTAAGATCTCATATGGAGGATATTGAATATCATTTCTATTTTTTTCTACAACTCGCGGATCCATTCCGCTCATCCGGTATCGATATGGGTAATTGTGATGGAAGGATAATAAGAATTGAAGGGGCAATGTATGTCTGCATATTGCGCTCCTTTATGCATAGAATATTAGAGTGTCGTATGAAGATAATAGAGTAGTTCTTTAAAGTGTAGAAAGGTGTAGTTAGTTTCGTGAAAAGATCATAGAATTTTATATTTGAATCAGTTTGCAGATTTTATACTTGATTTTTCATTTCCTACATGTGGTCATAGGATGACATCGAGAATACATGTTGTAGATGTGTGAATGTACATGCATTCATGCAAATCCCACATACATTTTCTATACTCAGGTTGTGTTCATCGCAGTCTTCAAATTTATTCTACTGTGCAACCAGACTACAGTTTGTCAATATTTGATAAGATGTCAATGTCATTCAAATTAGATCCATACTGATAGTTGACGTGCATCTATTGATAATTACTTGGTTTCTACACAAATTCTGCACCCAAAAATAGATCTCCAAGCATAGAGCTGATGAAGGCAAAACTATCTGGAGAGGTAGAGAACAACGTGGAATTTCATATAAGGTGCAACTGATTATCGGATTCTCATCTATGTTAGGCGCCATAATCCAACTAAGAACAATCTGCTCTATCGTTCTTCTAAAAATCCATTCCATACATCAAACTTATAGATTTCCCACGTACGCATGGTGGCATATTCATTGGGCTAGCCTCTCGGTTCCCTGGCATGGTCATCTCTTTATCAGCATCATCTAAACATGCATTAAAAGTCACCATCGATTCACCAATTCTGTGACTTGTTATAATAGAAAGGTGTGTTTTTCTATTTTAAAGGCTATTAGCAATCTTTATACATTGAAGTTACACTTAGCCTCAGTGGTAAGTATACTTTTGTTAGAGGTCAAGTATTGGTACTACAAAGGAGGAACACGTTTTAAGAAAAATTATAAAAATATAAAGGGGTGTAATTTTTTTCAATAATGGTTCAAGTTTACTATATGTCAAGGAGATAAAACCAAGTATAGGTGATTAGGTGCATCTTTGAAAATAACATTTCATTGTAAGATGTTTTAACAAGTATTTATTCTAACTTCAAAGTTATATTAGAATTGTTAAAATCGAGTCATCAAAAGTCAGCTTGTCTATGTTGAGTTTGTTTAAATATAGAGTCATTTTATCTAAGTTAAAGCATCATTGTAAAATTCATGATTCATTGTCAAATATTATAAAAACAAAAAAATGCCCAATTTTAGTGGACGCATTTTTAGTGGAATCCGACGTCCGAGTTGAACTTAAGGGGGCATTCTAAAATGAGCTTCAACAAAGTATTCAACTAAGCTAAGAATGATAACTAGAGGATGGAGGCAATAGAGGCATGGGGAAAATCGGTGTCCTCGATTTTGTCACTACCTCAAAGATTATACACTACATTAGTGACATTTATTTTCTTTGTGTGTGATGAATAAGAAGAGAAGTACATCTATGTTCCTCCTGTAGTATAGTTTTTGTGTTTCCCCTATGATAATAATGATGTGGACATGTGTACCATTGATACTATAGCAAGAAGTGTTCTTGATCAAATTGACTTGATGGTTGATGTGAATTGGTAAAACAGTCCCAATTCATGTATTCATCTAATAGGTTGGTCGGTCCCCTGGATGATGTAGTTCCCACATTTAGTGTTGAGGATTGAGACTATGTGCAAAGCTACATGAGAGGCATGCCTTTCGCTTGGTTAGAGATGGTGTTCTTCCCCACATTCAAACTAAGGGGGAATGTTATGAGTATCTTTATTAGTGTTCACATTATGGTGTGTATGTTTAATATTATTTGTAATGTCAAGTTGGTTTAACAACTTCACATATTTAGTTTTTATTTTTTAGATTTGTTTAAACAACTCATGTACATAGGAGATTTATTTAAAAATCTCCTTGGTTATACGAAAATACTTTCCTATATATGTGTAAGATCTTATTTGGAGGATATTTAATACCATTTCTAGTTTTTTTATGTAACTCGTTGATCCATTCTATTCAGTATCTAAACCTATCCTAACTAATTAGGACTTAGTCTAAAACCTAGACTTAACTTCTATTAACAAACCTAAAAGGACTCCTACTTATCTTACCATGATTTATCACTTGAGACTCGGTAGAAGGTTGGAGATCATACCAAAAATAGAAATAATCTGGATATTTTTTGCCAACCTAGATATTCCCACCTTGACTGATGTCAATTATATCTCAACCGACATCGGTCACCTAATTGTTTCTAGTTAGGTTAAATACATTTCCAAAAGCCTTTTCCCAAGTTGGTCAATCGATTCAGGATCTCATCTTCCAAAGACTTGTAACACTTGAATTTATTTAGCACTCAAGAAAAATAAGACACATAGGAGCACTACCAACATGGTCACCATTCATCATCCTCTTCATGATCACATATTCACAACAGAGAGGCATGAAGGTCTAAACTTCCGTGGCACAAAGGTCTGAACTTCCACGGCACGAACACAATGAATCTTCTCTCTAGATCTTTATTTTCATCATCTTCATCACCTACATCCTCTAATATATTTTCTAGTAAGTATTTAACATCTCTACATTGAATCTCTAGTTTCTTTGTGTATATTTATTTATTCATCTTTGTAGTTTATTTCTCTCCACACCCATATACTCCCTTCCTTCCATCAACCCATCACTTGATCATACCCAGACTTTCCACCCATTTTCATCTTCTCCTGGTCATCTCTGAGTCTTTATAACCACTTTACAACCTCACCCTCACCATTTGCAACCTTTTTGTAATCATGGGGATTCTAGAAAACCAATCCTAAGAACTCTTTGTTAATTTACCCTACTAACGTCGGTTACTCTCGCCTAATGGGCATCGGTCATCAACTAACACATTGGTTATTGTGTCCAGTAAGATAGCTCACACCAGTGAGATAATACCCACTTCACAATATCCCAAAACCATTTCTAATCCTTACCAGACCTTACCCAAAGCCCGTACAAGACCGAAACTCAACCCTGCCTAGTCAACCCTCTTGTTTTCACCTTAAACAACCTTTTGAATGACCTTTCTTATTATTTGTATGAGATACCTAAATCATTTCAATTCCAATAGGATCTTTACTTCATGTATGATTTAACTAGCATTAATATTTTTATATAAAAGTGGATTGGCATCTTGTTTAGGAAGTATGAAGCTTCCTAGATCTAGCTCCGTTCACCTTTCACTAGGCAATCCACTCATTGTTTTGTTTAACTCTATTTGGTGGTATTGTTTTGCATTTACAAGTAGTTCCTCCTAGCCAAAAGGGAGCTCTCGCAATCAACTTGGATCAGGAAATCGAAGCGCACACAACCTTTAAATGACATCACAAATAGGTATTCCTCCTTGGCCTACTACCCTTATCTATTTCATTAATTTTCTAAGAATCCGGTGAAACATCTCGCACACGGTGGGACCCATTAGGGGTTCCTTTGCATTTTTTCATTCCTAGGAAAAAATTGTGTGTTTATTTCCCTTCAAAAATTATTCACATTGATAGCCTAGAATTTACCAGATAACACCCTAGACACGCTGGCACATCATTCATCCTAAATTGAGTGCTCACCCAAAGCACGCAAAGTACCAGTCCCTCTGTTTAGGGTTGTTATAGTAGGATGTTAGTGTGATGAAGGAAGAAACATATAGATACGTAACTAATACATCATTCTACAATGCATTTCATATTCAGATCTATGAAAGAACACACTTAAACAATAATCATTATTAAATCAAGAACATGCACTACTCAATTACACACAGAATGAGATTTAGATTAGCCAATAACTTCCATCTATTAATAAACATAGAAGATCCTTACAATAATGGCATTCTATACCAATGCATGCATGGATCTAATACAATAATCTAGTCAGGATGCACATATCTCTTTATGCTTACCTCTTACACTCTACATATACCTATATATATCTCCTCTCTCTCTCTCTCGTAATTCACTACATATATGTAGGATGGGAATTTCCCTTCACCGCTTATCTATTCCAAAAATAGGCCGCATGCTATTAATAGCCATGCGCCATTTACAGGCATAGTCACACATGTAAGTGTGTTATCTATATACCTCTTATAGTTAACTAAAGTGACAATCTTATTCTTAGCTCGTCTACATGTAAAACACTTCAATCTGATCCTCCAAAGATAGACAATACGTAGCGTGCACGTCTCTACATCGTTGTGTGTTCCACACGCCCTCTTCTAAAAATAGATCTTCATGCTTAAAATCAGTTAAGTATTGAATTTTAAACTTCTTCTCTGCACATGCATTCTTTCTACCCATTTGTGCCCTTAAACCGGCCTATTTTCCCACATGGAGTTCTTGTGTGAGTTTTGTCAAGTGTTCTCGATAAACATTACCCCACACTAATCTATCATTGTTACCCCGATAATGGGTATCTCCAAAAATTGAAGTACATAATAGAATAATGGGAAGAATAAGAATGAAAGGATGTAAATGAATAAAGAATTTTTATGAGGTAGCCTCCTCTGTATCAGTTTAAAAGTATCAAATTTGGATACTCCTTTATTCCAGCCTCCAACGCCGCCATTATGCGAGTGCTTGTTCTAATTTTTGGAATGTCCACAAGCAATGGACTCTAATTCATCCCTCACAATCTCCCCTTTTTCATTTTGCAGAACCAACACAATGCTGGACATTGAGGTCATTCTTCCTTCTAGAAGATCCATCTTCTTCTTTCCTTTTTCTCATGTTGTAGCTACCTTCTTGGGTGCCATTTTTACCTTGCAATCATCTCCTCTTTAACTATGTAATTTATGAATCAAACCCTAGCTCGATTCAATCATTCCCTAGGTGGAAAACTCATGCCCTAACTCTTCTCTATCACCTTTCTTTTGCTCAAACCCTTCACCATCGGGGATGCAAGCTTCTTTTCGCATAGATTTTTTTATCATGGCTTGGTTTCACACCCTTCGCACCTTAACCCAATCACTCGGCTCTTCGCACTTAGCTCTTTCCTCAAATACTCTTAGTTGCAACGGTAAAAATGAATTTACATCCCATCCTTATATAAATTTTAAAATTTTGATGCATTTATTACTCCTTCACCTACCAAATATCCTCTCATTCATTGACCAAATTCATTCATTTTACGTGGTACATCTTCGCGCCCCAGCTATAACCTTCTAGCGTGCCTTCCTACCCTATGGTCATAGATTATCTTCGGCGTGCGCCTTGCACCTGAGTACCTCATCATTGTACCTTCTCCTGGTAGTTATCATGGCCTCTACTTACCTCACTTTATATTTTCCTTTCATTCATCTCCATCCTTGGTCACTTTTGAGAAGCAATATTTTTTGACTTAAAGCACACCCAGCAGCTTATTCCTTTCACCTTTCAATTCCCATAGTCTTTTACTTGGATAACTCCTACCACCCCACACTAAAAGTATGTGCAGTCCTCTGTGCATAAACATTCTTCATGTATTCCACATGTAACATTTAGCTCCTTGTAGTCCATACATATTTGAATTCGTCCATCTTTCTTCATACTAATCACCATTAGACTAACCTATTCGACTCATCAAGGGCTTGATAATTCTAGATTTCAACATTTTATCAATTTCTTCTTTTACCTTTTCACACAAATTAGGATTCATTTTGTAAGGTCTCTTTTCACACTGGACTCACACCTTCCTTAAGTTTTATCTTCATTTCTGAAGTGATTCATGCACACCTTTAAGTTCATGATACCTCGAGCGAATAAGTCTTGATAATCCCTAAGTAACTTAATGATCTTTACCACTTTTGATTCGATCAATAGTCTCTAATTATGAACTCCTTGGGCTAAGCCTTTGATCCTATATTGAACTTATTTTTCTTCATTGGTTCAGGTATGCACACGTATCCTTATCTCGCACTATCCAAGACCTCATGCACCCCATGTGAATGGTCAATATCTAGG
Organism: Taxus wallichiana var. yunnanensis; assembly: GCA_018340775.1. Lineage (NCBI taxonomy): Eukaryota > Viridiplantae > Streptophyta > Pinopsida > Cupressales > Taxaceae > Taxus > Taxus wallichiana. Next base: position 365,443,813 of record CM031242.1, on the reverse strand, counting down.
TTTTCAACTTCCTCATCATCAACGATGTACACCATAGTTCCTTTTTCTTTCTCAAGAAAAGCATGTTAAAGCAGTATGGAGTCTTCTCCTTCTTCTTCAAAATGTGCACCTGATTCTTTCTCGCCCAATAATTCCTATATGAGTTCCTCCTCCTTTGCACTATCTCCCATGGTTAACCACTTGACAAATTTTAATGCCTCTTCTATTGGAGGTTAGGAAGAAAAGTAACAAAGGTATGGATCATTCATGTAGTCAATTTTTTCCATTTTCCAATCTCTCAATGTAGTTCTACGCATATACATACCAAGCACGTGTGCACCCTTGTAGAGTGGAATATAATTTATGCACCCAGAGTGAAGGTGGTAATGCATCCTATCTGTCTATCTAGAGTCTCTCACACTGCTGAATGTGGTGCTAAACAAGTTGATCACCATTATAAGTGCAAATCTATGTAGGTGCACTGCTTCTTACAAACCTAGTAGAAAAGTTGATTTCGATCACCTTCTAATCCATAATATTATCTCTAGGAACTACCCACCACAAAGTGTCTGCTATCCTCCGAAAGACATATGCTAACATGTCTCTTCTCTTGACCTGTTCTATCCACTATGCCTCCATGGATTGTAAGAATACAGGAAGATCTTCTGCTCCTGTATACCAAGGCACTGCGCTACCTATCTGTCAAATAGAAAAAATTCCATTCTTGCACGTAACCATGCTTTTTTACCTCGTGTCCTACTAGTTCATATGTACCATGAGCTCAATTGTCACAAGAAATATGCATATTTGTTAGGAAATAAGAGATAAAATATGTGGAATAATCCCCTCACGTAATCACAAAATAAAGAGAAATTAATATGCGAAATTCATTACAAATCTGAAATAAAATTGTAGAATAAAATAACACAACACAAAGAGATAAAGATTTAACATGGTTCACCCAATTTGGGCTACATCCACCAAGAATCACTTGCTCATATTTTATTACAAGCCACCACTCTCTCAATACAATACCCAAGTCCATTTGGAGCTATGCTCAACAAACTCTACAGAATTCACACCCGAATTCAAAACACATCTACAATACATTTGCTTGTACATCTATCATATGCATAAGACCATATAAATAGACAACTGCTTAAGAAGTTTTACAAAACCATGGGTATCAAAACCATGGGAAAACCCGTCCCATAAACCTATGGGTCAAAAACTCGCCCATATGAGAAGAGCACGTTTCCCGATATGTCGGGTGCATTTTTCGAGGCCAAAAAAATTTACGCCTAAAAAAATTTGGTGGTTGCACCCTTACCCCTGCTACTGTGAGCTAATGCCCCTGACCCTCGCTTGGGGCCCACCCCATCCTCGAACCCCAACGAGGATACATGAAAAGTGTACAATACTCTTAGTGTATAGTCTTCAACACTTTCACACATGAAAACAGGCTCCACAACCTAACAATCTCCCACTTTGAGACTAGTTTTCCTCTGGAGAAAGCTTCTCAACCCTTCCCTAGTTTCGTGAAGACCAACCAAAGCTGAACACAACTTCATTTTTTCCTTGTGACCACCTTGGTCATCATGTCCATGCAGGATTTCGATTAGTATGAATCTTATCCAACTTCAACTTCTCTTCCTCCAAAGCTGTCCTGATGAAATGGTACCTTAACTATATATGCTTTGTCCTAGAGTGGAAATCGAGTTCTTAGCTAGGTGTATAGCACTCTAACTATCACTATGCAGCTTACATTCCTCCTACTTATGTCCCAACTCCTCAAGCAATTGTTGTAACCAAATCATCTCTTTGCTTGCCTCTCGTGGCATGGCAACAACATACTCAACCTCCATGGTCGACAAAGCCACCAACCTTTCGTAGTCATGAAATCCACTCACCGCTTTCCCACCTACAAAGTGTAAATATAACTTGTCATGCTCCTCCTCGTCGCATCTCCAACCATGTCGAATCTACATAACCATGTAAAGTGGTGTCTCGATCCATCAGTAGCACAAAATCGCTTCCCCATGGTTCCTCTCAAATACCGAAGGATCCACTTTTACCGCTTGCCAATGCTCTTTACTTGGATCACTCATAAATCTACTCACATCTCCCATTGCATGGGCAATATCAGGCCTAGTGCACACCATAGCATACATCAAACTGACAACCATTGATGAGTAAGGTACCTTGGACATCTAGTTTCTTTCTTGCTCTGTCTTGGGACACTGATCCTTTGATAACTTAAAATGGCCTGCCAAAGGAGTCCCAACCGGTTTAGCATCCTGCATGTTAAACCTATCCAATACCTTCTTAATGTACTCTTCCTGAGATAAAGTCAGCTTCCATTCCTTCCTATCCCGAGTTATCCTCATACTAAGGATTTGTCTGGCTGCCCCCAAATCCTTCATATCAAAGGATTCACTTAGTTGTTTCTTGAGTACTTTTATTTCCTACATGTTTTTACCTGCAACCAACATGTCATCTACATACAAACACAGATAATATAACTTCCATCCTCAAATTTCTTTGTATACATACATGCAATGGTCGAATGACATCTAATATAACCTTGCTCCATCATGAAGCTATCAAACTTCTTATACCATTGACGTGGAGCTTGTTTCAGGCCATACAAACTCTTCTTCAGTTTGCACACCATCTCCTCTTTACCTTTGAATTCATATCCTTCTGGCTACTGCATATATAGCTCCTCCTCCAAATCACCATGGAGGAATGCAGTCTTTACATCTAACTATTCTAAGTGCATCTTCTACCGCCACTATTCCAAGAACAGCTTATGATAGAAGTCATTTTTACTACAGGAGAAAATATCTCATCAAAATCTATACCTTGTTTCTGTGCAAACCCCTTGACCACCAACTGGGCCTTATATATTTTCTTTCCTTCTTCTTCATCTTTAACTCTGTACACCCACTTGTTCTTCAATGCTCTTTTTCCTTTTGAGTAGCTTTACCAAATCCCATGTCTGGGTTCTCCATGAGAGCCTGATGCTCCTCATCCATGGCTTGCTCCCACTTCTTCCTGGCATATACCTGTATTGCTTCATCAAAGCTCTCGGTTCTCCACTATCGTGAGTAATAAATAATAAAGAGAAGGAGAAAAATGTTCAGGTTCTCTTCTTACCCTAGAAGACCTCTTCAATGTAGGAGTTTGGGGTTCCTGTTGAGGGGTTCCTGAACTAATTCATGTGTCACTTTCCCATCTGGAAGATCCTCTACCGCTACATATTCTTTCTTGGATTCTTCCTTGTTTTCCTACAACTGTTGCTTATACATGACTTTCTCATTAAAGACCACATCCCTAGATCGAATGATTTTCTTGTCCTTAATACTCCAACATTTATATCTAAAGTCATCACCACCATAACCAATGAAAGTATATTTTTTGATTTAGCCTCTAGCTTGGTCCTATCATCCTTGTCTATATGAACAAACACCTCACATCCAAAGACTCTAAGAAATGAATAATCAACTTTCTTACCATACCAAGCCTCCTCGGGTATGCCTCCATCCAAGGCACTTGAGGGTCCTTTGTTTATCAAGTACAGTTGTGCTCACCGCTTCGCTTAAAAAGAAAGAGGCAGTCCTGCATGTATCCTCATGCTCCTAGCACGTTCCATTATTGTTCTGTTCATCCTTTTTTATACCCCATTCTACTGCAGAGTTCCTCGAACTATATTTTTCCTACGGATTCCATTCTTAGAACAATAATCATCAAATTCATTGCACGCAATACTCCCCTCCATTATCTCGACTGAGACATTTTAACTTAAGACTGTTTCATTCTCTACCAAGGCTTTCCATTTAACAAAAGCATCAAATACATCAGATTTGTTTCTAATACAATAAACCCAAACTTTTCTTGTTGCATCATCAATAAAAGTAACATAATAACTTGAACCCCCAAGAGATGATACCTAAGCTGGACCCCACACATCAGAATGCACCAACTCTAACTTACTCTCTTTCTTTGTAGGTCCAACCTTGAGAAACCTTACTCACTTATGTTTCCATATATATATGCAGTCTCTGAACTCCAAACTTGTTTCTGTATATCCAAGAAAATCCTTCTTTATGATCTCCATGCCCTTATGGCTCATATGACCAAGCCTATAGTGCCACAATGTTGTATCTACTTCTGAAGCCACAAGATTACAAACATTAGTGCTATAAGTGGTTAAATACAAGGTTCCAACCTTCTTACCTCTTTCCACCACAAGAGCACCCTTGGTAACCTTCCAAGAGTCCACTATAAATATCACAGTATAACCATCACTTCCCAACTGCCCTGCCGATATCAAATTTTGTCTTAATGTAGGCACATGTCTGACATCCTTCAATAGCCAAGTATTCCCATTCTGCATCTTAACCTGAATAGAACCTTTTCCAACTATGCTGCAAGGCTCATCATCACTAAGAAAAACATGCCCAAAATATCCTTGAACATAATCAACAAAATAATGCCTATGTGGAGAAGCATGGAAAGAAGCCCTCTGAATCTAAAACCCAAGATTGGTAATATTGTGTAAAGAAAGAATCAAAGCATCCTGACATACATTACCTATTGCCACATTTTCCTCCTTGTTTTCTTCCTATTGTTTCTTCTTATCCCAAAGCTCCCAACAGTCCTTCTTTGCATGCCTAGGCTTTCCACAATTCCAACATACAATCTTGTTCTTAGATTTTGACCTTGCCCAATCTTTTGATTTTCCATGGTTTCCTCTATTCTTTTGTCTCCCTCTAGTTTCCACTGTCAAAGCATTCCTGAAGTAGAAGATTCCCTAGAGCTTTTTCTTCACATTTCCTCGCTTAGAATCACCCCTACAACATCCTCAAACTTCAACTTTGAGTTAGCTGGAACCGAGTTACTTACCGCCATTACTAGGCTATTCCAACTCTCAGGTAAAGAGCACAAAATTAATAAAGCCCTAACTTCTTCATCAAATTCTATTGTAACCAAAGCTAGCATATTCACAACCATATTGAAATCATTTAAATGATCTACTACTGAACTATTCTCAGACATCTTCATATTAAACAACTTTTTCATTAAAAATATCTTATTAGAGGAAGAGGGTTTTTCATACAACTTCCCTAATGCATCCATTAGATCTTTTGTAGTCTTTTCCTTTGAAACATTAAATAATACCGAAGATGTAAGACATAGCCGGATCGTTCCAAGTGCCTTCTGATCCAACAAATCCCATTCCACATCTGTCATACTCGAGGGTTTGTTCACCTTCTCGCATGCAGAGTATAAAGATCCTTCTGATAAAGGTAATCTTCCATCTCGCATCTTCCAAAGATTGAAATTCTACCCGTTGAATTTATCAACCCTAGATATTCCATCATCTCGCCATAGCTCCCACTCAAGCTAAAAACTTTCCCTATGATTCAACACTTCAAAGCAAACCAAACCAGTGCTCGATACCAATTGTTAGGAAATAAGAGATAAAATATGCGAATAATCCTCACAAAATCGCATGCAGAGAAACTAATATGTAGAAATTATTACAGATCTGAAATAAAATTACGAGTAATAAAATAACACAACACAAAGAGACAAGATTTAACATGGTTCACCCAATTTGGGCTACGCCCACCAAGAATCACTTGCTCATATTTTATTACAAGCCACCACTCTCTCAATACAATACCTGATCCGTTTGGAGCTATGCTCAACAAACTCTACATAATTCACACCCAAATTCAAAACACATCTACAATACATTTGCTTGTACATCTATCATGCATAAGACCATATAAATAGACATCCGCTTAAGTAGTTTTACAAAACCGTGGGTATCAAAACCATGGGCAAAACTCGTCCCATAAACCTATGTCAAAAACTCACCCATATGAGAAGAGCAGGTTTCGATATGTCGAGTGCATTTTTCGAGGCCAAAAAAATTTACGCCTAAAAAAACAATTTGGGCTGCGCTTGAACCCCGACGAGAATACATAAAAAGTGTATAGTACTCTTAGTGTACGAGTCTTCAACACTTTCACACATGAAAATAGGATCCACAACCTAACAATAATATCACACTAATAGAGTGAGAATCCTCCCATTGTATGATGCATTCCTTTGATGGCTCATTGACCTATGGGTCCTAAATAACACGTACATAGATTTTGTTTAATTCCTCCTCACTTAGAGGCTCAACATATGGTGTAGAGTTCCCATTTATCAAAGGTATCACAACCCTTTCCTCTTTGTTCTCAAAGCTAATATACCCCTTATTGAATCTCAATCAGCATTATTCGTATAACACCAAGGGCATCCAAGCAAGGATGGAAAATTGTCTGCTTCTGCAAGTGCTAATACCTCAAAATCCCTAGTGAATTTGGCCCCTTGTATGGTTATGGATGCATCCTTCAAAACTCCTATGGGAGTGGCCTTAGTCCTATTTTCCATAAACAACACATTAGATGATGGTTGTAATGGAGGTCTCCCCATTTGTACCCATGCATCTAAAGTAAGCACATTGACTTCCGCACCTATATCAATCAAAATATTGCTCAACAACCATCCATCTACAACAACATTCAGAGTGATCTCTTTATCATAGTCAATGCTATCAAGGGAAGATTTACATGTAGGATCTACCATTCATTCTCAATGTTTTCACATGGAGTGTTCCCCTTCAACCAATTCCCTAATAATGGAATAATATTCTCTTGGTGCAACATTTTACACACCTCTCTGATGTCATCAATATTAGAGGGGACCTTCCCTACTTCTTTCTTCTGTTCCATCTTTCTAGACTACTCTTTTAAACATTGTATTTCACCTTGAATATTTTTGAGGACCTCCATGGTATCTTGATAGACTTCCTTCTGATGGGTAGGATCTGGGTACCTTGCATGCAAAACCTCCTCCTTAATGATTTTAGGCTTCTAGTATAATGCTTCTCTTGCACGTGCCGCTTCAGCATGTGTGGTAATCTTCATAGTTAAGGCCTCAAGTTCTGGTGCTATCTTGGGCATCCATTGATTTTCCTCCACATGTTGGATCCTAACCATCCCTATGCCTTTGTTTTCCTACTTATGTTGTTTACTGAGATGCTCATATAAGTCTGGGAACTCCTCATAGCTATGATTCTTTCCATAGAAAGAACATGTAACATTCTGGGGACATTCGTGCCTATAATGATCAGGGGATCCACATGTATAGCACATTCCTTGAGGAAACTTGCTTCTTCCTCCACCATAGCCTCGTCCTCCATATCTACGTCCTCTTCCATGACCTCCTTTAAAATGACCCTCATTCTTGTCATAGTGCAATTGATTATGATCCCAATCCTCGTGCCCGTTCTTGTCCTTAGAGTTATCTCATTGTTACACTTATCTGTCATGCCCCAATGTCTATAGATCATGATCGACCAATCCATCGACAATCCTCGATCATGGGTCGTGGATTTACAAATATTGCAAAAGGGGATGCATTCTTCCTTATTATGTGTTGTAACAAAGAATAGTGGCTAGCATCATGATTCAAATGACATATGTCATAGTCTAATAATAATTAATGTATAGATCTATGAGGGAAACTATCCTTAGTGTGACCTTCCACTTCACAATATATACACCAAATCCCTAAGAACATTTCATGGGCTGAATTCGTTGATAACTTCTCTAACTATTTTTCCATAGCTACAATTTGTGCCTCTAATAATGGACTAATGCCAATGTCAATGTTCCCAACTACCTCAGCACACAAAGATTTTTCTAGTTCTTCGTGTGGATCAGTATATGTCTTATGTGACAATGCTCTTCTGAATGGTGTAATCAATCCTCCAAAAAACCATTGTGCATGTTGGCTGGAGTGAATATCATAAGACAACTTAGATATAAGTGTCTTAAAATGGGCATCATACTCACGTACAATCTTAGTAGTTCCTTTCTTGATATCTTTGAGCGCGATGATACTCTTTTGCTCAAACTCTGGGATATATAAATCTTTTAGGAAAACATCCTTCAATGTTGCATAATCCACGCAAGTTTGATCAGGGTCAAACTTCCTATACCATTTGTGTGCACATCCTTGTAATGTAATAGAAAATTGACTTGCCTTATACTTAGAAGCTGTGATCCCTTTCGCATTCCATAAGATTTCACACATATGCACATGTTTGGTAGCATCCTCTACACCTCTATACTATGGGAGACAAAGAGACATCTCCATATAGATATTCTATGGTTGCTGCGGGCATTGACCACTTGATCCAAAACCTCCTATGTTTCCTCTCCTCTAGAACCACCAGATCCACTAGAACTAGAACCACCTATACATCTTAATCCTCCACCTATATCTGGAATAGAACTGTAGATGTAGTCCCTTGTGCTTCAACAGTAGTACTATACTAAACCCCTGTATTCTATGAGGTAGTTCCACTTCCAGAGGTGAATCCAACATTCTACATGCTCACATTTTGTGTGGATGATGTGCCTAAGAATGTTCCTCTAAATAACATTGAATCTGTCTATCTTGCCATTGATGTACTTGCTCCCTAAATTACTCCTACTCTCCTACTTCCCAAGTTATCTTGTTGGTTACTTGTCATACTAGATACTAGAAAACCAAGCGCAAGGGCTAGGTCACTAGGTGGATTAAGATGCATGCCCACGACCAAGGAATTATTTACTGGCGCACTTCCGTGTGAAGCCAAGGGGGATCTCTGTCATGCTTTTTAAGATGGGGGAGTCCCTGATGCTCTGGCTCCATGTCTTCTATGTGATTTTAAATCCTTCATGATCCATTGCTCTCCTTAATGCCATACTTTCTGTAATGGTACATTGATTCTCTATCTCCCTCTCACGTGCCTCATTATACTTAAGCCTCATTTCCTCTCTCTACCTTTCTACTACTAGGTCTACTATATTTCACCAAACCTATTCCCCCTCGCACGTGGTGAAGTTTAGTTAGCCATCGGTTTACTCTCCAGGTTCAAAGTTACCATCAAGATCTTGATCGCCAGTGGAATACCTTGCAAGTATGCTCCTCTAGGATACCGTAAAAACTGGAATTCAGCTACCTCTAGGCAAGAATATGTTGAAATTGAATATTGCAGAATATGACTTTTTAGAACACCATGAAACCATGTATCCATAGTGTAAATCCAAATCAAATCATCATCATAAAGGGCCTAAAATTATTCTTGTGCCCGTAAAAGTGCGCGATACCTTCAATTTCACTTAGATGCATAAGCAATCAACCACTTATAAAATTCTACTGGAAAGATGGCAAAAACTCTCATATAAGTTGTCATACAAATTTTGTTCTACCCAAGTGCGTGCGTTAAAATTAGATCCACTATGGAACCGTCATGTATTCTTCCTCTAGGTCATGTATCCACTCCTCAATACTTGCTAGAGTTAACCGGTACATCTTCATCATGAACCATCCTGAAAACAACTGAAAAAGAGGTCTTGGCAATGGAACCAATGATGCAGCCTAGAATTTACTAGATAACACCCTAAACACACTGAAACATCACTCATCCTAGACTAAGTGCTCACTTGAAGCACACAAAGGTATCGGGTCCCTCTTTAGGGTTGTTGTAGTAGGATGTTAGCATGATGAAGGAAGAAACATATAGATCCATAACTAATCCATCATTCTACAATGCATGCCATATTCAAATCTATGAAAGAACAAACTTAAACAATAATCATGATTGAATCAAGAACATGCACTACTTAATTACACATAGGAATGACACTTAGATTTATCCATTAACATCTATCTATTAATAAATATAGAAGCTCCTTACAATAATGGCATTCTATACTAATGCGTGCATGGATCTGATACAGTAATCCAATCAAATGCACATATCTCTTTATGTTTACCTCTTATGCTCTACATATACCTATATATCTCTCCTCTCTATCTCTTAGGTAATTCACTACATATATAGGGTGGGGACTTGACCTTCATCGCTTATTTATTCCAAAAAGAGGTCACATTCTATTAATAATGACACACTTTATAGGCATAGCCACACATGCAAGTGTGTTATCTATAGAACTCTTATAGTTAACTAAAGTGACGATCCTATTCTTAGCTCATCTCCATGAAAAATGCTTCGATCTGATCCTCCAAAGATAGACAATGTGTGGCATGCATGTATCTCGCATTGTTGGTGTGTTTGCATGCCCTATTCTAAAAATAAGTCTTCATGCTCAAAATCAGCTAAGTCCCGAATATTGAACTTCTACTCCATGCGTGCATTCTTCTTACCCATTCATGCCCTTAAACTTGGCCTATTTTTCCACATACTTATTCTTGTGAGTTCTATCAAGTGTTCTTTGATCAACACACATTAATTTTCTTCTCTGGAATATTCTCCTTCTTGTTATTGTCTAAAATAAATTGTACTTTTAGTGCTTTAAAAAGAACATGTCTTCCTTTTACTACATTACATTAGTGAAAGAGCATCCCTCTTCCTGTTCTCCATTTGTTACATCAAATGTAATTGTGGATTTGGGCTTAAAACACTTGCATTTCATTATGGATTGTTGCATTATAGCTCACATTAATTTGAGGGCAACCTATACGTTGGAAGTCATGCCTAGTTGATGGTTGACTAATTTAATCGTAGTTCACTTGCACACTCTCTCTCTATACCAAACCACTTACATAATTTACACATCTTCTTAAACATCCTCCTACCTAAAAGAATTTTTCAAGGATCACATGATTAGAGGATTGATAGTGGGTGCCCAACTAGTTTCTTTATCTAGTAATTATATCATAGAAAGGACCACCCCCACAAAACTTTACCTGAAACCATCCTTATATCTTAGATTTTCATAGGACACCTTCTATCAAACCAAACACTCTATTTTGTTCATGAGTCAGTCTTAAATAACATAAGCTAAAACATAAAATTCACCCATAGGATTTTTTTTTAAAACTTTTTCTTGATTTATGTTTTGAGTTAAGAGGACGTGTTCTCCATTTTTATTTCTTCCTTTCACACTCCATAATTATAGTTGGTGTATTCTGAATTTTTTTTGAGTGTGTTAGGGTCCATCACTATCATACTCAGATTTCTAGGTTGATATTTTACCTGATCTAAGTCACAAAAATCAACTTTCTCCATCTTTTAAAATTTCACAGGTGATCAAGCGTCAAGTGTCATTTATCTTCTTTTTGGTCATTTTACCAAAAACAACACTCACCACATTTTCTATTCTTTTTAAGTTCCTCAGACATATCATCATACCCCTGGATCTTTAAAATCATTATCAAATCTAGTTTTGTCTCATTTTCATCAGTTATTGCCCCATTTGTAAAACTTTTGATTTCTTACAAGAAATCAGTATCAATTAACCTAGGCAGCATCGGTCACCCTATCACCATCATCAGTTAACCCAACCATTGTCGGTTCCTGTTTTTAATTTTTTAATTAAAACAATGACCTATTTTTACCCCCCGTAACTATTTTTCTCTATTTCTTTGTTTTTTCTATATCATTTATAGAGAATAGATTTCAAGCCTACGCAAACTCACATGGTTTTGAATCATAGTCAAGCCAACACCCTTATATTCCACACAAGCCTTCAACCACTCCCACCTAGCCCATCACCACCTTCCATATTGTCACCTATGGATCCTACTCAGCCCATTACCATCAGTACCGGTGACGAGGAGTTCAAAAGACTCCTTGACCATAATCCCGTTGCCCTACAACATTATCTTACACATTCATCTACTCAGGATTCATCAGGACAACTAGTATATGACATGCTTGTGTCCATCCCCCTACCCTCGCCCCATTTCTACATCAGCTAGTACTAACTTGGCCTTACCTTCTTCCACCTTACCACCCGTAGTATCCCAACTTGACCCCATGTCATCAATGAACTATGACACCTGTAACATTGGTCACACTTTTGATATTAGTTGCTCCCATGGTGTCAACCATTCCTTCATCAGCCACCTTGAGCATAGCCCGTTTGCACCCGCCACCTTGTATATACTTATTACATCACAGCCACCCATGGTGTCGACAACCCATACCCCATTCCAAAACATCATCCTTTCCATCCCGCAATCTTTACCTCCAATCACTACAAGGATCACTACATCCACCCCACCTACTTACACATATCACCAACAACCACCTATCTCATCTATCACCTATTCAGATATTTGTTTCCTGCATCTATTCCCCCTCATAGTTCTTGTACTCAACACCACCATTACTAGAATTATGTCCACATCATACATTCATCATCAACCCCCTTATGCTAGAGAGGGGTTTCCCAGGTCATCGAATCTACCAATGACCTTATTAAAATGATGATGGAAAAGATGTAAACATTGGAAGCATAAGTTTCTGGCTCTCACAACTCTTTAACATACAATGAAATATGCAATGATCCCATTCATCTGTCTATTCCCATTCATTCATACCCTACACACTGGGAAATGCCCAAATTCAACTAGTTCAATAGAAAAGAAGACTCGCAACAACACTTATGGTCTTTCAAACATGGGTGTTATTTAATCACTCATGATGATGCTCTACTCTTACGGACATTCCCAATGTCCTTAAATAGACTTGCATTAGATTGGTATAGTAGTTTACCTTTTCATTCTATTATCTCATTTAATTAAGTGGTTTAAGTCTTTTTAGACCATTTTTAATTAATATCATCAAGAAGGTCACCATGAACAAATTGTACTTAACACAATAATACAACGATGATTCTATCACAAATTTTGTCACTCATTGGCGGAGCCTCATAAACTAAGCTTACATTCCAGCTACCTCAAACTGAGCTTATAGATTTTTTCACTAGGCTTGTGTCGAGTACATCTCACTAACTCTCCAAGTCTAAACCTTCTGTACCTTTGATTAAGCATTCACCATGGCTAGAAAAATTGAAATTCGTGCCATAGAAGAGAAGAAAATTTAATTACGTAACAAAAACATTGAATTAAAGTCAAATGAGGTCTCTTCCTCTTCCAAACCACAAAAAAACTATTCCAAAGCAAAAGGATTTGCCAATGCGGGATTTTTAAAAGCTGGCCCATCTCACCCATCCAATTAGTCAAAACCTTCTTCCAACCTTTCTCCCATTCAAGATTTCTAGTTTAGGTGAGAGCAATGAAAGTACACTCTCGATCGGGAGCCTTATTCTTAGTATTAAAAAAACTTCTTAAAGCTAGGAGAAATTTCTCTACCACCCATCAAACCACATACTAGTTTTGACCCTGCTCATCCTATGCTTGCATGGTACAAGGAACATGATTACTACAACTACCATTGTGTAAAATTTCATAGTGATGGTAATTGTATAACCTTCAAAAACATTGTCTAGGAAATGTTAGACAATGGATATCTTGTCTTAGACAACCCGAATCCACCGGCCAATCAGAACTTACATATCTTTAAGAATCCATTTCCTAATCACACTGTCATATAAACAAACCTGGTTAACCTTCAATTAATGATAGTAATGTCTGTGAGGTCTATGATGTGTTTGAAACCATATCAGCCCTTCCTTAATTTCCTCCTATTCCCTCCATCGAGGAGATTCTAGCATGAGATCCTTTACCCATGGAGGATCCTATTTCATCTAATCCTTCACCCACATAGGATTCCCCTTCATATCCCCCATCACCCACGAAGGAGACGAAAATATCATTTGATACCATTTCACCACCCACCTCGCAACCTAACAAACAACCTGTGGTGTTAACTCTCCTAACCATGGGAGAGTCACACTCACCTTCCTCTCCACCAAAAGAGGAACCTACCTCATCCCACCTACCATCTCCTTTACCCATAAGGGATCCTTTAGACGTGCCACTACCTATTGGTGACAATTCCCCATTAGCCTTATAGGATCTCATTGATCTACTCTCAGATCTCTTACCCACAGAGTCCAAAGCCAACCAATTCCCTATCTCATAGACATATTTTATAGGGATTGCTACTAAACCAATGTCATCTCCTCTTACAATAGTTTTGTTTTCACATATGGATGATCACTTGGATTATGTTGATAATTCCATGCTTTGGGGACATCTCGGCTACCTTTTTCAACCCAAATGAAAATATCACCTATTGATACCTCCATGATTTATCCAAAGGTATTTTAGATGACCAAATCAACCATGACCATGCCTATTGAAATGGCCTCTTCTTCATCACCCTCACCTACATCCAAACCTTTACCAACAACCAAACATGTTCCTATGCCTAAGAACCTACCTGTATCTACACCTTCCCCTATGTCTAGAGCCATCACCACATTGGGTGTCATGCCAACATCAAGCCTAGTCCACCCTCCTATCAAATTGGACTTATCTACATCTTCCAAAGCTCACTAAAAATATTCCCCAACTAAAAGGAAGACCACAACCTTTCTCGCATACACCAGCTTCTTTTCCCACTACTCCTCTATCACCTTCACCATTACCCTCCGTCCGAGGGCATCACTCATCGACCTTAGCCAAGAAACCTCCTATCCAAGGCAAATCAAAAGCATACCAGCCCGCCTCTTCTTCACAATATTTAATTACACCAACCTTACCTAACATACACCTTTGTCATTATCTGCATCTTTCTTACCACCTATACCCCCACCACCTATATTAACCTCATCAGTACCTATGAAATTTCCTTCTCTTCAACCCATACCTTCTACCTTGCCTCTACTAACAAAATTCGAACCTCCTTTATCACCTTGGCGACTCATCCTCTTTCACCATCTGCCTTCCCTTCCACATCACATGCTTCTTCCTCACCTTTACCTAGGAAGGTGCAACAAAAATTGAAAAACCCACTACCCTCCAAAGTAGTAGTTAAGCCTATAACACCTTCTATTGCTAGTTCATCTACTACGCCTTTACCCAAGAAGGTACAACTCAAATCTAAAATAGTACCACCTACCAAACTATTGGTCAAACCCATTTCACATCCAATTCCACCACCTGTGACATCTCCCACAAAAATCATCCACACTTCAATCTAGACCCCACTCACCTCACATTGTGATCCATTGGTAGGGTCTTACGCCAACATTATAGCTAACATTTTAGAGACCTATTCATCACATTTCCACACCTTAGACCTTACAACACACTCAATCCCAAACCAAAAGGGTTTGATGATACTAAAATTTGTGCCTACCATCATGTGTCAAGGCATGATGTAGAAATTTGTAAGGCTCTTAAAACTGTTCTCCTTTAACTATGTCCTCCTAAAGAAAATTTGATGATGATGATCTTATAGACAAGGACAATATTTCACCTTCACCTATCATCACCCATCCTATTCCACTACCTATTCAATAACCTACATCACCACCTCCATAACCCATTTATCCTCCTCCAAAATTGAGATCAACATGGTCCACATAAGAGAGCTAGCCAAAACCCCATCAAAATGCCAGTACACCCTACTCATTTCACAAGGCTATTATCCCGCACTAGGTTTTTGTCCATCATGTCATTATACTTTTCATGAAAAACCTTCTCCATCAACCTCTCTTCCTCAGATTAACATGATCCAAGTTGCCACTCATGCCCAAAAAGACAAAGGAAAGAGAAAGCAACCAACCCATCCACCAATCCAAGACTCCAATATACCATCTCGCACTACACCAATAATTACCATTCGAGGACCCACATAACCTATTTCTGATGGGGTTGCCCATCGTAAAATGATAAAACAATTACACTAATCTCCTCTAAAAATGTCTTTGTATGACCTTATCCAAACTTCAAGAAACCCATCGACGGGACCTCATGGAGGTTTTGCGATCCATTGAGGTTTTACCTAATGGCCCTACAACCATGGCCTCTATTATCACCCCTCACCATGTGGATTTTCTCACCAATGCATCCCATTCCTCTACACCCACTACCACTCATCAAGTAGTCATGCTTGCTTAGTTTCTCGACAAAAATATTGTACCTCTCCACTTTGATGATCCCGATCCTACCCTTTTTATTTTTTTTACATTGATAATATATGTGTTCGATGCATTATGATCAATGGTGGTGTCAACATCAACATCATCTCCTCCCATGCATATAACCAAATGTGCATCCCTACCAATTTCATGCATAATTACCGCTTATGTTGCATTCATTTAATGATGTCATCACTTCCTCCTTAGCACCATCATTCTCCATGTTCGTGTGGGCCCCTGTACCATTCCAAAATTATTCTATTTCTTAGAGGGGGAATTCCAATACAACATGTTACTTGGCCAACCTTGGATCCATGTCATGGGTTGTGTCCCTTCAACCTTACATCATTGTGTAAAATTTGAACATAAAGGACATAACTATACCATTCCAACTAACCCTTCACCATTCAAAACCTACAACATGTTGTATTGGCCTAATGATGTCATTATATTGGTAAAGTCATCTATCAATGCTGCTACTTCTACTTCACCCACAACCCCTTCCACCAACATTGCCACTACCTCTCCTACACCTAACTCTTCTATTCTCACTACCTCTCGTAGCTTCTATAGATAACCCATCCACCAAGCCATTGAATTCTCAACCACCTAGTGCTTCTTCTTCACAATTTCCTAGTGATTTGTCTATTCCCATTACCCATATACAAATAATTGATCCCTTATGTAGTCACTTTTACCCTTATCAAAAAGAAAGGTACCCCATGTGTGTCAAACTATCACCTAGTGGCACTGGGTGCTCACCCGAGTCATGCGCAGGAGCCGAGTCTCTCTTTTATGTGAGTTTAGTGGGAAACATCATCTATGATCCATGTTCAAGGGTTTTGAAAGGAGTAAAACATACAAGCATCATAGAGCTCAGAACGGCTTCTAGATCCTTGCAGTCATTCCGAACGAAAAATGCTTAACATATTGGATAACTTATACCAAAACAAAAAGAAGTTGTACAAACACTCATACTTAATCATAAACATAAATGCAAAAGAATTCTGAGAAATATGTATGCATTAGAATCATCAATGTTCATATTCATTGTAAACTGGTAACCTCATTATATTCATGGAGTCATTACAAAATGTTACAGAGAAGTAGACCATAGTCATGCATTATATCTGGACTCATATGACTAGGCTCACAAAAGAAATTTATAACCCCATACCCTTGATACATCCTTCCCTAAGCATAATTTCCCAAACTAACAGAGTTCTTGTAGTATTTCTACAGAGCTCCACCCACTATCTGGTTGTTGTTTTTCCTTCTACAAGTGCTTGTATATATAGGCTTTTTGGGCTGCCAACTCATCCTCCAGCAGCCTCAGATCTGATGCCAAGTGTCTGAATGTGGTCCTCCATGGGCATGCTCCTCAAGCCCAAGATTTCCATCTTTTACCATGATGAGCTTCTAGAAGCTTCTACCCTGCATGCTTCTTCTTGGGCCACCTTGTCGCTAGGATGGCACCTTATCCACTCGCATGTGTAGTCGGTCATGATTTTCACGTGTTCTACCAAAATGCCCAAAATGGCTAAGTCCCAAACCCTTGGTTCTGTCCATGTGTGTACCATGGGTTTCCTTAAAACCTTCTCTAAACCTTGCCCTACATGCTTTATCCTTACACGCTTTCCTTCAACTAGGCCTTACGTGCTTATGTGCCCTTTTGTACTTAGCCAATATCTTAGGGGCCCAACATTACCCCACACTACGCCTGTTCTCCGTCTATGGGAACACTTCTCCAGAGAAGGAAAGAATATGGTGGACTTACACCGTGGGATAAGAATAAGGGGATGAAATAATATGGAAAAAGAATAGGGAATGATGGAATCACTGCAAAGAGGCTAGGAAAATCCTTTTGCAAGTCGGCCTCCAACTTGTTCTAGGCATCGACTTCATTTTGCACTTTCTGATAGAGGTCACCAACTAGGGTGCTCACCTCATCAAAACATAGCCCATTTCCTTGTGTGCTTATGGTGTTGGCAATTTTCTCTAACTCTTTGCCCACATCATCCAGCACATCCATTCTCTACGTAATCTGTGGGTACAGTTCCTTCAACCGGTTTTTAATTGAACCCCTTAAGGCTTCAATGGCTTCAGATTTTCTTTTGACCTCAGCAAGGATTATGTCCCTTTCTTCCCTATTCCCTTTATTATTTTCCTAGAAATCCTTGAGTTCTACTTCATGAGTGGTGACCAAGATGCCTACCACTTTGTCTCTATCCGCGTAATTTTCATATGTGGCCTCAAAGTAATCTGGGAAGTGACTTTTATATCAGCAAGAACCTTGTTGTACTTTGTTACGAATGCCACAACCTTCAATTTATCTTCCTTCTCCAAGCACATGGCCACTTCTTCTATAGATTCCAAGGCTAACGGCTGCCTTTCCATGGTGAGGACTCTTATTAAATCCTCTAAGCATCCTAAAGCAGATATTTACTTCTACACGGAGGGTGCTAGCTCCGAATGCTTCAATACTATAGCATTATTTATATCCTTAACCTTCTTGTATACCACTCCCACCTTTGCCTTCTCATCTTTTAGCTCCCACTTTGCAACCGGGCACCGATTAGTTTCTCTTGACTAAGCTCCTGGCCCTTGTATCTAGTTCTTCCTCTTTCTTCTTTAAGCTCCTCCTCTAGATATTTGATTCTATCATTCCACCCAAAGAGTCTAGCCTCGATTTCAATGGAGACCTTGTTTAGTGCATTACACAATAGTTCATCTGAGAGCTGAGTGTTCACCATGGGGTTGTCTTCTGTTGGCCCTGGAAATGTTATTATTTCCCCGTGGCTTACCTCAAATTCTAGCTTGTCAAGATGGGACTCAATTTCCATGAGAGCATCTTCCTCCTCTATGGGTAGGTAGCCTCCTTTTCAAAAGATAACATGGCTATGAGCTCTTATTCTCGAAATCATGCTTTGGAACCACTGTGAAACACTTTTTGGGGTCATCAATGTAACCCATCCCTGGCCTCTCCTCCCCTATGTGCCTTCCTCCCATGTGTGTGCCCTTAGGAATACTTACAGTTAAAATGGGGCCTCCAGTACTTCCGTGGTCCTTTTCCACACTCTCCTCCTCCTCGTTTAACACTGGCCCAACGTTGCACTTCAACTTCTCCTCCAAGGTCTCAACAACCTTTTTTTTCTCTCTCTTGCCACCTTGGGTATCTACTCCACCATAAGGCTTGGGGCCTTCTGCGTCTGCGCACCATCTCCCTCACTTCTCATGTCTTGGGTGCCTCTCCCTTCCTGGCTATCCTTGCACACATGAAGAGGAACCCCTACTCCTCTTCTCCACCTTCTTCATCCGAATCATGTACATTGAAAATAGGTGGCCCTTGTTCCTTTTCTGGCTCATCTTCCCCACTAACATCTTCTTCACTAGCTTCCTCTTCACCTATGCGCTTGTCCAAACTTCTAGTATCTTCTGAGGCGGTCTCCTCTTCTAGCCTCTACTTCTTCCTAACCGAGGATTTTGGTGTAGGTGACTCTATTTCTTCTTCTCCCAAGGACTCCTTGTCTAATGGATTTTTTTGGCTTTGGAGTCTTTTCCTTGACTAAGGGCCTCTTTTTGTGTGAATACATGTTTGTCCTAGTGCTTGTCCCAAGGGAGCCTATTACCTGTGTTTCCCCAACACTTGGTATTCTCCTCTCTGGCTCCTTTTCCACCTACTTGGGCACGGTTTCTTCCTACCAATTGGATCCCAGGCATAGATACCTCATTTTCCAAATATGTTCCCTTCTCGACTTGGGTCTTATGTGGAGGTACACGCACGCCTTAGATCCTCCTGTAATGGGCAAGGTCATGGGATTTTTCATTTGTACTTCATGCGACACATACCTCTCCATGTATGTGCACTTGTTAGGGTAGACCAACCCTTTGTGTATTTCCCTGTGCTCCCTGGTCCAAATTACCAAGGTCTAGTTTTAGCTTCTTGGACTCTTTAAACCTGTTTACCCCCACTTGGAAGTATTGAGCTATGAAGGTGAAGGGGATCTTGCACCATGGGCTCCATGTCTCATCTATCAGTTTGAACCTACCAGGTAGAAATGCTGGTACATAGCAAATTCTTCTTCTCCTTTGGTGGCCACTGGTAGTTGTTTGGGAATCCTCCATTCTTCCCCGAACACATTCCTTAGGCACGTATACCATTTCTCTAGGTGTGCCTTGTGCATGGTTGTCATGGAGTCACATGTGTATTTTTCAAATTTTTTGGGTGAAGGGTCCTCAACCGAGTACTCCCATATGAATTTTTCTAATGCATTAGGTACTCCAATCTCTGAAAAAATGATTATCAGTAGGACATTACCGAATAGGATCTTGTCTCCTTCCTTCACGTAGCTTATAATCTCATCCGCAATGAATGCAGAAAAGTTGTAGATGGTGCCCTTTGATATTTTCTTGCAAACATGTAACCATGGCTTATTGACCTTTGTCCATCTCTCCTGGCCATTTAACTTGGTCACTAGATGTGTGACCATTCTCATTACTGGGTCCTTGATGTCTGTGATATCATAATATCTTGACCCCTTTTTGTACGTGTAGGCAGCGATAGTCTCCTTAATTGCCTCCTTATCACCTAGGTCATCTTCCAAACCATCTCCTTCATAGATGAGGCCTGTGAAATGTGAGATGAGTTGAGGGGTAATGCACATCTTGCGCCCCATGAAATGGAAGTAGTCCTCATGCATGCATAACATCAGCCATTGATAGAGGCACTCAAGCTTCCCGAAGTAAGGCAACTCAAAGAGTTGTAATAACCCTATCTTTTCCAACTTGACCTTCACGTCATCGTTATAGATGGGCAAGCCCTCTGGTGTCCTTCTATTTTTTTGGGTGCACTAGCTCCAGTGCCATCTCCTTCACGATCATGCTCATACGATGATTATATTCATTTATAGACATGTTCCTTAGATGGGACTCCCACTCCTTCACTATCATTACTCCATCTGGGTGCTACATTTTTGCATACCACTCTTCATTTGTATGTGCGTCGGTTTCTTGTTGTTTGCCCTTGCCCTTTCCATTTCCCTTCTTGGGTGTGTTAAATGGTTTCTTGGGTACCATTTTCTAGGTTTTCTTCTTACTTTAATCACTTCATGTAACTCTATTCTTCCACTCTTTCCCACCTTAGATCTCAAATTTACAAAGAAAATTCCTTAAACTCATGTCCTAGTTCTTCAAACCCTAGTTGGGATAATCCTTTCACAAGATGATGCCTCCTCACAACTCTTTTATGCCCATGAAATCCCTCTTTTTATGGTTCACAGATCCACACTAGTCACCCATGCTCAATCTCTTTAAATTTTTCTTCACATGGATCAGTTTTGGAAGCCCTAGTTTGTAAAAATGCAAAAATGCTTATTTCTCCTTGTACGAAAAGTGAATAATGAAGTTCCTCGACCCTCTATTTATATTTTTTTCCCTTTTTTAAGCATTAAATGCTACTTCACCTACCATCATACTTTTTACATTTAATGTGGATTTTTCAAACAAACTTGACTTTAGTGCTTTAACTCACACCTGACCTTATGAGTAATCTTCCAACCTTTTGACGTGCAACCAATCCATCTAGATAGGAGACTCTTGTGCACGCGTCACATGCGACAAAGGCACTTCTTCTATCCTGATTTTTTCTCTTGCCTACCTCATGTTTCTTATGTGCCTTTTCTTCTTTTTTGTATGTGGGATCCGAGAGTAGCCTTATCTAACACCAATCATCATTTTCCATATTTTCTTTCCATGCACTCTTTCAATAGAGCCATTCAACCAATATTTTCACCACAACTTCCTTGGTACTTTACCCATGCTCTCCTCCACATTACTCCACCCCACACTAAAATGATGCGTGGTCCTCTACGCACTCAAAAATCCTCAAAGAGTAATAAGGGTTATCCGGCGCCAAGGTGCAAAACAAAACAACAACACAAAAGGAAACCCAAGAAAAGAAATGCATAAAGGAAATTCTAAACTAATTGGTAAAGATGCCTTATTTACAAACATCAAGAAGACTTATTTATAGTATGGCTTCAACCTACTCCCATTAAAGTGTCCAGCAATTTCATTCCATCCAAGACTTGAATGTTGCACGCATCTCGAGTCAAGGATGTACGAGATTTTATAGGGACCTAGCTAATGGACCTTCAACTTCCCAAGATGACACATAAACTTAGAATCATATAGTAAGACCATCTACCCAACCTAAAAATTCTTGTTTTGATGTGGCGATCATTCCATGCTTTTTTGATTTGATTTTTCTATTGTTTAGCTCCACCGACGAGTGATCATCTCTAATCCAACTTCATTAGTTTGTCAATTCTTTCTTCCAAAGTGCTTACTCATCACCCAACCCTCCCGCACACGCTATTTATAGAGAAGGTAACATGAATTCAACTATCAAAATGGTTTCTTCGCCAAACACCAATTGAAATGGTGTGGCTTTTTAAAGCCATTTATAAGTTGTCATGTAAGCCCATAATACGAATGATACCTTATCATACCAATCTTGTCTTTCGACATTACAAATTTTGGTCAAGGTATGACTCAAGATTTTGTTAAATGCTTCCACGGTCCCATTTTCTTGTGGGTGATAAGGGGTAGTCTTGTGATGAGCTACCATGAATTCTGCTAATAGGATCCTCATGGTATCATTTAAGAAATGTGTACCCCTATCGTTGGTTAAACTTAAAGGACATCCATACCTTGTGATAATGTTCTCTCGACAAAAATCTTTCCGTTGTGGCTGCTGTGTAGTCTTTAGTTGGAGCTACCTCTACCCACCTTGTCAAATAATCCATGCAAGTGATTACATAGCATGATCCGGTCCTACGCGCTACTGGTATAATAGGGCCTACAAAGTCTATTGCCCGTTTCTCAAAAGGTTCAGCACTAGGGATAGGGTGTAAAGGAATTTCATCTCTCTTTCCTAGCTTTCCAATGCACTGACAATGGTCACACACTTTATAATAGTCTTTGTAATCCTTATATAGATTTTCCCACCATAATCTTGCCATTAAAATTTTACACGTGGTGGTGTCACCTGCATAATGTCCACCCGCACTTCTCTCGCATGCTTCTCTATGATGGCGAGGCACTCATGCTCTAGTAAACATATACACAAAATTCAACACACCCTAACTTGTATAACTCCCCACTGATCAACATGTAGGGTGCAACGTGTATAGTTAGTTGATTTCTTTCTAATGCCTTCATCCCTTCCAATGCCACACCTTCTTTTAGAATACTACAATCTCCTCCAAGTCTCGAGGGCACACGCCATAACCTAAATAGTTGTGCGTTTGGCATAATCTCTTCAATACTATGTGCATCCTCCCTTGAATCAATCCTTGAAAGATGATCAGGTCCATAATTACTTTTTCCAAGCTTCACAACTACCGTAAACTCAAACTCTTGAAATAATAGTAGCCACTGACATATGTGCCCTTGTAGAATGGGCTTGTTCACTAAATACTTTAACACCATGTGGTCGGTGTAGAATACAAAGGGTGTTGCCAAGAGATACTGTCTGAACTTAAAAGTGTGTAGATCATTGATAATGCCTCGCACTCAGTCATGGTGTAATTCTACTCTATTGGTGTCAACTTCTTACTTGTGAAACATAGAGGGTGATCAATAATTCCTTCACCTGGCTGCGCAAGCACTACTCCAATGGAAGTTCCTAAGGCATCTACATGAACATGGAAGGGCTTATTCTAAGAGGGAAAATGTAATATAGGCACGGTGACAAGCCTATCCTTTAATGTGTTAAACGAATTCTGCTGCGCCTCTCCCCAATGGAAGGCACTTTTATGTCTAAGCAATTCTTCTAGAGGTGTGGCTATCTTGGCATACCCCTTGATGAATTTTCTGTAATAACTCATATGCCCAAGAAATCTCATGCACTGCACTTGGCTAGTAGGTTCCCCCAATCCCACAATAACTACAACCTTGGCAGGATCTACTAGCAAGCCCTCCTTACATATGATGTGCCCCAATAAATTCCCAAAGGGTGTAGTAAAGACACACTTTTTAATGTTGAGAGATATCCTTAACTACCAACATCTCTCAAACATCAGCCTCAAATTATCACAGTGGTCTTTCACTAGCCCATACACTATCCAATCATCCAGATAAACCTAAAGGAATTTGTGGATGAAGTCCTGGAATGCCTGAACCACTATGCGTGAAAAAATAGTAGGCACATTCTTCAACCCAAAGGGCATGACTGTGTATGTAAAACTTCCCCATTCAGTGGAAAAATTTGTCTTCTCCTGGTCTTCCTTTGCAATCCAGACTTGGTGGTACCTCGAAAATCCATCGTAAAGGAATAGATTTCACACCCAATGACTCCCTCTAAAATTTCTTCAGTGAAGGGGGTTGGAAAAGGATCGATGACACAAACCGCATTCAGCTCCCTATAATCCACATATCCTAATCCACCCATCCTTCTTGATGCTTATCACCATCAAACTTATCCATTTCGATTCTTCCACAACTTCAATTATTTCAAAAGCTATCATTTTTTCTATCTCTTCCTTTACCTTTACACATAAATTGGGATTCATCCGGTAGGGTCTCTTCCTAACTAGACATGCACCATCCTTCAACTTTATCCTCATCTTCCCCAAGGAATGGTGGATGCCTTTGAGCTCATGGTACCCACACGGGAATAAATCCACAAATTCATGCAAAAGATCTATGAACTTAGAGGCTTCCTTCTCTAACCAGTAATCTCCAATGATATCTTCCTTAGGTTCCTCTTCTAAGCCGATGTTAACCTTCTTTGTCTTTAAAGGCTCATGGTATGCATGTGCATGAGCATCAACACTATCCACTACCTTGCATCCCCACAGAATGGTTAACATCCAAGCTCTCTACTTCCTCTCTGTCAATAACATATACTAATTTCCCTTTCTCCTTTTCCAAGCATGCACACTCAAGTTGGATCTCTTCTGCTTCTTCTACTTCTTCTTCAAAGTGTGCCTCCAAACCTGGTTCACCTAGTAGTTCCAACAACCTATCTTCTACCATGGCACTATCCCCCATGGTAAGGCGCTTAACAACTTACAATGCCTTATCAAATGATGGCTTGGTACTTTGATATTCAAACATTTGAATGAGGTCATCTGCTAGCTCTTGCCAATTTCCTATTTGGTAGTGTGTCTCAGAATGTATGTACCATGCGCGTGTGTAACCATGTAGTGTAGAATATAACTTGTGTACCCAAAGGGATGGTGGCAAAGATTTTGTGCCTTCTCTCTAGACCTTCTCACAAGCTTGGATGTGGAAAGAGGTGGGTTCCTTACCATGGTAGTCCTTGATGGTGGTGGGCATGTTGCTTCTAGAAAACCTGAGAGAGAGAAATTCTCACCTTGCGCCATTCCAAAAGGCTCTCCTGATGTGTAGCCCACCACCGTGCCACTGTGTTAAGCAGGACATAACTTAACATCCCTCTTCGTTCCTTCTCCTCCTTCCACTGAGCTTCCATCTCCTGTAAAAATATCTTAGGGAAGGCCCCTCCTGAATACTTAGGTAATTTTTTTCCTCCTAGGTGTCGGACCGTACGCACCTTTGTTACTTTTGTTACCGATCCTCTCAACTTCTATCGATCAATTCATAAGTCCCATACACCTAATTATCACATACTAGGATGGTGGTGTCACTTATTGACTAAGCATCCTCAAACTGGATAACTCTTATCCGTAGTAGGATGGATTATCTCTAGATCCCCGATTGAGCACACATATATCTTGTCGAGGATTCTTCCCCAAAGGTTCAAGTATAGGGTGTGACTTCCCATCAACCAAGGGTATAATAACCCACCTCCTTATTTTCAAAATTGATGTACCCCTTGTTGAACTGAAGGTCAACATTGTTCTTGTAACACCATGGGCACCCAAGTAGTGCTGGGAAATTGTCTACCTTAGTGAGTGCCAAGAATTCAAAGTCCCCAATAAACTTAGTTCCTGGATAGTGATAGTTGCATCCCTTAAGACACCAATGGGCATCGCCTTCATTTTTTTCCATATACAACACATTCGAAGATGGCTGTAATGTAGGCCTTCCCATCTGATGCCAAGCATCCAATGTGAGAACATTGACCTCCATGCCTATGTCAATGAGGATATTACTAAGGAGCCATCCATCTATGACTACATCCAATGTGATTTCTTTGTCATAGTCAAGGATGTGAGGGGGAAGGTTTACATGTAGGATTTATCTCTTGTGCTCTTCTCTAGCGCATGGTACCTTCTCCCTCAACCATGCCCCTAGCAAGGGAATAACATTTTCCTACCTTATCATTTTACATACTTCCTTGACCTCATCTAGGTCATCCTTTGGCACCTTGACCTTTCTCCTTTTCTCCTCCCTCCTGGACTACTCCTTTAGGCACTAGATTTCTCCTTGTAAACTCCAAATGACATCCATGGTATCTTGATATACTTCCTTTTGATGTGTGGGGTCTAGGTACTTCCCATGAACTACTTCCTCTCTTGAAACTAGGGTCCTCTGCCTTGGTATTTCCTTTGTGCGTGCAGCCTCTGCTCTTGTTATTACTAAAATAGGTTCTAAACCTACATCACGTGTCACCCGCGACATCCATTATGTGTCTATCTTCTTGATGCTTTCCATTTCTATTGATTCATGTGCTCAAACAACTCTAGGCATTCCTCATACTTGTGCTTCTTTCCACACCATGAGCACTGCAATAGGTTTGGGCACTCCCGTTTATAATGTTCTATAGACCCACAATTAAAACAAGTTCCACATGGGAACTCACTCCTTCCTCCTCCGTGGTTACCTTGACCACGAAATATTCCATGAAATACCCTGCGCACATGC
The DNA here is from genome assembly GCA_018340775.1 of Taxus wallichiana var. yunnanensis. NCBI lineage: Eukaryota > Viridiplantae > Streptophyta > Pinopsida > Cupressales > Taxaceae > Taxus > Taxus wallichiana. Next base: position 365,417,009 of record CM031242.1, on the reverse strand, counting down.
CACCATCTGCGCACTCCTCATAGTAGTGATCATCACCCTTAGAACTATTGGTAATGTTGGTTTGGTGCACCCCATGATTAATGGCCTCGTGGATCTGATCAATGAGCCTATAGTCCTTGGTATCATGGGTTGTAGAAGTGCAAATTTTATAATAGCAAGACACATTCTTCTAGATTATGCATTGTAATAAGGGGCACCTACTTGCATCATGGTCCCCATGAAAAATTTCATAGTCTACTATCATGGCGCGTACTACCCTCCGAGGACAACTACCCTTGACATGCCCCTCTACTTCACAATCTGTGCACCATAAACCACTGCGAGTCTCATGGGATGAGTTTGTAGAAAATTTCTCCAACTACTTAGCCATAGTAGTAATTTGAGCCTCAAGAATGGGATAACTCTAGTATCAACACTACCAACAACCTCGGTGCGCAGAGCAGCTTCCAACGCTTTACACGGGTATGTGAACATTTTATGAGATAAGGCCCTTCTAAAAGGGGTGATCAATCCTCCAAAAAACCATTAAGCATGTTGTGAAGGGTGAATATCATATGATAAATTAGACAAGAGAGTTTTAAAGCATGAATCATACTCCCACACACTCTTTTCCATTCCCTTTTGAATTTCCTTTGGGTGCGTTGATGCTCTTCTATTCAAACTCATGGATGTGGAATTTTGCCAAGAAGGCGTTCTTTAAAGTAGTGTAATCCACCACCATTTTATGGGGGTCATATTTCATATACCAAATATATACGCGTGCCCTTGCAATGTTGTTACAAATTGACTACCCTTCCACTCCGAGGTTGTGATCCCCTTTGGATGCCATAGTAGCTCACATTTGTGAACATGCTCGCAACATCCTCAATACCTTGTAATCTATAAAGTGTAATGACATCTCAAAGAAGACCTGAGGGGGTGGTTGGGGCCCTTGTCCTCATGAGCCAGATCCTTGGTTTCCTCTAGTGTTCCCTCCACCACCGGATCCACTAGGTCCATGGTCTTGCCCCATGCCTTTTGAGCCACCAAAACCACTAGGTCCACACCAAAGTCATATAGGATTTTTGCCAAGTGCCCCAAGGTTACACTAACTTATGCACCGATGGCCCCCACTACCACTATTGCACCCCACACCACTTCTAGATGCGAGACCAAAGGCTTGTATACTTTCTCCTTATCCAAAGACTCCTCCAAATATGGGGATATGTGTAGCCATAGAAGTGGGAACTGAAAAATTGTACCTCTTAGGTGTAGATCTGTCACTTCCACCAATTCCAACTATGTCAATGATACTTCTTCCTTGTTCTTGAAAACCAAAAGCCAGGTTTGGTCTTGGGTGAGTTCAATACATGCCAATGACTCTTCTTTCTATGCAAAGAGCTCTCATCGTGAAGTTAAAGAGGTATCTCTTACGTGATTTCTAAGATGGGGTAGCATAGACTCGCTTAGGTTCCATGTCCTCTCGTGAACCTCAACTCCTTCCCACAACGCTCTGTCTCCATAGATCCATCCCACTTGTAGCCTCATGTTGTCTAGAAATCTCCCTTTCACATGCTTCACTATACTTGAGTTATCTCTCCTCCCTTTCCTTCTCCATCGTAATATCTATCATCTTCCTCCACCCTAGCTCCCTCACCCAAGGTGCTCAGGATGGTTTAACCGGCCATTGTAAATTCCTCTAAACCTAAAGTAACAACCAGGATATTCATTGCTAGAGGGATAAGCATGTAGAAATGATCCTCTGAGATCCCACATAAATTCAAACTCAGTAACTTTCAAGAAAGAATATGTGGAAATAGTGTACTCCAAAGTGTAGCTAGTCAACACACCTTCCCACCAATGATCCACAACATGAGTCCATGTCGATCTCGCATCCTCTGACCTCTAGTAATCTTCTTGGGTCCACACACGCGATCTAGAATACCAAATTGATCTAGATGCATATGCTAAGAGCCAATCATACAACCCTATTGGGAAAAAATAAAAAAATTTCATATAAATCATGGTAGAGGTTCTCTTCTACCAATTTCCATGCATCAAACTTAGGTCCAATGTAGAATCTCTAAGAAAATTCATCCTCTCGTGCTCTTGAACCATGATTCAACACTTTCTAGAGTTAAACATTTTGTCATTACTCATTACCCATATCATGATGTATTTCATTTCCCACTACAACTTCGAAAAGAGGGTCTTGGAAATGGAACCAAGATGTAGTCATTTTTACCCTTATCACAAAAAAAGGTACCCCATGCACATCGGCCTATCATCCAAAGTGGCACCGGGTGCTCACCCAAGGCATGCACAGGAGCCGAGTCTCTCTTTTATGTGAGTTTAGTGGGAAACATCATCTATGATCCATGTTCAAGGGTTTTGAAAGGAGTAAAACATACAAGCATCATAGAGCTCAGAACGATTCTAGATCCTTGCAGTCATTCCAGAAAAAATGCTTAACATATTGGATAACTTATACCAAAATAGAAATAATTTGTATAAACACTCATACTTAATCATAAACATAAATGCAAAAGAATTATGAGAAAGATGTATGCATTAGAATCATCAATGTTCATATTCATTGTAAACTGGTAACCTCATTATATTCATGGAGTCATTACAAAATGTTATAGAGAAGCAAGACCATAGTCATGCATTATATCTAGACTCATATGACTAGGCTCACAAAATAAATTTATAACCCCATACCCTTGATACATCCTTCCCTAAGCATAATTTCCCAAACTAACAGAGTTCTTGTAATATTTCTGCAGAGCTCTGCCCACTATCTGGTTGTTGTTTTTCCTTCTATAGGTGCTTGTATATATAGTTTTCTGGGCTGCCAACTCATCCTCCAGTGGCCTCAGATCTGATGCCAAGTGTTTGAATGTGGTCCTCCATGTGAGCATGCTCCTCTAGGCTTGAGCTTTCCACCTTTTACCATGATGAGCTTCTAGAAGCTTCTACCCCAAGCATGCTCCTTCCTGGGCCACCCTATCACCAGGCTAGCACCTTATCCACTCCACATGCACAAGTGTAACGCTTTTCACATGTTCTTCCAAAACTCCCAAAATGGTTAAGTCCTGAACCCTTGGTTCTGTCACAAGCATGTGCGCCACGGGTTTCCTTAAAACCTTCTCTAAACCTTGCCCTACGTACTTTATCCTTGCACACATTCTTTCAACTAGGCCCTACATGCTTATGCGCCATTTTGTACTTAGCCAATATCTTAGGGGCCCAACACCTTAGAAGGTGTTTTTCAATGTTTCACTCTAGGGAGTATTGGCTATACAACATCGACACATTCCTTAATCCTCAAGAGTAGGGTAACCTTAGTCAACATCCTCGCTATGATCACCGCATAGGAGAGGTCTTCCCTTACAGTCCTCCCCACCTTCTCACCAACTTAACATATGGGGGACTTGATACTTCTACCTACTTATCCAAGCCACCTTCCTAAATGTGACCATTTTCATCTGACCTTCAATCTCTCAGAAATCATCACTTTTCCCACACCTTCCTCCATTGTTGTGCATGGAAGGGTTTTGGTTTTTGTTTATATGAATAGGTCAGTTATACCATCATTCCATGCACCACATGTAAACGTAAAGCCAAAGTGGTATTGGCTTTGTTGAACCATCTTCAAAAAATCCTGCATTGAACTCATTGAGGATGAAAACTTCCTTCACCCCATCTACCAACTTCACCACCTTCACTGTGGAGTTTATGGATCCAAAATCCATTCCTCCTAAAAAAAATTTGTGAACACCATTTCCTGGGACCTTTGACTTATCAATGAGATGGAGAGGCTCCTTTTCTCTTCCATTCTTGTATCCTGACATGATCAATGATGATACACCTTATATTAACATCGTTCAATGTTAGGATGACGAGTCTATTCTCATCTACCTTGGTGCAAAATATTCCTATATTCAGTGGTCATTTCCTTTGAGACATAAACCATATTAAATGAATCAACCATCGAAATCAATATTAATACTCAAGATGACCCACACACTCTAAAGATAGGCCAATCTTTAGATGCCGTAGAATAAGAAGATTTTAATTCATTCCTCCGAGATCATAGCAAATATTTTGCTTGGTCCTACATTGATATGCCTAGTAAAACATTGTGGTCTAGAATATCATAACTATTCATGAATCCAAATTTGTAAAATAAAAGCTATGGAAAATGCATCCTCACATTTCCTTCTTTTCAAAGAAGAAATCTAGTGCCTTCTTTTGGTTTCCTTCATCTTACCCATTGATTATCCCCAATGGATCTCTAACATCGTTCTGTCATAAAAGTGATAGGGGACTCTCGTATTTACATGTATTTCGTGACCTTAACTTAGCTTCCCTAAAGATGAATTTCCACTACCTAGTATTGACCAACTAATAGATCTTACCACCGGCCATGATAGCATGGTTTCTTGAGTTATAACCAAATATTACTCACCCAGGAAGATCAACACAAAACTACCTTCATCACTTCTTAGGGAACCTTCGCTATCGATTTGCCCTTTGGCCTTAAGAATGCTAGTGCTAGATATCAATGGGATATGACTTATATTTTTCATGACATCATGTATCACATATTGGAATATTATGTTGATGATCTCCTTTCCAAATCTAAACATCAGTCTAAACAACTTACAATCCTTAAGGTCATCTTCGGTTGTCTCATCAAGTCCTGTGTTTTCCTTTAACCTAAGAAGTGTTTCTTTTCTATTCTTTCCGAAAATCTCCTTGGTTTTATCATTTCTTTGCGTGGCATATAAGTTAAACCCACTAAAATCAAGGCTATTTTCAAAATACCTCCACCTACTAACCTTTGTCAACTTCTTATTTTGCAAGACAATTTGTAATCTATTCGCCGCTTTATTTCTCAACTTTCCGACCGCTTGCCACCATTTAATCATCTCCTCAAAAGGATGTTTCCTTCAAATGGAATGATGAATGCCACAAAGTCTTTGATGCCTTAAAACAATACCTCCTCTAACCACATGTGCTTATTCCCCTAAGGATTACCAGCCATTTCACCTTTACATTTCTGCTATTGATCATTCCTTGGGTTCCATGCATGCTCATCGTGATGAGCAACACAGGGAACAAGTAGTTTATTACATAAGTTGTATGCTTCTAAACTACAAAACTAGATATACCCATGCTAAAAAACTCTGCTTAGCCTTAGTTTTTTTACCACTAAACTCTGTCATTACCTACTTAACCAATAAACATTCGTTGTCACCAATATGGACCCCTTACATTACATGTACACCAAGCCTTACCAACATCAATGTGTTGCACATTGGCTCATGCTTCTTGCAGACCTGGAACTTAAATTCATCCATCAAAAATATGTCAAAGGAAAAACCATCGCTAACCAACTTACAGATGCACCTCTCTCTAGTAATCAATCCTCTAACTTTGATTTCCCAGATAAATCCATTACTACCCTCTCTTTGGATGATACCATTTACCATATGACCTTATTCTCGATGGTTCTAAATACCGAGTGTGGGAGTGGTGCAGAAATTATCCTCATTCCTCTTGACGGTGAGCCTATGCCATTATCTTTCAAACTAGATTTTGATTGTACTAAAAATATCACCGAATATGAAGCACTCATATTAGGCCTTCAAATTGCCATTGCCTTAGATGTTAAGTCAATTAATATCTTTGGTGATTCCCAACTAGTTGTAAACCAAGTTAATGGTATATACTAGTGTCATAACGAGATAATTCAGAAGTATAAGCATCATGTTGACATACTTTTGAGTACCTTTGACCATTATAAACTTCAAACCACCCCATATTCTACTAATAAATTTGTAGATACCATGGCTTGCCTTACTTCTCGGATACCCGATTCGCCCTCGACTTGAAAAATATTTTTCACAAGACAAAGGTTTTAATCACCTTCTTATTTATTTCGAGACATCAACCACATCGAAACCATTGAATCGACCCAAGTGACCTTTGGTATAAGCATTATATGTACTACCTTTCCTTATCAATTTTACCTCCGGACCTTATTTGTAATGGAAAATGTGCCTTTCTCAAAGGTTTCTCTCACTATGTCATCATGGGTTGTCTTATTTATAAACATGGATTTGATGGTATCCTCTTATGATGCTTACAAGTTTTGAAATTCCCTACACCATCAAAGAAGTTAATGAAGGAATTTGTGGAGGTCATTTCATTGGTTTAGTTGTTGCTAAACACATCCTCCACTTGGGATCTTCTTGGCCAACCTTAAAATGTGATTGTTGTGATTATGTCAAATGTTGTGTGAAGTTCTAACAACATGCTAATCTTCATCTCATGCCTAGTTACGCCTTATAGGTCGCATGTGACCTTTGGCCTTTATCTCAATGGGGTTTGGATCTTTTCGAAGAGATCAATCCTCATTCTTCCCAACATCATCAATGGATTATTACCACTACTAAATATTACACTAAATGGGTAGAATTCATACCTCTTATTTCTAAAAAGATGAGAAAATATGTGAATTCATCAACCATCACATCATTTTTAGCTTTGGTTTTCTCATCATCTCATCACTGATAACAAAAAATAGTTCAAAAACAAAACCCTATGGAAGCTTTTTGATGCCTTTGGCATTCAAATCAGTTTTTCTTCACCCTATTACCCTCAAACAAATGGCCAAGCTGAATCAACCAACAAAACCTTTAAAAAAATTCTTATAAAGTTTTTGACGATACTAGAAAGGATTGGCATACACACATTCCTTTTTCCTTATGGGCTTATCACACTAGTATTCATACTTCAAATACTACCACACCTTTCTCTTTGGTCTATGGTACAAAGGTTGTTCTGCCTCTTGAAGTTTAGATTCTATCTCTTTGTATCTCACTTAAAGAGATTCTCAATGATGATGACTTTCACCAAGAGTTTTTAGCACAACTTGAGTTAATAGATGAGCATCATCTCAATGCTCTCAACCATCTCCAAATCTACTAAAAAGTATCAAACATGCCTACGATAAATGTGTCCATGAATGAACCTTCCAGGTCAGTGACCTCATCTTGAAGGAAAATCAACATGTAACAAAAGAAGAGAAAAGTAAATGGGGAAAATTTGCTCCTAATTGGCTTGGACCCTATATTGTTACTCATAACTATGGATAGATGCTTATCGGTTGTCTTCACTTGAAGGTAAAATTGAACTGAGCCCCTTAATGCTTTCCATATTCAACCATTCTATTGTTGAATCAAGTCCTATATCACCTTCGTCCATTAATTTCTTGTCCCTTGAGCACCATTCACCTTCTCGCTTTACCTATTTTAAGGAGCAACGAATAAACAAGAATAATGTGATTACCCATCACCTTTCAAGCCTTGTCTTCAATATGAGTACCATGGATGTACTCATGACATGATTCTCATGGATAACTTTTCATCTTTTTAAATATGGAATCCCATGGTCATTCATCACTTAAACCCTCTTTTCATAGTTATCCTTTGTGTGTTATGGTTTTTTCTATAACACAAGATCATATAAGTCTCTATAGTCTTGTCCATGAACTAAAATTCCAAAGAAAAATAATTTCAAAAGTAAAATGGGATTTAACTCCTTGAGTCAAACTTCTAGCAAAAATATGACTCCTCAAAAGGAAATTACGCTTTCTATCTCATTGTTATAAATAGACTACTCCCTCAAAAGACAACTATACCGAGCTAGCCATACTCCACATAGTCAATTATAATAAAAAAATACTATTATTGCAAACAATAAAATCAAATATTCAAAAAGCTTCCCACATCGATCAGCTTCATGAAGACCTCAAGGAGAAAATAAACTCATCCCACATTGACTAGTCTATAAAAAAACAAAAGCAAAAGCAAAAAGAAAAAGATTAACTTTTTGTCATGACTTTCCTATTTTGATCTTGGGTCTCTTGCCAAATAGGCATGCTATCTCACACTAGGTTATGCTAAACTATCCTCTTTCACCTCATTTCCTTTTTCACCCTAATTTTTTTCTCACTCAAGGGACGTGCCACAAATGTAATATTTCGTGATCATGTGACTTTCTTCACCCTTAGAACAATCAATTATGCAACATGCCTTTAGGGTCTTACATTCATAAGCCAATATTTTGGTATGATAGAATCATTAGGATTCTTATCAATTAGGTGGCTCTTTTTCCACCTTTTACCATACACATTATTCATTACTTATTGATTCTCCTATAAAGGACCCACCCATCAACACCTACATTTTAAGAATTCCTCTTTCACTAACATCACCATGCCTAATTGACCTAAACTTAGCCATACCTAAAATGACCTAAACTCAACCAAACCTAAAATGACCTAAACTCAACCATGCCTAAATGACCTAGATTTAAAACATGCCTAAAACCTACCAACCCATTCATATTCTTCCCTAGCTTATGGGAAAACTACATCGGCATGAGCCCCCTTTTCATCGGGATTATGTAGGAAGAACTCCAAGGGCATGGGGCCCATAAAGGTTAGCTCGGCCACTCTTTACCCTAACTTATTTCCCCCATTTCCTATTCACATTCTACCTTAGTTAGTTTCCATTTTCTCCAACACTTGGAAATTAATAAAAACATGCATACTACCATTTCAACACACCTAACATCAATCATTTACCATTCCATGATATCAAATATTTGAAATTTTAAACCATAACATAAATATACATCATCATTTATTTTCCATACTACCAATAACATGGAAATTAAATCAAACCCAACAACATGACTAAATCATGCCTAAATGACCTAAACTCCACCATGCCTAACTGACCTAACTCAATCATGCCTAAATGACCTAGACTCCACCATGCCTAACTCACCTAGACTCATCATGCCTACATGACCTCGACTCAATCATGCCTAATTCACCTAGTTTCCATCAATACACAATAACAATGGAAATTAAAAACATAGATACATCATCCATACAATAAATATCATCATCTACATAACTAGGAAAAATTCTATGTATTAATACACATATACATAGATACAAATACATACAAGTATCTCAAAACTCTCATATACAGCCTCACTTTCTTTGGCATGCAAGCCAGTATAAAAATCAAAATCACAAAACTCTCATATATAACCTCACTATCTTCAGCACATAGGCCAATATATATATCAAAATCTCAAAATAATAATAATACCAAGTGGATAATCATCACCCACCTCATATCCTCCAGGCTAGTCTCACATATCTCCTACTTCCGACCCTTTCTCGCCGATGTTTCGTAGTATGGGACCTTATCCCCGGGCTCGTAAGGCTACTACATACACTTGTGCGGTGGCCAATTGACCACTGTAAACCCTGTCACATGTGTCTATAAGGAAAAAACTTATACTCCATCACCATTACCACCCTATGCGGGCACCTATACTTGGGCTAGTTGAGATTGTAAGGTTGTTACTTAGGCCTACAGGGTGGCCACCTATGCATGAGCTACTGTCAATTGACCTTACACACTTGTGCAGTTATCGAAGGGTGGCCACCTACCCCTATAAGGCATCTCTCTGTGTACAGTCACCATATCAAGATTTTGCTTCCCTGTCTTTGGTGGTGTTACCCATCATTGTGTTTCCCACCACTACCTATATCCATCAATGAATCTAGTGTTTTTTATCCACCTATCCACCGAAGCTCCTCCTAGCTTGCTTCAAAACACTCGATCATGGTGGAAACAAGGGTCTCTCCACATCCTATGGCAGCCCAAAATTCCATCTAACCTTGTCTATGGGTATCATCTCGTGCTCTCCGGCATGCCACCCTTATATCCACCTCAGCAACTAAAGCTCATCTAACTCCTCAACCATGCCCATGCATGATGGATATACAATGCAGTCCTCCACACAATATCGACTCTCGATAGTCCCTCTAGTAATTGCTGTAGTATAAAACATCATGTGTGGCCCTAGCCACCCTATGTTGCCCACCAAATGGTACCCAATGTCTATATCCAACTCTAAGTAATCCACACCCAACCAATCATGTCGTGGAAAACCAACTGGGTGCATGCACATGATATGCTCATATGCCTAGTAGTGTAGTAAAAAGGTGCAACATAAACTAAATTGCTGCAATATCCCATAGGACCATAGATCCCTATATAGTTGCATAAGGAATTTCGGTGCCCATGCAAAGCAAATCCTCTCCTCCATCATATCCTGGAGCACTCCCATCAATGCTCGTGGGAATCTCCCACCCTCAGCATCTGGTAAGATGAAGTAACATACCACCTCCATCATCATCAACACAACCAGCCTCATCTCCTGAGGAAGGGTTGTATACATGTCTCCATAACTAAGGCTCATGTTATGATACCTCAGCTCACCCATCACCTCCCAAACATAGCTACTATCGTCTCCACTGATGCCTTTGATAAAATAGAATAAACATGATCCCAAACAATAAATAGCTATAGGATCATGTACACATCCTCTAAGGTGATGGTCATCTCACCCATCGGTAAATGAAAAGTGTTGGTCGTTGAATCCCATCTATCAATGAGAGTGACCATCAAGCTAGGGTCTCAGGATATCCACCTATAACACCGGGTCCTAATCAATCTGACATCATTCATATGCTCCCACTCCTCTGTAGTCACACTGGACTACATATTACAAGAAAGGTGGTACTCTGTCCCACATCCTAAGTTGATCCCACGCCTACATCATCAAACACAACATTGTCAAGACTTGACTTCCCAAAAATCACCTATTACCCACTAAACCATACCCACCACATCAAACATGCCTACACCCTTTACCTAATTCACCTACAAACCTACTACCCCTTATCATCACCCATTATCTTAAACTCATTTAACCTACTTCCTTGTCTCTTCTCACCAAAATCACATTTTACCCTCTTCCCCCTATTATTCATCCTCACCTACCCCTTCTTCACCCCTTTTACTTTCCTACCTACCCCTTCTAACCCCTATTTTCCCTTAACCTTAACCAACACCGGTCTCTAGGACCATCACCGTTTGTCTTAATTGTCATTGGTTTCATTTAGTAAGTGTTGGTTACCTCAGACCTAACCAATGCGGCCAAAGTTGGATGATGTCGGCCAAACCTTGATTGATGTTGGTCTCTATCATGACGTCAAAAACCAAAAACCCCCACCCCCATTTCTCAAAAATTGACAAGAACACCTTACAAACCTACCTAATCCCACCCACATTCACCCCACATTTATTTCTCACCCTACTTAACCTATATTTGACCTTTTCCCCCGATTTTGTCACTTTTCCACCTACAAATCAAAACCAAAATCCGCCCAACTCTGTTTCTTTAAAATCAAAAATTTCAAATTAAAAGTGAGGTTTTTGGATCCCTCCTACCTCATCATGGCGTCACCTACATGGTGGCACATTTGGCTGTTGTGCCGGTGGTCCACTCAAACCCTCTCCCACCTCTACCATGCTGAAATATACCCCAAATCTCTCCACCAATCAACATGCTCTGACTTGATCTCGTGGACCTGCCTCTCAATACCCACTCACGTACTAGTAATTGGCCAACTCAACTTGACACTTTGTAATGTCACTTTCCATGGAGGCACAAATTCTCTGTCATTTTCAAAAAATGACAAGTTAAAATGAATCCGTAAAACACGGATTTTTCTTTTTTAACCCCAAATCGACATGACCGGTGTCGGTCATACCAAACTAATGTCGGTTACCTTATAACCAACATTGGTCACCTGTCAATACCATTTCACCTACATTTTCCCCATTTTTACCTAAACTCATTACTACCAAATACCTTTTGGCCTTACCAACACTTATTACACCCTACCCATAAGCCTAAATTACCTATACATTTCCTTAATCAAGTTTAGGACTTGTTATTTACCTATACCTCGGCCTTACCCAAGCCATGACCTACATACCCTGACCAAAACAAAATTTTGTGACCTTTGAATTCATGTACTCATTATACCTTGTGAGGTTGTTACTCGTGTGGTTTATCCTAATGACCTTACCTTTCCTATTACCATGTTGTTTATCCCGACCAAACCTTTGGTGTACCGGATCATACCTAAATGGTCCTACACCTAACCTAAGTTATGTTTCGGACCATATCATATACCCTAGATACCTGAATCACTTCAACCTTGTTTGGATAAACCTATCGACCTTGGATGATGTAGAGTTTGCATGCTCTTCTACCTGGTATTGTGTCACATTCTATACGTGTGTGTACATTCGATTTCCATTACCTATTACCCAATTTGACCATTACCCATTACCCAAAGTGCCCATACCCTTACCTACAACCCACCTACCTTCACTTTCATCACTTACATATTTATCAAACCACTCACCGACTCCATCTAACACCTCATCAGTTCCTAGTTTGAGGGGGATCACCTCCACCCACACTTGGGGAAATCTCACTTTCAACCCTACTTGGGGCAATCTAACCTCCATTCACACTGGAACACCAATTTCCTATTTTTTTAGTGTCGCTTACAAATACAAGCTACACAAAAAAAGGGGCAAAACATGTAGACACCAAAATTGGGTCATACTCCCCTTTAAACCCCATTAATTAAATTAACCATATCCTACCTATTCATATCCCATAGTGCACATGTTAATTAAATTAATTATATTAATTAAATTAATTAATATCCTCACTTAACCACCTCACCTAGCCACCTCACTCAATGACCTACTCAAACTCATTAATGACCTAATACCGAGTCTAAAACTATCCTAACTAACTAGGACTTAGTCTAAAACCTAGACTTAACTCCTATTAACAAACCTAAAAGGAATCCTACTTATCTTGCCATGATCTATCACTCAAGACTCGGTAGAAGGTTGGAGATCATGCCAAAAATAGCAACAATCTGGCTATTTTTGGCCAACCTAGATATTCTCACCTTAACCAACGCTTGGTTATATCTTAACCAATGTCGGTCACCTAACCATTTTCAGTTAGGTTAAATATGTTTCAAAATCCTTTACCCAGGTTGTTCAATTGATTCAGGATCTCATTCTTCCAGAGACTTGGAGCACTTGAATTTTCTTTAGCACTCGGAAAAAGAAGACACATAGGAGCACTACCAACATTGGTCACCATTCATCATCCTCTTCATGATCACAAATTCACAACAAAGAGGCACAAAGGTTTGAACTGTCATGACATGAATACAATGACTCTTCTCTTTGGATCTCTACTGTCACCGTCTTCATCACCTACATCCTCTAATCTATTTTCCAGTAAGTATTTAACATCTCTACATTGAATCTCTAGTTTCTTTGTGTAGATTTATTTATTCATCTCTATAGTCTATTTCTCTCCACACCCATATACTCCCTTCCTTCCATTAACCCATCACCTTATCATACCCAAAATTTACACCCATTTCTATCGTATCCTAGTCATATTTGAGTCTTCAGAACCACTTTACGACCTTACCCTCACCATTTCCAACCTCTTTGCAATCACAGGGAGTCTGGAAAACCAATCCTAAGAACTCTCTGCTAATTTCCCCTACCGATGCCGATTATACAACTGACATTGGTTACTCGCCTAACCAACATCATTCAATCGGCCGACACCGGTTACTATGTATGGTAAGATAGCTCAAACTAGCGAGTTGATGCCCACTTCCTAATAGCCCAAACCATTTCTAATCCTTACCAGACCTTACCGAGAGCCTCTATAATACCTGCAACTTAACACCAACCAACCAACCCGTCTGTTTTAAACTTAAACAACCTTTTGAGTGAACTTTCTTATTGTTTTGTATGAGATACCTAAATCATTTCAATTCTAATAGGATCTTTACTTCATGTATGATTTAACTAGCATTAATATTATTATATAAAAGTGGATTGATAGCCTGTTCAAGAAGTATCACGCTTCCTAGATCTAGCTTCCACTAGGCAGTCCACTCATTGTTTTGTTTAACTCTATTTGGTGGTATTGTTTTGTATTTACAGGTAGTTCCTCCTAGCCAAAAGGGAGCTCTCACAATCAACTTGGATTAGGAAATCAGAATGTGTGCACAACCTTCAACTGACATCACAAACATGTATTCCTCCTTGGCCTACTACCCTTATCTGTTTCATTAATTTGCTAAGAATTTAGTGGAACAACTTGACTTACCAAAAGAGGAACATTAGAAATGATGGAATGGTGCTCACTAGACATAAATGGATCATATTTGAGAACCTAGTGGGTTTTAGCAATTGGAGATGAGAATGTAGTAGAATTTTTGTAGAAAATGAAATCAAACCATAATGTTTAAGGTGGCTAATTTTTTTAAAGGAAATCAATCATTTTCATTAAGTATGTTAATTCTATGATGATTACAAAATTGGAGACTTTGGTATGTGGAAAGTGATAAGGAGGGTATAAATGAGTAGTTGGAAAGTTGATCAATTGGTGATTGAGGATTTTGGGAAGAATATCATGTTGCTTAGTATTTAGATCCAACTTGAGATGTGTTGGTAGTGGTAAGACTTGGGGTTCACCTATACGAGCACATGTAGACATAAAATCACGCACTTGGGTACATTTCTAGGTACTAAAAGCATGCCAACATTTTCATGATTCCTAAGCAAGAAAATTAGTTCTTGAAAAATATATTTAGCCACTTTCCTTTGTCTCTTGATTTTTAATCTTTCACACCCTATAGCCCAATCAAAACTTAACTTGTTTATATTGTATAGCTTCAAACATTAGCACCTAGCAAGGACAACATTTTCTAGGTGTATTTGTCCCTCTGGGTGCCCCTTGGACCATTTTTTTACCTTACTCACTCTTTTTGTGTCTCTTTTATCTTTTGGGAATCTTTTTCACTTATGGGTCAGCCTTCTAGTTGTCAATTGCAAAATTCAAACAAGGAAATAATATAAATACATAGTTTTGTGTTCAAAATAGAGGATCAAGCACTAAACATTACTATCATCTCCTAAGCTTGCATTCCAAAGGTACTAAATTACTCAAAATGCATCCATCTAGCATACATTCAAGGGATAAGGGTTGTATACTCTACATACAAAACATAAGAAAGTGAATTCTATTATATTCCATCCACACATATTATTACATTGCTACATTCTAGCTATAACCCTCGATCATTTATGTAATTTGCATAAGGGAACCATAGGGCATAATTTATACACACACACACACACACAACACCCACACACAAGAACTACATGGAGTTTGAGATGTAGTGCACACACACTACATGGAGTCATAAGTTCACTTAATCACTTAGTCGGTGGATGCTTGGAGTTAGTTTGTTTTTGCAGAAAAATTACTAAGTATTGAGATATGAAGAGACACGTGTGTGTGAACGATTACAAAGGTAGCACATTGGAGAGTGAACAAGATGAGTGCACAAAGGTATACATGAATACATTCGGAGACTTATCCAATCTTCCAAGAACCAACTAAGAATATACTTGGAGTATGCAACATGTAAGGACACTTTGGTAGCTAAGAAGAGTTTGTTTTTGGGATAAAGGCACATGCACATGTTAGGATAATAATAAGATTAAAGTAGAGTTTATCTTTGGATTAATCTATTATTATATTTTTATAAAATCATGCACTACTTTATTGATGTATCCATGAATATTTTGAGGATACAATCTATTTTTGAGATGAATGGGTGGTGAAGGGAAAGTCCCAATATATACATATATATATATATATATATATATATTACATGATCTACATAGTTTTGGAAACCATGTACGAAACCATGGACCATGTGATGTAATAGTGTGATGTTGTCTGAGTTGCTAGAGTGTATGACTCTGTGATAGTGAGTGTAATGTATTCAACTTCTATTATTTGATGACTTAATGTAATGGATAGTTTTGGTTGGATTCTAATAATTTTTGTCTTTAATCATGGTATTTGTATAGTGAATTTGATCTTAATTCTTATCAGATATATTATGCTTTCTCACTTGTGCAATGGCGAATGTTATGATTTAAACTTGAGAATGTGATTTGTTGATGGTTACTAGGAACACACATACTAACATCTTGACACTATTTCATAAAAGAAGGAATTGTTAGGCTTCACATGCTTCGAGTGAGCATTCAGATCTATCTAAACCAAGTGCCAACATACATAGGCAATTGAGTACAAATAAAAGACTACATTTTGGTTTCATTGTCAAGGCATTTTTTCAATATGTTTTTTAGGATTTTGCTTTAGCAGATGGTGTATTGGTTGACTTTGGAGAGAATGGAGATTTGGGTAGAAGATGGACAAGACAAACTTGCATAGATATATATCACTGGACCTGATTTCAATGCACGTATATGGGTGGAAGAAAAACTTTATGAAATGCTCTAGGATACTTTATTTTGCATCTTTTGAGTGGAATTTTATGAGTGGATGTTAGCATATGCAATAGGAAATTGTTAGAATTATAGGCCAAAGCTTTGGATGTAGAAATATTACCAGACTCTTGATTATGTAGATGTGGATTGGAAAAGAGTTGTAGATCATTGGTGGGATGGATTATTGCATAGTTATATTTTAGAGTACACTATTTCCATGAATTTTTGTCCTAAAGAAGTTGAGTTCTAGTTATTTTTCAAACCCGAGTATCTTACTTGCACACTATACCTTTATTGATCAAGATCTTGATGATAGAGCTAGATTTGCCTCCTATGATTGGCTTAACTCCCATCGCACGCAGGGGAGGAGTGTGTGGGGAAAATGGTGGACTGTCAAAAGTAATAGAAAGAGAGGAAAGGAAAATAAAATATAATGAAGTATGAAAGAGGTAAATTATGAAACAAAGGGAGATTGAGGAGTCCCTAGAGTTTAGGAGAGAGATGGATCATGAAGGATTTGAAGCTCTCGTGGAAGATGAGGAGCCACAACATCCTGGTTCTCCCAAAATTGGGAAAGTGTATTAGAGAATCCCCTTCGTCTTCTAATGAGATTACATCGGAAGAAGAAAGGTTGAGAACCAAAGGCGTGCATATGATCCCACCTGATGACCTAACCCTTGTGCATGGTGTTCTAGTTCCAGAATTAGTCATTGAGAAGAAGGATAGTGCAAGTAAGTAAGAAAAGACAAGTAGGTATCATTTTGTGTTGAATTCAGGAGATAAAGTTAATATTGCACCCATGTCGACATAGTTCGACATCATTGTTTGGAGGTCCGATTGGAGGAATATTTTTTGACATGTCATTAGGAAAGAGTATGGGTGCGTAGAACATTAGGAATACATCTGGAAGTAATACAAGTTCAGACTATATGAGTTACATTTAGCACTACAGTTAGGACATAAGGAAGTACCTCCACTAGTCTGGTGCCCACTACAGGAGGGTCAAGTGGATCAGGAGGATTGGGATCAAGAGGATCAAGGTGGTTCTGGAGGTGGAGGAAATACTGGTGGAGGTTATGGTTCTAGATTTGGAGGACAAGGCCCACATCCCTAACAACCCCACATAAACCCCAAAAAGTGTATTATGAAATGTCTCTCCACTTACTAGAATATAGAGGAATTGAATATGCAACAGAGCATGTGCACAAAGTGTGAGCTCCTATGGTACGCTAAAGGAATTACAAATTCATCTATAATTCAAGTCAGCTTTACTACTCTTCAAGGGTGTGTGCATAGATGGTATAGAAAGTATGATCCACATTAGAATGTATTGGATTATGATGTTTTACATTTTTCATTTCTAGTTAACTTCCATATTCTATAGTTTGAGAAGAAAAGTATTAACACACTCAAGGACATTAAAAAGGATTGGCTAAAAGTGTGTGGAAGTATGACATGCATTTCAAGACCCTGTTGTCTAAATTATCTTATGACAATCATTTGAGTCAACATGCATAGTGGTTTGTTGGTGTATTTTTGACCCCTTTCGAAGGGAACTATCTCATAATATTTTTTTGATCCCGTGATGCCTTGGAAGTAGCTCTTCACACCGAAGTGGTTAGGAGTGTCAATACTAGAGTAAGCTTATTTTTGGAAGCACGTAAATTAGCTATGGAAAAGCATCTAGAAAGTATTTCGATAATTCTTCTCATGAGACGTGCAAAGTGGAATCTAGTACATAGATTGTGAAGTAGAGGGACATACTAAAGATAATTACCCATGCAGGTTAGTACATGTCTGTTATTCTTACATTACAAAGTCTATCACTGAATCATGATGTTTGGGATTTCCCTCTATTGCAACACACACTTATAAAGAAGTTATTTATGTATTGTAATATTTTCAAGTCCCACACTCATGAAACCACTGACTATAAGTTGATTGATCACATCCATGAAGCTATTAAGACATGAGTACACCAAACGAATGTGGCTAGTGGATCTAAGGAGCATGAAGGCCATAACCATGAAGGGCACAACAATGGAAATAATAGGAATGGTGGATTCAAAGGTGGATATAGAGGTCAAGGTCACGGTGGTGCAGAGGAAGGTTTTGCAAGAATCTTGTTATACTTGTGGATCTCCTAATCATTATTAGCATGAGTTCCCTCGAACATTACTTGCTCATGGTGTGGAAATCCACATAAGTTAGAAGAATTCTTGGATTTATATGAGCACATGAGTAAGAATAAGAGAAGGAAAAAGGAACATGAATTATCAAGGTGCAACACGTTGTTGTTGATCAGTGGATGTTGAATAAGATCCTTGATCTTGAATTTTAGACTATAAAGGCTACCACACGTGCTTAGGTGGCACACACATGTAAGCCTCTAAAGGCTAATCTACTCATTACAAGGGAATAAGTGATACATGCTAAGTATCTAGATGTTGCACACCAAAAGGAAGTTTATCAGGATACCATGGAAGTTATCAGAGCACTGCAGGGAGAGATACAATGTTTAAAGGGAGAAGTTCTTGACATGGATCATACAAGGAAGTTTGAACTCCCACAAAAGGATTTGGATGACTTGAAAGAGGTGTGTAAGATGTTACACTAAGAGAACATCATTCCTCTACTAGGGGAATGACTACGAGAAAAAGGTTTTGCACGTTGGATTTGAGCATGAAAGAAAGATACTTCATGTAAATATACCACCTCATAATCATGAATTTGACAAAGAGATTACACTTGATGTAGTAATTGATGGTTGGTTATTACACAACATTCTTATTGACACTAGTGAATGTACTGACTCTAGATGTTTGGAATTAGATGGGTAGACCAACCTTGTAGCCATCGATGTATGTGTTATATATGGCAAATAAAACTAGGGCTATTCCTATCGGGTTATTCAAGGATGCAACTATTACAATTAAGGTTGTCAAGTTTATTGGGGACTTTGAGGTGTTAGAGTTTGTCGAAGAAAATAACTTCTCAACATTACTTGGATGACCTTGGTGATATGCGAATAAGGAATATTTGCGCTTTAATAAATGATACATTAGCTTTGAGAATGAGGAAGAGCACATGATTATACCCTTACTGAATAAGAAGGTAGAGCCCTATGTTGATCCCTTGAGTGAAGAAGAGATTAATAGAATTTATTTTCAGTCGTACATGATCCGAATAATTTGGAACCATCCAAGGAGGATGTACTTCATTAGAGAGATGTGCAGTCTGTAAGTGACACTACAAGTGTTTCTTGTGATAATCTGGGCTCATGGAATGTATAAAATTATTGGGCATGAATTTAAATGAGGATTGAATAGGATGATTATACCATTCATGGTGAGGTGGTTGGGATTCAATAGGGTACTAAGGTATACTCGTGAATGGAATCTTGATACATTTCTGCACACCATGGAGACTCAGTGGCCGAATGAAGGGGATCAAAGAAACATGTTGGTCTATAATTTTTGTGGGAAAATGGTGCATTTGTGGGAAACACATAGAAATGGCATTTTGGAATGGCGAGAAGTGAGAATATCTTTCTCCACTAGGTTTACTCGGTGAAATGTACCTACATAAACATGTGAATTTCATGGGAAGTCTTCTACCTCTCATCACATCTAAGAATGTGAGAGATCTTGGTTGTAAGGATAGGATGCACTAGCAACATCACTCTGGGTATATAAGTTCTATTTTACTTTACACATAATGCATGTGCATGGTATGTCCATGTAGAATTAAAAGGAAACTACTAATTTGAAAGAGATTACCTTAGGTATGATTCATACTTTTGATTATTTTTTTACTAAGCCTCCGGTCAATGAAACACTGCACATTATGAAGTGCCTTACATTTGGAGATAGCATGAAGGTTGAGAAACTAATGTTAGAAATATTTGGAGAACCTGATCTTGGGGTTCACCTTGATCCTCGGGGAAATAGATGAAGAAGAGATGGTCCGTTGGAAATAAAAAGAAAAGGGAAAACTGGTTAATATGATAGATAATGAGGAAGTAGATACACTAGATGTTGACCAAACTAAAGGTACGCATGAGTTAATGGATGTGGTAGATGAGAAATCATGCACATATCATGGCCCTATGAAAACAAAGAAGGTTAACATTGGTACAGATGCAGAGCTAAAGGAGGCCATTATTGGTGATTACTAGTCAGAACAATAAGAGGATAAGATTATTAAATTATTGCACAAATTCTAAGACTTATTTTTAAGGGGATACCATGAGTTGAAAGGAGTACATCTTTATCTCGGTGAGATGAAAATCAAGCTAAAAGAGGGTGTGCACCTAGTTAGGAAGATGCCTTATAGGATGAATCCTAATCTACACGTGAAGGTAAAGGAAGAAATTGATAAAATGCTCAAGTCTAGTATAATTGATCCTATTGAGGAATCTGAATGGGTTAGCCCCATGGTAATAAGCATTAAGAAGGATGGGAGGATAAGGATTTGTGTGGAATATAGAGAACTTAATGTTGCATGTGTTATTGATCCTTTTCCCACCCCATTCATAAAGGAAATCCTTGAGGGAGTTGTTGGGCGTGAGATTTACTCTTTTATAGATGGGTTTTCAGGGTATCATCAAGTGTGCATAATAAAGGAAGATACAGAAAATATAACTTCCACCACCGAGTGTGGGGAATGTTTTCATATACAAAGTGATTCCATTTGGACTAAAGAATGTGCCAAAGTAGTGTTCTCACGCATTATTTTGTAGGCTTTTTAGGACTTTATCCATAAGTTTTTACAGGTATATTTAGATGATTAGACAGTCTATGTGTTAATAAAGGACCATTGTGATAACTTGAGGCTCATGTTTGAGAGGTGTAGGAAGTTGATCATCTCTCTTGACATTAAGAAGTGCATCATTGCAATACATTTTGGAACTTTACTTGGGAATATAATTTGTAAAGAAGGACTATTGGTAGATCCAACCAAGGTAGTTGTGATCTTGGGTTTGGAAGAACCTAACAATCGAGTGAGGTAAACAGATTTTGTGGTCACAGATTGTATTGAAAGAAGTTTATTTAGGGTATGTAAATATTTCTACACCCTTGGAAGAATTGTTGAGGGTGAAAGGTAAATTTTATTGGGGTGACGCGTAAGATCAGGCATTTAAAACATTGAAGGAAAGGATGACTACTACACCTATTTTTTTCTTTCCTTCATGGGAAAAACATTTTCATGTTCATGTTGATTCCTTTGGCATGGCAATTAGCACATTATTAGCACAACCCGGAGAAGGAATTTTGGACCATCCCATTTGCTTTGCAAGTAGGAATTTGACACCGAGAGAGCAGAATTACACAAGTTTCGATAGTACTTATTGGTGACACTGTTCATTTTCTATATAGACCATATGGCACTCAAGTACTTGGTCAACAATCCTGTTGCAAGGGCACATATGCGAGATGGAGTCTTATTTTTCAATAATTTGATTTTGTAGTCATTGTGAAACTAGGAAAAATAATTCGAGGGCATTCGATCATTTGTCAAGGATCAATTCTAGTGAGGATGTGTAGAGCATTGAGGACACAATACCGGATGCACAACTATTTAGATTAAACTATGAACCCATAGAATCTGGAGGACATTACGGTGTTTTTGCACACTAAGAGGGTGTCTAAGGGAATGAAGACCTTAGAGAAGAAGAGAAGAAGCATATTATAATACGCATGACACCTTATCAATTGATTGGTGGAGATTTATACAAGCTAGGTTGTGATGATATTTTACATCGGCGTGTTCTAGATCATGAGCGTAAGGATATCATGGAAGAAGCTCAAGGTGGAATAACGGGAGGTCATTATGCGGTGATTCTACCACACATATGATTCTAATGGTTGGAATTTTTAGGAGATTTTTTACAAAGATAGTAATGAATATGTCAAGTTATGTGATCATTTTCAACGCCTGGGAAAGCCTAGACATAGAGATGAGATGTCGTTGTGACCTATTGCAAGTACTTGAGCCTTTTGAGAAATGGTTAATTAACTTTGTGGGTCCTATTTCACCACCGTGCATATGCATAGGACTAATGCAAACTACATAATAACTTGTACAAACTATCTTAAAAGGTGGGTGTAGGCAACACCTACAAAGGATTACACAACAACTACATCAGTAAGATTTTTAAGGGAAAACATTATTAGTAGGGGATGCAACCTAGAATTTACCAAGTAAAATCCCAAGCATCTTTGGCACATCACTCGGCCTAGATAGAGCACTCACCCAAATCACGCAAAGGTACCTGTGCTCCTTTTTAGGGTTGATGTTGCAAGATTTTAGCATGATGGAGACTTAATGCATTTAGATCTCTACTTGATACATCATTCTACCGTGCATGTTAAGATCTATATCTAAAGGATAACAAACTTAAATGATAACCATGATGAAATTAAGCATCCAAGATCCACTTATACTCAAAATTAACACTCGATTCAACTAATGCACTCCATTATATTAAACATGATAAATACATAAAATCTCATTACAATAGATATTACCATAGTTTATGTGTGCATCAAATTTGGCAAAGCATAACCTCATAATACTTAAATTCTCACACACCTCTATTATATTACGCAGTTCATTACATATTTATAAGGGTGAGTATTTTACCTTCACCACTTATCTACTCCCAAAATAGGTCACATGCTAAGAATATCCATGTGCCTTTACAATTACAGCCACACATACAAGAGCACTAATAATAGATCCCTCCTAGTTAAGCGTTAGTAGTAAATTCTGTCTTTAGCTTGCATCCATGGAAAGTGCTCCATAACCACTCTTCTAAAAAATCTGATGTGTATCACACAATTCTTTTCCTAGTTTATGTGTTATGCATGCTATCTCCAAAAATAACTCATACATGTGAAAATGGCTAAGTACCAAATATGCCCTTATATTCCACGCATGTGTTCTCTTCTATCCTTTCACACCTTTGACTGTGCCTTGTTCTCCCACGCAAACCTCTTGTGTGCCTTCTACTAAGTATTCCACTTTATCTACTCAACATTACCCCACACTAAACTACATTTCCACCCTAACAATGACTACTCCTCGAATAATAAAGAATAAAGTAATGGAAATAATGTGAAATAATTTCTATACAAAGAATAGTTATTTACTCTACATCACCCTCTGCTTCCACTAGAAGAATGAGTTTTGGATATTCTTCCTTTATTTCTACCTCTAAGGTCTTCCATTCACTCAGTGTGGCCTCTGCCTTTTCTGGGATATTCACTGCAATAGACTCCAACTCATCTTGTGTAATTTCTCCCTTCTCATTTTGTAATACTAACATTATGTTAGCCATTGCAGACATTCTCCCTTCCAGTAGATCCATTTTCTGTGCTATAAGTTTTCCTAGTTCATCCAACCTATTCTTGTGTGGCTCCTGAGCCATTGCAAGGGCCTCATGCTTTTGCTTCAAAGACTTTGCCAAGTATCTTTACACACCCCAATGTTTCATCCTTCATAGCTTTTAGGACTTTGTTGTCCTCTACCATCATCCTTATTCTGATGACTGCTTCCAGAGCTGTACATATATTCAATTCTTGATCTTCTTTCTTCAGCTCCTCCCGTAGGGTTTGAAGCAACCCCTCGTATGATGAATTTTTTCTAATAACTATAGATTTTTCCCTTTCAGCCTCTTGTTTAGGGTCTTTTGGTGTTGGCATCCTAACTTGTCCCTCTTCAAGCACCATATCAACCAAAGTATGCACATAGTGCATAGCCAAAGGAAAAATTTTAGGCACCTTGGGCTCTAAGTGTGGTCTTTCTTGGAGGACATGATCCCGATCTCCTCTACCATGCCAATAAGAACCCCATTTGTTTTCTTCTCCTGTTCTTTTCTTATTTTAAGTGCACAATCTCAGCATTCTTGGCCCTAATCTCTTCCCTCAATGCCTTGATAGTGGAAGATTTTAATATGTTCCTCCATGCCACCTTTGTAGACACCTTCACCAAGGAATTTATTACTTGCTCATCAAACATAATAGTGGGCTTCATGGTTATATGTCTAGCCTAAGGTGCCTTCTTCAACCTCCTTGACACATAAGATTCTTCACATACATCAAATTCTAGCACATCCATGTGTGTGTGTGTGTATAGACCAAGAAAGTTGTTTTCTTGTGCACATGGTCTAAAAATAGGCACGAAATTTTTTTCTTGTGTCCTCAACATATCCCAAAGATGGAACAGTAAACTCTCCACTTGTCCTTTTAATTCTTGGCCCCTTAGGAACTAGCGTGCCAAGATTTAGAGCTGGATCTTCAATGTTTTGAGCAGTATCTTGCTCTGTCTCTCCTTCCTTGAATCCTTATCCTTCATTCTTCACATCTCCATCTTTCATTTCTTCATCCTTTGGCTCTTCCATGTCCTCTAGTGGTGTAGGAGATTTCAGCGCACTCTCCTCAGACTCTTCTTCCTCTTTCTCCAATTTCAACTTTCTCCTTCTTTTCTCAGCCTATCTCCTTTTTGGAGAGAATCATGGTGATCCGTGCACCGATCGGGAGTAATGCCTTGAGTATTTTTTCTCCTGAACACCCTCTTAAAATGGCATTCCTTAGGGTCTGCTCTAACCTCCAATTATTCATCCCCTTCTTCTTGTGTCTGGGGTGGAGTACTTGTGCACTCATATTCTACCTTGTCCAAGGGCTGCCTTCATCCCCTATGCACCAAGCCACCATTATCTTCGCACTCTTCCTCCTCATCATCTACTTCTATAGTTTTAGTGGGCTTTGGGGCTGGTATATTCTCCACTATGTGATTTCCCTTAGGTGGCCCTGGGAGTGTGAACTTGTTCTCCACATATTTATTTCCCTCCAACTTGGGTTTGAGCTAAAGGTAGATAAGCATGGCCCCACTATCTCCAATTTGCTAAACTCATGGGCTTCATGCTTATCATGTTTGAAATCAACCTCTCTATGTAGGCATTCTTCCCTAGATAGACATAGGTCTTGTGTAGCGTGTGGTAGTGTCTACCTTGTCTACAACAAAGTGCGGTGCATCGTACATTGTTGAACCGATGGACTGCTGCCTGGAAGTAACGTGTTGTGAAGGCATATGACAACTTACACCAAGGGATCCAAGTACCATCCTTCATCGCAAACCGTGTGATGCAAAAGTGTTGATACACTATGAACTAGACTACCTTGCCCACCACCGAAGGTAAATCCTTGGGGATGCACCACTCTTCTTCAAAAGCCATGCGAAGCCTATCATACCACATCTCTACCCTTTGCTTGAACGTCCCACTCATTGAACCTTCACACAAGTACTTTTCAAACCTTCTAACAGAGACTTTTTCGCATGGGGTATTCCCATATTTGGTTCTTAGCCCATTAAGCACCCGATCTCCAAAAATACTAAGGAAAATAGGACAACACTAAAACTTAGTCTCTCACCTGTGCGCACCTCCTCGATGATTGTGTCTGTAATTTAGCCTGCTATGTTGTAGGTTATTCCCTCTAACATTTTCCTTGCAATGTGTAGCCACATTGTGTTCACCTAGGACCACCTCTCTTGATCATTTAACTTAGTGACTAGATGTGCAACTTCCTGTATGATGAGATACTTCTTCAATTTATCTATATCCATTTTGTGTAGACCTTTTTTGTATCCTAACTCCTTCTATGTCTCCAAGATGGATGCTTTATCTATCAAGTCACCATTCAAGTCTACTCATGTGCCCCTTAATCCTATCATAGTGGAAATCAAAGTGGTTGTAATCCTTACCCTATGCCCAAAAAAGTAGAAGAAATCCTCATGCACCCTGCTCATCAACCACTGGTACAAAGGTTCATACTTTCCAAAATAGGGAAGCTTGTACAACTGGTAAACTCCAATCTACTTTAGTAGCTTCTCTCCTACATCATCATACACCAACATATCCTCAATTGTGCACTTTTTTGTCTTTGTATTCAATAGCACGTCTAATTCCTTTTGTTCTCTAATGTGTGGTGGTTGTAGTCATTGATCTTACATTTGTAGATGTGAGAGTCCCATTCTTGTCCCACTATTACGCCTTCTGGGTATTGTATTTATGAAAATTTTCTCTCGGGAGCAATTTCAACCTCTACTTCCACCTTCTTCTTCCCTTTTTCTCCCACGTCGGAGTTCTTTCTTTGGTGTCATCTATAAATCATAACATTCTTTCCTTAAATGCTCGTTTCCTATCTTTTGACAATGTGCAACATGTAACCTCAACCCCTAGTTTGAATCCATGTGCCCTAGTTGAAAAACATGTGCCCCGATTCTTTTGAATGCTATTATTATTTCAAACCCTTCACCAATGGGGACGTAAGCTTCTCCTATGCACAAATCTTCTTCTCACGTCTAGTTTCACACTCTTCACACCTCAACACTCTTCACTCATCTCGGTCGTACTTATCTCTTTCAAATTTTTGTGATTTACAATGGTAAGAATGAACTCGTATCCCTCCCTTATATATATTTTCAAAAATTTGGTGCATTTATTGCTCCTTCACCTACCAACATTCCTCATTAATTGACCCTTTTGACAATTTTCCACACAGTACATCTTCATGACTCAGTCATAACCTTTTAGTGTGCCTTCCTACCTTTTGGCTACAAGCTTCTCTTCAGCGTGCTTCTATGTGCTTGAGTACCTCATCACTGCGCCTTCTCCTAGTAGTCTCCACGGTACCGCTTACCTCATGTTATATTGTTCCTTCATTTATCTCCATCCATGGTCCTCATTTGGAAGCAATCTTATTTTCACCAACTCTTCAAACTTTGAATAGCACCTATAGCAGTTTTTCCTTTCATGTGTACTTATTTTCAATAGTATTGTACCTGGATATCAATAACCACCCCACACAAATAGTATGTGCAAGTCCTCTGTGCATGAAAATATTGTGAATGGTAATTAGCTTCAAAGCACGCAAAAACATTCTTATTTCACACAACAACTAAATTAAAAAATCATAGCGATGAAGAGGGAAATACATTAAGGAAATATGGAATTGAAAACCTAATCTAAATGGCAACATGACCTTATTACAAACACCAAGAAGACTTATTTATGGTAAGGCTTCAGCCTACTCCCGTTGAAGTACCATGGTAGCAGCGTTCCATCAAGCACCTCTAATTGGCAAGCACCTATTTCAAGTATGTGAGTGATAACATATGGCCCTAAACCAATGTACTTTGAGTTTTCCTGGATGGCACAAAAACTTAAAATCATAAAAAAGCACCATCTTTCTTATCTCAAGACTTTTTGTCCCTAATGTGCCTATCATGCCATGCTTTACGCCTTACTTTCTCTTTCTTCTAACTCTAGTGTGTGATTTATCATCACTCATCCAACTTAATCAAATTTTCAATCCATTATTCTAATGTTTTCTCATCAGCCTAGACCTCTGACACACATAATACACAAGAATAACACAATTCCATAAGAAGAAGCGCTTACGTGCAAACACCAATTAAAAATGTGTGGCCTTATTTATCCACTTGTATGATGTTCTATATGCCCAAAGTACTCATGAGACACTTTATCATCCCACTCCTTCCTTCCAACATCAAAATATTTTGCAATGGAACCAATGATGCGCCTAGAATTTACTAATAAAATCCGGATGCTTTGGTACATCACTCGGCCTAGATTGAGTGCTCACATGAAGTGCATAAAGGTACCAAGTCCCTCTTTAGGGTTATTATTGTAGGATGTTAGCATGATGAAGACTTAATGCATTCAGATCCATACTTAATACATCATTCTATAGTGCATGTTTAGATCTATATATAAAGAATAACAGACTTAAATGATAACCATGATGAAATCAAGCATGTAAGATCCAATTATACTCATAATTAACACTTTGATTCATCAATACACTCCATTATATTAAACATGATAAATACACATAAGCTCATTACAATAGATAGTACCATAGTTTATGCACGCATCAAATTTGGTAGCATAACCTCACAGTACTTTAGTTCTCACACACCTCTATTATACTACGTAGTTCATTACATATTTATAAGGGTGGGGATTTTCCCTTCACCACTTATCTACTCCAAAAATAGGTCACATGCTAAGAATAGCTATGTGCCTTTACGATTCTGACCACGCACGCAACATTTAGCTCCCTATAGTCCACAGATCCTAATCCGGCCATCCATTTTGATACGATCACCATTGGACTAACCCATTATGACTCATCCAGGGTCCGATGATTCCGGACTTAAAAAAATTTCAATCTCTTCTTTGACCTTTTCACACAAGTTGGGTTCATCCTATAAGGTCTCTTTATGACTAGGAATGCACCCTCTTTAAGCTTTATCTTCATCTCCCCTAGTGCTTCATGCATTTCTTTAAGTTCATGGTACCCTTGAGGGAATAAGTCTTGATAATCCCGTAGTAAGTCAATGATTTTTCCCACTTCAGAGTATGACCAATAGTCTCCAATTATGGCCTCCTTAGGCTCAACATCTAATCTAATATTCACTTTCTTTGTCTTCATAGGTTCATGATAGGTGTGTGTGGTCTTATTTGCACTATCCAACACCTCACACCCACTAGTTGAATGGTATACATCCATATTTTCTACTTCTTCATCATCCACTAAGTAAACCATTTTTCTTTTTCTTTCTCAAGGTAAGCATGCTGAAGTAGTGTGGCATCGGCCTCTGTTTCTTCAACAAAATGCACTCCTGAGTCTCCTTCATCAAATAACTCTTGAATGAGTTCCTCCGCCTTGGAACTATCCCCCATAGTTAAGCACTTTATAACCTTTAATGCTTCTTCCACTAGAGGTTTAGTAGAGAAGAAGTCAAACGTCTGGGCCATTCTTGCAATTAAATCCTACCAATTTCTAGTCTCTCTATGGAGTTATACATATACATACCAAGCACACCTACTGTAGCATTGTAAAGTGGAATAAAATTTATGCACCCAGAGTGAAGGTGGTAAAGCTTCCGCCCCTTTGTCCAAAGTCTCTCACACTGCTGAACGTGGTGTTGAACAAGTTGATTACCATGATAATTGCATATTTGAGTAGGTGCATTGCTCCTGAAGAACCTAGTGGCAAGAGTAATCCTAATTTCATTCCATCCTAAAATATTATCCTTGTGGACCACCCACCAGCACATTGTTGTCCCATGTAGGGTATATGCTAGCATATTCCTTCTCTCAACTAGTCTATCCATTGTTCCTTCATGGCACGCAGGAACATCATAGGGTCTCCTTCTCCGGTGTAACAAGGTACAAAATTACCTATTCTTTTCGATATAACATAGTCTACAATCCCTAGAAAATATACTCTTTACTTCGCGCCCTACCAACTCATAAGTGTTATGAGCCCAATCATGACAAGCAATACTTGTAGTATCCATGATAAATTGTGCATCCTCCCACTAAATGATTCCTTCTTTAGATGGCTCAAGCACCTCTCGGACCACTGGGAGATGCATACATAAATCGTATTCAAGTATTCCTCACTCAAGGGATCAACATAGGCCGCAAATTTACCATCTATTAATGAAATGATAACCCTTTCCTCATTATCTTCAAAGCTGATATATCCCTTATTGAACCAAAGATCAGCATTATTTTTATAACACCAAGGATGCCCAGTAGAGCTAGGAAGTTATTTTCTCTGCCAAAGCACCAAGACCTCAAAATTTCTAGTGAACTTGGCTCCTTGTATGATAATGGATGCATCTTTTAAAACTCGATGGGAGTGGCCTTAGTTCAATTAGCCATGAACAATACATTCGAAGATGGCTGCAATGGAGGTCTCACCATTTTTACCCATGCATCTCAAGTAAGAACATTGACTTCCATGCCTGTATCAATCAATATATTACTCAAAATCCACCCATCCATAACAACATTCAAAGTGATTTCCTTATCATAATCTAGGTTGTGAGGGGAAGATTTGCATGCAGGATCTACCATCCAATCTCAATACTTACACGTGGAGTGTTTCCCTTTAACCATTTCCCTAATAGTGGAATGATATTCTCCTAACGTAACATTTTGCACACTTCTTTCAAGTCATCTATATCATTTTGGACCATCTCTGATGATTTATTTTGCTCCATCTTTCGTGATTGCTCTTTTAAATATTGTATTTCACCATGAAGATTTCTGAGTACCTCCATGGTTTCCTAATAAACCTCCTTCTTTTGATGGGTAGGATCTAGGTATCGTGCATGTAGCACCTCCTCCTTAGTGATGGTAGGATTCTATTGCAATGCTTCTTTGGCACGTGCCACTTCAGTGTGGGTAGTGATCCTTACCTAAAATGCCTCAGATTTTGGTTCCAACTTAGGCATCCATTTATTTTCCATAGCATGTTGTATCATAACCATCCTTGCCCCTTTGTTTTCTTGTTTATGCTTCTTACTAAGATGCTCATACAAGTCTAGGAATTCCTCATAAATATGATTCTTTTCATAGAAAGAACATGTAATATTATGAGGATATTCATGCTGTAGTGGTTAAGAGATCTACATGTATAACATGTTCTGCGTGGGGGAACTCGCCTCATCTACCACCATGGTCTTGTCCTCTGCATCCACCATGGTATCCTTGACCTCTACCACGACCACCTTCAAAATTCCCTTAATTATGATCATAGCGCGCCTGATTGTGATCATGATCTTAATGCTCATTCTTTCCTTTAGATTTACCAAAAACTCATGTTTATCATACACAATATCTATAGCATCCTAAATCGACCAATTAGTTAGCAATCCTCCGTGTCATGAGTCATGGACCTGTAGATTTATAGTAGCATGAAACATTCTTCCTTATCACATGTTGTAGTAATGGGAAATGACTAGCATCATGGTTTAAATGGCATATCTCATAGTCTAACAACAATGAGTGCACTGATCTGTGGGGAAAACTATCCTTTGTGTGACCTTCCACTTCATAATCTATGCACCAAATCCATGTGCACATCTCATGTGTTGAATTTTCGATAGTTTCTCCAACTGATTTTCCATAGCTATGATTTATGCCTCTAAAAATGGGCTCACCCTAGTATCTATACTTCCAACTACCTCAATGTGTAGGGAAACTTCAAGTGCTTCGCGTAGATCAATGTATGTCTTATGATCTGTAAACTTCTACTTTGGAACTCTATCAATCACACAACTATGTTGTTCTACTTTCAAATTTGGAAAATGACATATTTTCTTGAAATTTAGAGCTTCATGACTGATTATCTAGTGATATAGAAAGGAAATTATAGAGAAGGAAATAAT
The DNA here is from genome assembly GCA_018340775.1 of Taxus wallichiana var. yunnanensis. Taxonomy (NCBI): domain Eukaryota; kingdom Viridiplantae; phylum Streptophyta; class Pinopsida; order Cupressales; family Taxaceae; genus Taxus; species Taxus wallichiana. The sequence goes on along the minus strand of CM031242.1, from coordinate 365,385,378 downwards.
TCAACACCAAGAATTTTATCCTGGAAACCTCCAAGGAGGAAAACCAGTCAGGAAGGGCAATTTGCTCTTTCTTCCCACTTTTATTGGTCTAACATAGACAATTATAGATTACAATAAGTATGAAAAGAAGCCACAATGTAAACCTTCTCTCCAATTAATTACTTGATCTGTTTCTACACCTTGCTCCTAAAATTCCATTCTAGCACTGAAGATCTTGCTCACTTGCTCTCATTAAACTTTTACTTTGATCTCTCTAGATCTTCAAATGTCTATTCTCTTGCTCCTTTCATGTATTTATAGGCCTTCCCATGTCCTCCCGTGCACTGGAGGATGTGAAAGGGCATGGAAGGGAAGAGACACGGTTGGGTACTTCAAGAACACGTCCACTTGCATTCCATTCTTCTTTTCTATTTCAAAAGTTTTAGGACCACCACCACAGTCTCGGGCCATACCCGATGGTCTTAGGACCACCACCACCGGGTGGGCGTTGGTTCTATCCAGAACCTCCATTTACCTCATTTTTTTCTACTTTTCTTGTTTCTTCTTCTTGGTGTTGATGGAACTGATGAAGTGGTGTGTTTTTGGATCCTATGGATCATACCTCCCCTACTTAGGAGGATTTTTGTCCCACAAAATCTTAGTGGGGGTGGTAGAGGAATCAACTTCTCTCTTTGCTCATTGAGTACCCCGGGTCTACCTTGGTGTCTTCTCTCATCCAACCTGCCAAGACTCCTATGGATCTCTGGTTTTTTTCTCCAGTGCTACATCCTCCTTCGAGTTGCCTTGAGTACAATCCTCTTTGGAAGGTAACTTATGTATCTTTCCTTCTTTGTCATACATAGATGGTGTTAGTGGATGCGAGCTCTTGCAACTTACTATCGCATGGATCTGCATGAAATATGGCCTGAAGGTTTCTTCTCCAACTTGCTCATGTATGGTGAATTTCCCATACTATAGTGGTTTTTTCCTTTCCTGTCTTTGTCTCTTGAGATGGATTGGCCAAATTCTCTTTAAGTACGCCATTGCTATAGTCACCACCATTCCTTGTATCTCCTCTTCTTCTTGCTGCCCCATAGTCAGGTCTAGTGAATCCATAGGTAGATATGGTGATGTGCATAGGGAATTTTTTTTTGTTCCTTGAATGAGTAGTTCCTGTGGTGGATTTTTCTACAAAAAATGACAAGTGCTATCCAAATTATCCATCCTTTGGTCAGAAATATCCGCTCTCACGTCCATTTTTTTTTCTTCCAATGAAAGCAACAAAATTGATGATTTGCCTAAATAAGTCTTGGTGCTTGGTTGGCACTTACCATAGCTTTCTTTGATTTTCTCTAGTGTGCCGGATGTTAAAAATGACTCCATCCTTGACCCATCTGAACCGGTTCTCCCTCCTTGTGAACATAACATCCCTGGCATACAAGTAAGGACTTCTGAAGACAACGTCAAATGCATCAAGTGGAATAATATCAGCCTCTAATACATCTATGTATTGGGTATTTATCCCAAACTAAAACTTACACTTCCTTGTAACTTGTATTTCTACACCCTTCTTCACCCATCCCAGTGGGTATGGATGTGGATGCACGTAAGTCTCTAGACCAAGTTATTCTACAACCGCATCAGAAATCAAATTTGACTGAGAACTAGAATCTACTAAAGTGTTTACCTTAGTCTTCTTGATTTGGATTCTGATTTGAAATAACTTACTCATCTCTTCTTCTTCTGCTTCCCCTATACATGTTAGTGGCCATACATCCCAACCTCTCATCTACATCGAATCATCCTCAATCTCCACCTCTCTTTTGTCTTCACAATGGCCATGGATTTCTTGGAATCCTTGGTTCGGTGCTTTGGGTGCAATTTTGGATGTAACTTCCAACATGTGGCATCAAGTATGTCCATTTACATCACAATTCTTATAGAAATTCTTAGGATCTTTACAAGTATGCAAAGTAGTAGTGGCATGTTTACCTTTCCATTTACCTCTACTACTTGTCTTCCTTGTTCTTTGTCCTACTATTCTGTTGACTGGTCTCCCTTTGGCTCTATTTCTCCTTGCTTCTTCTCGTCATCAATGTAGTATGCTTGTACACAAGCTTTATTGAGATCCTTGGGCTTTGTGGAGATTACCTTCCTTTGAAGGTGATTGTGAAGTCCTCCCAAATACTTGGTCAGAATGTCCTCATCCTCCAAGTCCATATTAAGCAACATGGCTTGTCTTAAAATTTTTGTAGTGTAGTCTTGCATGCTTTGACTAATGCCATCTCTAAATTACTTCCACTTAATCATCATGTTAGTCATATGGAAAATAGGATAGAATTTAGCTCTAATCAATTCTTTAAAACCCTTCCAAGTATTGAAAATAGGACGCTTCTTCTTCTCACAAGTGGCTAGATGGGTTTCCCACCAAACCAGAGCATGACCTTCCATTTTGAGATGTGCAAAGGTGACCCTTTGTGCCTCAATGACATTATGCACACTAAAGTAGACTTCTAACTATTTTAGCCATTTATCCAGTAATTCTACATCTACTTGTCCTTCAAAATTCTTTATTTCCACTTTTGTTTCAACTTTAAAAGGTGTATGTGCAGATTTTACCTTCTCGCTTACAATTGGTGTCTCTTCATGCTCTTCCCATTCTTCCTCTTTGTGGCTCTTTTCGATACTAAATTTTTTGGCTAGTGCTCGAACCATCGATTCCATGGAATCTTTCTTAACCGAATCCGTCTTTTGCAGATTTGAAAGCTCTTCTTGTTTCCTATGCAATCTATCCATCATGGTCTCTAGCATCTCGACTCTACGGACCAAGTTCTCTTCCTCCATTTGAGCTCAAATTCTCTATTTCCACTTCTTCATAGAAATATCTGGCTGCAAGGTAAAAATTCTTCACCTTTGGACCTTGTCACTATCATATAAAATCACAAGAAAGATTTGAATGCCATAGTCCTAGATATATAATCAGCTCTGATACCAAAATGATTTGTAAACTTCTACTTTGGAACTCTATGAATCACACAACTATGTTGTTCTACTTTCAACTTTAGAAAATGATATATTTTCTTGAAATTTAGAGCTTCGTGATTGATTATCTAGTGCTATAGAAAGGAAATTACAGAGAAGGAAATAAAACAACTTCAACACCAAAAATTTTATCCTAGAAACCTCAAGGAGGAAAACCAATCGGGAAGGGAAACTACTCTTTCTTCCCACTTTTATTGGTCTAATATAGACAATTATAGATTACAATAAGTATGAAAAGAAGAAACAATGTAAACCTTCTCTCCAATTACTTGCTTGCTCTATTTCTACACCTTGCTCCTACAATTCCATTCCATCACTAAAGATCTTGCTCACTGCTCTCATTAAACTTTACTTCTCGATCTCTCTAGATCTTCAAATGTCTATTCTCTTGCTCCTTTCATGTATTTATAGGCCTTCCCATGTCCTCCCGTGCATTGGAGGATGTGAAAGGGCATGGAAGGGAAGAGACACGGTTGGGTGCTTCAAGAACGCGTCCACTTGCATTCCATTCTTTTTTATGTTTGAAAGTTTCGGGACCGCCACCTAGGGTGCAGACCGGCGGTCTCAGGACCATCACCCTGGCTGGGCATCGGTTCTATCCAAAACCTCCATTTACCTCATTTTTTCCACTTTTCTTGTTTCTCCTTCTTGGTGCTGATGGAACTGATGAAGTGGTGTGTTTTTCTAGATCCTATGGATCATACCTCCCCTACTTAGGAGGATTTTTGTCCAATAAAATCTTAGTGGGGGGGTGGTAGAGGAATCAACTCCCTCTTGTGCTCATTCGAGTACCACTGGGTCTACCTTGGTGTCTTCTCTGTCCAACCTACCAAGACTCCTATGGATATCTTGGTTTGTTTTTCAAAGTGCTACATCCTCCCTCGAGATGCCTTGAGCACAAAATCCTCTTTAGAAGGTAACTTCTGTATCTTTCCTTCTTTGTCATGCATAGATGGCATTAGTGGATGCAAGCTCTTGCAACTTACTATCACGTGCATCTGCATGAAATATGGCCTGAAGGTTTCTTCTCCAACCTGCTCAAGTATGGTGAAGGTCCCATACTATAGTGGTTTGGTCCTTTCCTATCTTTGTCTCTTGAGATGGATTGGCCAAATCCTCTTTAAGTACGCCACTTTACTATAGTCACCATCATTCCTTGTATCTCCTCTTCTTCTTGCTGCCCCATAGTTAGGTCTAGTGAATCCGTAGGTAGATATGGTGACTGCATAGTGGAAGTTTTTTTGTTCCTTGAATGAGCAGTTCCTATGGTGGCTTCTTCTACTAAAAAATGACAAGTGCTATCCAAATTCTCCATCCTTTGGTCAGAAATATTCACTCTCACGTCCATTTTTTTTTCTTCCAATGAAAGAAACAAAACTGATGATTTTCCTAAATAAGTCTTGGTGCTTGGTTGGCACTTACCATAGCTTTCTTTGATTTTCTCTGGTGTGCCCCAGATGTTAAAATTGACTCCATCCTTGACCCATCTGAACCGGTTCTCCCTCTTGTGAACACAACATCCCTAGCATACAAGTAAGGACTTCCGAAGATAATGTCAAATGCATCAAGTGGAATAATATCAGCCTCTAATACATCTATGTATTGGGTATTTATCCCAAATTGAAACTTACACTTCCTTGTAACTTGTATTTCTACACCCTTCTTCACCCATCCCAGTGGGTATGGATGTGGATGCGCGTAAGTCTCTAGACCAAGTTGTTTCTACAACCATATCAGAAATCAAATTTTACTAAGAACCGGAATCTACTAAAGTGTTTACCTTAGTCTTCTTGATTTGGATTCTGATTTGAAATAACTTACTCATCTCTTCTTCTTCTTCTCTTGCCCCATGTACATGTTAGTGGCCATGCATCCCAACCTCTCATCTACATCTAAATCATCCTCAATCTCCACCTCTTTTTGTCTTCATAGTGGCCATGGATTTCTTGGAATCCTTGGTTTGGTGCTTTGGGTGCAATTCGGATGTAACTTCCAACATGTGGCATCAGTATGTCCATTTACATCACAATTCTTATAGAAATTCTTAGGATCTTTACAAGTATGCAAAGCAATAGTGGCATGTTTACCTTTCCATTTACCTCTGCTACTTGTCTTCCCTTGTTCTTTGTCCTACTGTTTTGTTGATTGGTCTCCCTTTGGCTCTATTTCTCCTTACTTCTTCTCATCATCAATGTAGTATGCTTGTACACAAGCTTCATTGAGATCCTTGGGCTTTGTGGAGATTAACTTCCTCTGAAGGTGAGTGTGAAGTCCTCCCAAATACTTGGTCAGAATGTCCTCATCCTCCAAGTCCATATTAAGCAACATGGCTTGTCTTAAATTTGTAGTGTAGTCTTACATGCTTTGACGCTGCCCTATCTAAAGTACTTCCACTTAATCATCATGTCAATCTTATGGAAAATATGATAGAAGTTAGCTCTAATCAATTCTTTAAAACCCTTCCAAGTACTGATAATAGGATGTTTCTTCTTCTCACAAGTGGCTAGATGGGTTTCCCACCAAACCAGAGCATGACCTTCCATTTTGAGACGTGCAAAGGTGACCCTTTGTGCCTCAATGACATTATGCACACTAAAGTAGACTTCTAACTATTTTAGCCATTTATCCAGTAATTTTGCATCTACTTGTCCTTCAAAATTCTTTATTTCCACTTTTGTTTCAACTTTAAAAGGTGTATGTGTAGATTTTACCTTCTCACTTACAATTGGCGTCTCTTCATGCTCTTCCCATTCTTCCTCTTTGTGGCTCTTTCGATACTAAATTTTTGGCTAGTGCTCGAACCACTGATTCCATGGAATCTTGCTTAACCGAATCCATCTTTTGTAGATTTGAAAGCTCTTCTTGTTTCTATGTAATCTATCCATCATGGTCTCTAGCATCTCGACTCTACGGACCAAGTTCTCTTCCTCCATTTGAGCTCAAATTCTCTGTTTCCACTTCTTCATAGAAATATCTGGCTTACAAGGTAAAATTCTTCACCTTTGGACCTTGTCACCTTGTCATCATATAAAATAACAAGAAAGATTTGAATGCCATAGTCCTGGATATATAATCAGCTCTGATACCAAAATGATCCATAAACTTCTACTTTGGAACTCTATGAATCACACAACTATGTTGTTCTACTTTCAACTTTGGAAAATGACAAATTTTATTGAAATTTAGAGCTTTCGTGACTGATTATCTAGTGCTATAGAAAGGAAATTGTAGAGAAGGAAATAATTCAACACCAATAATTTTATCCTGGAAACCTCAAGGAGGAAAACCAGTCGGGAAGGGAAACTACTCTTTCTTCCCACTTTTATTGGTCTAACATAGACAATTACAGATTATAATAAGTATGAAAAGAAGTAACAATGTAAACCTTCTCTCCAATTACTTGCTTGCTTTGTTTCTACACCTTGCTCCTATAATTCCATCCCAGCATTGAAGATCTTGCTCACTGCTCTAATTAAACTATGCTTCTCGATCTCTCTGGATCTTCAAATGTCTATTCTCTTGCTCCTTTCATGTATTTATAGGCCTTCCCATGTCCTCTCATGCACTGGAGGATGTGAAAGGGCATGGAAGGGAAGAGACACGGTTGGGCACTTCAAGAATGCATCCACTCGCATTCCATTCTTCTTTTTGTTTGAAAGTTTCAGGACCGCCACCCTATGCAAGGCAATTGGTCTTCTAGGCGGTGGTTCTAAAACCACTACTCTACATAGAGTGGTGGTTCTATCTAGAACCTCTGTTTACCTCATTTTTCCACTTTTCTTGTTTCTCCTTTTTGGTGCTGATGGAATTGATGAAGTGATATGTTTGTTCTGGATCCTTATGGATCATCTTAGGTGATAGCCCTTCTAAAATGTGTTATCAAGCCTCCAACAAACCATTGTGCATGCTAGCTTACATGAATATTATAAGAAAGTTTAGATAACAACATTTTGAAATGAGCATCATACTCTCTAACACTTTCATTAGTGCCTTGCTTAATATCCTTGAGCACACTTATACTCTTCTACTCAAACTTAGGGATATGAAATTTTTAAGGAAATCATATTTTAAAGCTACATAGTCTACACAAGTCTAATCAGGGTAAAACTTTATATACCAACTGTGTGTGCGCCCTTGTAACATAGTAGCGAATTAACTTGCCCTACACTCGTAAGTCGTTATTCCTTTTACATGCCACGGTATTTCACACATATGCACATGTTCGGTGGCATATTCTATGTCCCTTTACTTTGGAAGATGAAGAGACATCTCCATTTAAATATTATCGAGTTGGTATGAACCCTTCCCACCTAATCCATAACCTCCTATGTTTCCTCTACCTCCAGAACCACCAAGATCCACCATAACTAGAGCCACCTATACCTCCTAATCCACGAACTTGTATTCGAGTCAAACTAGAAGATGTACTCCCTTGTGTCCCAATAGTAGTATTGAACTACACCCCTATGGTCTGTGAAGTGTTACTACTCCTAGAACAGAGTCTAAAAGTTTGTGCACCTGAATTATGTGTGGATGATACACCCAAAAATGTACTCCCATATAACAATGAATATGTTTGTGTTACCATCGATGTGCTCTTTATATGACTCACTCCTACTCTCCCACCGCCCGAACTAGCTTGTGAATATTTGTTGTACTAGATACCGAAGACCAAGTGCAAGGGAATTTTTCAGTGGATTTAGATACATGTCCACGGCCCATCTCATCTCTTTGGTGCACTTCAATGTGAGGCCGAGTAGGGTTCCCTATCATGCTTCCCAAATGGGTAGTTCCTGATGCTTGGGTTCCATGTCTTCTACATGAACTTCAAATCCTTTGTAAACTATCTCTCCCACAAAATTATTCACTCTACAACATCCCGTTGCTTCTTTATCTCCTCTCTGTGCCTCATTATACTTAAGCATCATTTCCTCTCTAGCTTTTATCGCTAGGTATTCCATCTTTCACCAAACTTGCCCCTACCCCTACGTGTGGTGGGGTTTAGTTAGACATTCGCTTTCTCCAAGTTTATTTGATCACCAATGGAATGCCTTACAGGTAAGTTCCCTTGGGATATCGTAAAAATTGGAATTCAGCTACCTTTAAGCATGAATAAGTTGAAATTGAGTACTCCAAGATATAGCTATTCAAAACACCACAGAACCATGTATCCACAACGTGAGTCCAAATCATATCAAAGCATCATAAAGGGTCTGAAATTCTTCCTATGTCTAGACAAGTGTGTGATACCTCCAATTCCATTTAGACACATAAGTAACTAGCCACTTGTATAATTCTACCGGAAAGATAGTGAATAAGCTCTCGTACAAACAGTCATACAGATTCTGCTCCACCCACGTGCATGTGTCAAACTCAGATCCAGTGTTGAACCTCCATGTGTATTCTTCTTCTAGGTCGTGTATCCACTCCTCAACACTTTTTAGGGTCAACCAGTATGTCTTCATCGCGAACCATCCTAAAAATAATTGAAAAAGAGGTCTCGGTAACGAAACCAATGATGCAACCTAGAATTTACCAGTAAAATCCTAGATGCACTAGCTCATCACTAACCTAGATCGAGCACTCACCCAAAGTGTGCCAAGGTACCGAGAACCCTCTTTAGGGTTGTTGTTTGCAAGATGTTAGCATGATGAATACTTAATGCATTCATATCCATACTTAATACATCATTCTATAGTGCATATTCAAATCTATATCTAAATAATAATAGACTTAAATGATAACCATGATGAAATCAAGCATGCAAGATCCAATTATACTCAAAAGTAAAACTCTGATTCAACCAATACAATCCATTATATCAAACATGATAAATACATAGTAGCTCATTACAATATATAGTACCATAGTTTATACGTGCATCATATTTGGAAGCATAACCTCATAGTACTTCAGTTATCACACACCTCTATTATACTACACGAGTTCATTACATATTTATAAGGGTAGGGATTTTTCCTTCACTTCTTATCTACTCCCAAAATAGGTCGCATGCTAAGAATAACCATGTGTGCCTTTACAATAACACCACACATGCAAGTGCATTAATAATATATTCCACCTAGTTAACTATCAGTAGCAATTTTATCTTTAGCCCACATCCATGTAAAGAAATCCATATCCACTCTTCTAAAAATATTCGATGCGTGTCATGCAAGTATTTTACAAGTTTATGTGCTCGCACACTATCTCCAAAATATCCCATACATGTGAAAACAACTAAGTCCCAAATATGCCCTTATATCCCACACGCATGTTCTCCCTTATCCCTTCGCACCTTTGACTACACCATGTTCTCCCACATGAACCACTTGTGTGCCTTCTACTAAGTATTCCAATTTTTCGCTCAACAACAAGTATGGTTTTCCACCGAGCTTAACAAGTGATAGAGGAACTCATATTCCTAATGAGACAATAAGATTCCTTTTGGAAAATTTTATGTTGACACACCATAAGATTACTCCTTATCACCCATAGGCCAATGGTACTTGCTAAATATTTCAACAAGATTCTCGGGGATAGAAATTGAAAAAATATGTTTTGTTAGAAGAAATACTTGGGATGATAAAGTATCTATTGTAGTTTGGGCATACATGACCACTTATAATAGGTTGAATAAGGCCACACCTTTTTAGCTAGTGTTTAGTGGAAATGTTATCTTTCATATTGAATTCATACTTACTTCCCTACGCATTACATGCAAGTGGACTTGTTGATGAGAAAGCTATTGTAGATCACATTAAAAACTGATATAGTTAGATTAGTGGTGCACTATTGTGCATTGGAGCAAAAGACGAAGAAGGCATGATAGAAATCATGACATGATAGGCACATCAATCATAAGACATTTGAGGTTGGAAAGATGACTCTTCTGTATGATTCCAAGTTTACGTACATGCCACCTAGGGAAATTGAAAGTGCATTGGTTGGGACCATTTATGGTAAAAAATATACTTGAATCAAACACTTGTTAGTTCGAAGAATTGGATGGCACCATGTTGCCTAGTTACTTCAATGGGAATAGGATAAATCCCTACTATAAATAAGAGCTTCTTGGTGTTTGTAATAAGGCATCATTTCCATTTAGATTAGATTTCCCTTTTATGTGTTTCTTTTCATCATTTTTTGATTTTTCAATTTAGTTATGTTTTTAGTATTAATAAGCGTGCTTGCACGTAGGAAGATGATTACTATATTTTAAGTTCATGCGAGGACTACACATACTTTTAGTGTGGGGTGGATTGCAAGAGTGTGTGCGTAAGATAAAATTTGTTAGTGTTGAAGGTTTTATAAGAACTAAAGGAATGCGTGTGTTGATGAAAATGTTGGTTGTTGGACTAAAGTAAAGGAAATTAGAAAAAAATTCCTAAGAAGGATGGTTATAATAAGGACGATGCTTAGAAGAAAAACCACGCATGAAGAATGGATGTGTAGTGTAACGTGAGGAGTTAGAAGCAATATGGTGAACTACTTAAGTGAGAGGCATAGTGGGTTATGTACTTTAGTGTAGTGAAGCATGCATAAGGAGGTATGTGGCCACGAGAATTAACAATCATGCCGAAGGTTATGACTTATGTGCGTAATGGAAAACAACGAGAAAAGGCACGATAAAAATCAGGAAAAGAAAATTTAAAGTTGTTGTATGGTGGTAGGTGGTGAGCATTTAATGTGGTAAAAATTGAAAATCTATAAAAAAGGTGTTGGGGTAATTTCATTTTTACCTTACCTTGTGAAGAACTTGTGCATTTTCAAGTGAGATTGTTGTGCAAAATCAAGTGTAAAGCAAGATATTTTTGAACTAGATTGAATTGCAAACGCGGTGAGTGAAAAAGCTAGTTTGGAAGATGGATTAAAGTGTGGGGAAGCATGAAAACTTTTTTTGGAGGTATTGAAGGTTTTGGTTAGGGTTTACAAGATTAGGGCATAATTCAAAGGAGAGAGAAACAAGTGTGAAGAGCGTGGTGTGTGAATGATCTGAAGTAGGAAGTTTGGGACATTTGAAACACAATAATAAGGTAAGTTATAAGGTTGAAATTACGTGCTAGGATGACACCAAGGAAAGCAACAACCACATCACGGAAGGGAAAAGGAAAGGAAAGGGAAAGGGAAAGGAAAATCCCATAGTGGAATATCTACAGGAGGAATGGTATTAGAAATGTAGTACCCCAATGGAGTACTAATGGGGAAGGAATGGGTATCTCATATTTGGAAAATGGAAGTAAGTGATTAAAACCATCGAACAGATGCTACTGCATGACAAATTATGATATATCTTATTTGGAATATCGAAGAAATAACTCCGAGAGGGCAAGGCCATATCTTATGATAAAGGAGAGAAATTTTTGGAGAGGGTAGGGTTGCTTCAGTTATATGACTTCCCATAATTTGGAAAACCTAAGGATCGTACCAATGGTTAATGTCACATGTTCATGAGGAGTTCTTCTATTTTTCTGGTAGGAGGATGTTCTTAGATCAGCCCTAACTTAAAAATATACTAGACTTTAGAGCACATGTGTGGAACTTATTTTGGACTTGGACAATGTTGATGAAGAAAAGAAGGCCACAACAAATTCAACTATCAGCGAGGGAGTCACATAATGGGAATTCCAAAGCTTGATGAACTTGTTATGAGAATATCATCACACCTGCTAACTAAATTGAATGGAAAATAATGATGGGGAAATTTAACAAATAGTGGTCATATATTTCAAATAATATTATGCAGGGAACACTCTATAACCTCACAGGATTTTAGATAAATAAATTATTGAGGAGGCTTGTGCGGGTGACAAAATCACTTTTGGGAATATTTTTCTACTTATAGTAATCTCTTGAGATTGGAGTTTTGAATAGACCCAATGATAAGATATGGGTGTACTGAGGAATCTAAATCCCTTGTGGAGATATTTTCCAGTACACCTATGAGAATATAACTCCAACATACAAGGTTCGGGGGATAGGTGGTACAAAATAATGCACAATGCATTCGGGGAAGAGTGGTGAATTCCCAATGAATTACCCACATAGTGGAGGAAAGGAAGAATTTTTTTGTACCAACACTTCTACATTGATTGCTTTGAGTTGAAAGATGGAACAAATATCCCTTCTGTAAGCTACCCTTTACCTTCACAACCCAAATATTTCAAAACTACTATGAATAGGTTTATGGAAACACGAAATATCACAATTGATGAAGATAAGATAGATTATGAGGATCATACTTTGTACCAAACATTAATTTACTAGAAGAAGATCATATATGAGAAAAATAAGATATCAAATGATATCAACATGACCAGGTCAATTACTTTTCCAATAGCATGAGTGGACGGTTGTGAAAATTTATATATACGAAACAAAACATGGTCGTTGGAAAGTACTCAGAGGATGATATGACTATTCCCGAGGATTCGACAAGGAATAATATGGTTAGGGAAGAATAGAGAACACTAAGCTACCCCTCCTATAAGTGAGGAAAAAGAAGGAAGTGATGATGAACCCCGACCCAAAGTGCGGTTGTGAAGAATACCCCTGTGTGTAGAGAGACTGAGCCAAGTGCAAGCTTAAGGAGGAAGTCTACAAGAAACAAGCCCTTAGTCACAAATAATTAGAATTTTTCTAGTGAGGAAAAGGAAAATACTAAGGATGAAGAGGAAATTTTGTAACCTAGCCCTCAGATACATGATGTTGAAGAGTCGACATGACAAGCATACCACGCAACATGAGGAGATCTCGATGATGGATGTGGAGATGAAAGGGTTTGATGGATCCACCACCCACATTTTGGAGGAAAGACATGAGCCTAGAGTTGAACATGCATTTGAAACTGAATTTGAGCACCAAAATGAAAAGGAAGTAGAGTGCATTGTAGAGCACATTGTGGAAGAAGAATTAGTCATGCACAGAGAAGTGGAGAAGAGTGAAGATAAAATAAATGGGTCAAAGAATACTCTTGTTTTAAGTTTTCCAAAGGGTGCCCGAAGAAAGAGAGGACCAAATCATACATCACGGGACCAATGATGTAGTATAATGATGATCCAAACAAGGTTCTACATGCATACTTCCAAATCATAGTGGCCACAGAGGAATTGTTTTGTTGGTCATTTTTCAATAAAGAAGAAGCTTTTCCATGTGCTAGGAAGATGCTCTCCTAGGCATTCTAGTCACATATGGAGGATTCAAAGTTTGAATTTAGTAAGAAATCACCAACAGAGACCCAATAGTAGACTCCCGGGAGAATCATACCCAATAGTAGACTCCTAGTAGTTGAAAAATGATCAAGCATGTAATGTGCTCAACAAACTATCAACGGATTTTGGAATTATAATTTTTATAAGGACTACGTAATAATGAACCTGCGTAAAGAGATTGAGGAGAAAGACAAGGAGATTAGATAATAAGATAAGGAGATAAAAGTAAAAGATACTATCATTATGTGGTTTAAACATGAGGTAAGAGAAGAGAGGGGAGGATACACGCCACTTACAAAAAGAGAGAATGCATCATAGATGTAATTACTCTCACACTGTTATCCAAAATTCACCCCAGTGGTAAATTTTGATAACATGTATTAGGATGTCCAAATTCCAAGAAAAATGACCGATTCGAGAGAAAATCAGGTTTCTAGGGTCCCTTCAGGAATCTTTCTAAACTCCCCAGGCCGAAGAAGAAAGGAGCAAGCTTTGAGAAAGTTCGGAGAAGGTTGCAGAAAGCAAGTAGTTTGGGCCAGAAAAAATTGTGAAAATCGGCTAAGTCCTAGTCCAGCACAAGGTGGGACAAGTGGGACAAAGTACGCGAACCGCCCGAACCGGCGAAATGAGTCCAGATCACCCACTAAGCATTTGGGACAAGTGGGACGAAAGTACGCGGCGGGCGCGAAATGCCGGTTTGACCGAGAGAGAAAATCGACTAACTGCTGAGAGGGGCAGTTCGGGACGTGCAGGACAAAGGGACCCGAACCGGCCGAACCGGCCGAAAAGAGTCAAGTCAGTCCGAATCAAAGTGGGACAAGCGGGCCAGAAATACCCGAACCGGCCGAAATTGTCCCAAAAGGTCCAAAATCAAATGGGACGCCCAGATAATGGACGCGAAGTACGCGGAAGACCGGCAGGCCCGAGAACCATTGAGAAATTGCCACGTGTCATCAAGGAGAAGCCAAAAGGTCAAAAGGCAAGGTTTGAAGCGCTGGCCCGAGCCAATAGAAATTGGACACGTGTCCAATGGAGCATAGAAGTGCGGAGCTCAGGGAAGAGTTGGAAAGTTTGGCCAAATCTAAGCCAGAAGGGGTAAAAGGGAAGGAAGACCCGACAGGTTCGTGAACCAACCAATGCATGCCACGTATCCCTAGTGGCGGGCGTGGGAAAAAATGTGGAAAATATTCCAAGAGCACCAAAAGTCAAAACTCAAAAGACAGCCCGCCGAAAAGCAGAGGAGAGAGAATTATTCAGCGAATCAGAGCATGCCACGTGGCGTCCAAGTGGCAGTGCGCGGGAAAATATTTCAAAATCCGTTTTCGCCTGTTCCGTGTCCTAAATCTTCAGATCGACATATCTTTCGATCCAGAGCTCGGATTTGCACGTTCTTGGTATCAACGGAAAGCTGCTGAAATTCTCTACACGTTTCCAGGGTCAATCTTGCATTTTGGTGTAGTCTAGAGGGAGAAAATTGAGAAACGCCTCTGGCACGAAATAACAAGTAGAGGTAATGCTTCAACAACCACTTTAATGCAGCAGACAACCCGCCGCTTCTGTTAGGCAAACCGCCGCTTTGCCAGAACCCACCGCTTCTGCCATGATGGATGAATTAAATGCAACCTAGAGGTGGTTGGGGCAGATTTTGAATTCCTCTCTCTTTTCTCTCCCATTCTTCCTATAAATTGTAAGGAGGGGTTTCTTTTCGTAGTTGGACATTTTCTGCTTTGCACCCTCCCTTCTCTCCTGTTCATAAGAAGATTTGTGGAGTTTTCAAACCTCCCATATAGACTGTAACACCGTTTTTGCCTTTTGGCCATTGCAATGTATTGAATCGATCCTTGAGCAATATATATGTGTCTGTGGTTGCTTCTAAACCCTCTTACATATTTATTACTGCCATTCTTGATCTTTCATTGCATTTTTGCTATCTGTGCATGGTGTTGTGTTATATCTACATGGTCTGTGTTTAATTTGGCAAAGCATATGTTCTTCATTCCTCGGTGCATCACCTCTGTTAGCTTAGATTTATTTTATGCATCTTCTTACCTTGTCTCCTTGGTAGATTAGATTAGGTTTTGAGAAAACCCTCTCGCATATTTCGTGTGCACTCGAACAGAGGAATAGGAACCAACCTTTCTCTGGAGATTCCTTTCTCACTCTTCAAGTCCCACACTTGGAGAAAGGATTCAATGTTATGCAATCACTTTGGATATTAGTTTGATCAACCTAGAAATCGATCAACATCTAGGGGGTCTTTGTGATTTTGTACTAACAGTTTTGGCACCACTGGTGGGACTAGAGGTCTCATTTTATTGCAAAGAAAGTTGATGTGCATCTGCTGCAATTTTCTTGCTGAAAAGAGCTATTATTTGCATATCTGGCGACTCCAAGGGGAAGAATCAACTAGTTTCAGCAGTCAGGCCTAAAAGCTTATGAGAAGAATCACAAGGTCAAGAGCTGGAGAAGAGGAAGTGCTGTTTGAATACCTGCAACTATCTCCAAGAAGAAGGCAAAGAGGAAGAAGGATTCAAAGGTCTCCATCTCCACCAAGCAGAACTCTCTCAACTCCTCCACCTGACAGGCCTTTCTTTCAATATACAAGGGTTTTAAGACCACTCGAATGGCGCAACCAAGAAACCCCTACGTCAACTTCATAAAAGCTTGGCCCACTTGCTCTCAATGCACAAAATCCAATCCCAAAGAGCATTGAAGAACATTCCATAATTTACTAGAGAAAATCAGACCACTCGGTGATCATGTCAAGGACATTACTAACATTTGTGCAATCCATGAGATTAATGAGATGTAAGTAGTGCCAAATTGGCGTCTTCATTCAAGGAAAAGCATTGCAATGGTTTAGGAGCCTTGAAGCCGGCTCTATCACAACCGGAATCAGCCTGTGTATTGCACTTCATGATCAATTTGGGGAGAAGGAGACAACTTGTCTCTTTTGGAGCAGCTGACAACCATCAAGAGAGCTCCCAATGAGCAGCTAACCGACTTCAACTTCAGATTTCAAAGATCTTGGGATAGAATTCCGGAATGGTCAAAGCCAACAGAAGGTGCTTTTCTATACTACCTTAAAGCTTTAAATTCGATATTTCTATGTTGGTTCAATCTATGGGAGGCACAACTATCCCTGCTGCTTATAGTATTGCCATTAGAGCTGAAAATTGTCTGATTCAAGCTGGCAAGCTAGCTCCTAGGCCTCCAATGCCATTATATCCAAGTTTAGAGAGCCCAAGTACTGGTCAAGCACCTGTCTTAACTCCTATTCCCACTCCTAGAAATCAAAGTTCAAATGGAGCTTCCACTTCATCTCCAAGTGCCCCAAATGAGCTTCAGGAGGTCATGAAGCAATTGCAAAATCTAGGCAATGAGCTGGTTACTCTAAAAAGACAGCAAGCTCAAGGTTTTAGACCTTCGTATCAGCCTCAAGCTCAACCTAATAGGCAGCCATATCAGCCTCAAAGGCCACCTAATCCAGCTGCAAATATGAATCAAACAAGGCCTCCTGCCAATAGACCATTCCAGCCCTATAATCCAAATGCCATATCTGCCTCTAAGGCATTAGTACCAGCACAAAACAACATTGCCCAGGAGTATGAATGGTGTTTTCCATGTAATGAACCCCATAATCAATCCATGTGCTTCAATGGTGCTTTGACCCAAGCTTTAATGGTAACAACTACTGGTGTGGAGGGTGAGAGTAGTCAAGAAAACAGCCAACAACAAGAAATATTCCAACAGCAACCTGCCCCAAATGACACCACATTGGTAAATTGGCAAGCAGAGGATTTCTGTGGCATGAATCGTGCAAGTTTCTCAAGGTGTTGTTGCCAACACAAGGTCAAAAAGGAGAAATTTGGGTGAAGAACAGCCATTAGCCCAACCAATCCACAACTTTCCACAGCTCCACAAATGATTGGCAAGAAAAACCCGTTTCAAATGCACAAGGGCAGCCAAGAACAGCCCCTAGGCCAACTCAAATGCCAATTTTATTGCTGCCCACATACAAGGAGCAAATGTGCAAATCAAGGGACAGCAGAGAGATCCTTCATCACCATTTAGTATCATTGATCAGATGAAGAAGACAAATATCAATATATCTATGTGGGAATCCCTATCCATCCCAGGCCAAAGAAATCTGCTGCAAGCTGCCATAAAGGATTGGCCAACTTCGAATCAACAGGTTCAGAGGCAAGACAAAGTGCTTACAAATGCTGCCCAGCCTGAAGGAAATCATGGAGCACAACAAGGTAGAATGCTGAAACCTCCCCCTTTCTATGTTTCGTTAATCATTGGAAATCAGCTAGTACATAATTGCATGATAGATTCCGGGGCAAGTAGCTCAGTAATGCCTAAACAGATAGCTGATCAGTTAGGGCTCCAGTATGAAATAACATCTAAGGGAGTAGTGCAGCTGGATGGGACAGCAATAGCAACAGTTGGAGTGATTAGAAATTTGAGTCTTACCTTGCATGCATGTCCAAATGTTGTTGTCTTACAAGATATATCAGTCATAGACCTTCCACCACTCTTTGCCCTCTGTTTGTCAAGGGACTTTACTGCCAAGATTGGGGGATATTTGTCCGCTGATTGGTCACACATGCTGTTCAGAACGAGGTATGGAACTAAAGCTACAATTAGGTCGAACCTATTGCATATTTCCACATTAAGCCCTATACTCCAAGTCATATTAATACCAATTGCTCAAAGATTTGATCAAGAAGATCACCTTGGCATCGATGAAGCCGACACTAAGGTTGGAAGTATCCCAGCATTTGACTCTTGATGAATGGGCAAGCAAGGTGCATGCTTTGATCCTTATCAAGAAGTAGAAGAATCGACCTAGGGGTCATTGTTGTATACACGAAGAAAGTCAACCTATTCCTAGCATCACCAAGCCAAACCACAAGGATGACAACGAGGTATGGCAACTGTTTTTTGATGGATCAAGGAGTAGACAAGGCGCAGGAGGTGGAGCCGTGCTTATTTCACCTCAAGGAGTAAAGTATTATTCAGCTTTTAGATTTCAATTTGCATGCTCCAATAACACTGCTGAATATGAAGCCTTGGTGCAAGGGATGCATTGGGCAATAAAGAGAAAAATAAATAACTTGCAAGTTTTTGGGGACAGTGAGCTGATTGTAAATTAGGTCAAGGGACAACATGCCACCAAAAATGACCTACTCAGGTGCTACAAGAACAGGTATGGGACCTCATGGAAGATTTTGAGGGTTTCGGCATCAAGGCCATTCCTAGGAAAAAGAATCAAGCTTGTCACGACTTGCTCGGCAAAGAGGGGCAGCCTTTGACATTGTAGAAAACATTCAACAAGACAAGGTACAGCCAAACATCCACGTGATTGTGAGGCCTTCAGTGCCGGATAACGATGTCAATTGGCAAGTATTCGAGAATGACCAGCAAATCATCCACTTCTTGCAGGAAGAAGCTGAGTTCTCAGCTAAGAATCAAGAGAAGTTGGAACAGCAATATGGTGACCAGTGATACAGCTGAGAACTGACAAGCTGCCCAAGGGACTTATCACTTTGGAGTCCATTTTTAACCCCAATGATCAGTTTAGAAAGGAGAAAGCAAATATTCAGGTCAAGAGGGAGGATTCGGCATCCATCTTGGTAGAAGAGAACAAGCCACTGCAAATTGGAAAGATGACAACTGAACAGGAAAGGTATGAGTTCATACAGCTATGTCAAGAATTCCCTGATGTGTTTGCTTGGAGCTATGAAGACTTGAAAGGGTTCAATCCCAACTTAGCTCAGCATACAATCGAGTTGGATCCAAATACTAAGCCTGTCAGGTAGAAACAGAGACCAGTCAATCCACACATGGAGCCTCTCATGAGGAAGGAGCTGGACAAGCTGATTGAGTCAGCAATTATATTCCCTATCAAGCACTCAAGCTGGGTTGCGAACTTGGTTCCGGTCAGAAAGAAAAGTGGAGAAATCAGGCTATGTGTTGACTTCAGAGATTTGAATAGAGCCTCTCTCAAGGACCATTATCCACTCCCCTCCATGGAGCAAATATTGCAGGTCGTAGCTGGTTCAGAAAGGTTTTCACTACTTGATGGATACTCAGGCTTCAATCAAATTATGGTAAAGGAGGAAGACCAGTTCAAGACAGCCTTCACAACCAAATGGGGCACATATGCTTACAAGAAGATGCCATTTGGACTGTCGAACGCCGGAGCAACATTCCAGCGAGCCATGGATATGGCATTCAAAGGCTTGATCAACAAGATAGTGCTGATATACCTAGATGATATCACTGTCTTCTCAAAGAATGCTGCAGACCATCTCTTTCACCTCAGGCAAGTGTTTCAGAGGTGTAGAAAGTTTGGAGTGTCTTTGAATCCTAAGAAGTGCATCTTTCTTGCACATGAAGGGAAACTCCTTGGCCATATTGTCTCCAAGGAAGGATTAGCAATTGATCCAGAGAGGGTTGAAGCCATAAGAGCTCTACCATTGCCAAGTCACAAGAAAGCCCTTCAGAGTTTCCTGGGAAGGATAAACTTTGTTCTAGAGGTTTGTCCCAAACTTTGCAGCCCTTGTCAAGCCCATCACCAAAATGTTAAGGAAAAGCATGGCTTTCAAATGGACGGCAGAAGGCAAGGAGAGTTTTGAAGCAATCAAAGAAGCCATCTCCCAGGCACCCACTCTCATCAACCCGGAATTTTCCAAGGATTTCATCCTCTATGCATTTGGAGGTGATGACACTATTTCTGCCATTCTGGTACAACTGAACAAAGATAATGAGGAGCAGCCGATTGCTTTCTTCAGCCAAAGCCTAAATGACTGCGAATTGAGGTACTCTTTTATTGAAAAACATGTGCTTGCAGTAATCAGGAGCTTGAAGAAATTCAAGCATTTAGTCTCAAACAACAAGGTCCAGTTGCTGGTCTCACATGCTGGGGTTAAGGACTTCCTCCTCAACAAGGATTTAAATGAGAAAAGGGCAGGTTGGATCACCCGTGTCATGGAGTATGACATTGAGATCAAGATCACCAAGCTGGTAAGAGGCAAAGGTTTGTGTGAGCAGCTCGCTTCCAAACAACTAAACAACCCAGAAGATAAAGAAGACGCTGTCCTGCTATTACAAGATGATCAAAAACAGGAAAATGATGATGTGTCCACTCCCTGTTGGACTCAGAATATGATACATTTCCTACAGACGGGTATGTGCCCTCTAGAAATGAGCAAAGCAAGAAGAAGACACTTCAGGTTGCAGGCTATTCCATATACCATCATTGATGGAGTTTTGTTCAAGAAGGACGTGAATGGAGTGCTGCTGAGATGCATTAACACAGGTCAGATTCAAAGGGTATTAAAGGAGTTTCATGATGGACCAGCTGGTGGCCATTTTGCACCAAGAGTGACA
Source organism: Taxus wallichiana var. yunnanensis (assembly GCA_018340775.1). Classification (NCBI taxonomy): domain Eukaryota; kingdom Viridiplantae; phylum Streptophyta; class Pinopsida; order Cupressales; family Taxaceae; genus Taxus; species Taxus wallichiana. Next base: position 365,364,745 of record CM031242.1, on the reverse strand, counting down.
GCTCTGAAAATCATGAAGGCTGGTTATTATTGGCCTAAAATCTTTAGTGATTGCTATGCATGGATCAAGAAATGTAAGAATTGTGCATTCTTCACAGGAAAAGAGAGACTTGCAGCCCTCCCATTACATCCAATCTCAGTTGACCAGCCATTCATGCAATGGGGTTTGGACTTCATTGGAATCATCAATCCCAATTCGAGCCAAGGGCACAAATGGATTTTGACAGCCACAGACTACTTCACCAGATGGACAGAAGCAGTAGCACTCAAAGAGGCGAATGAGTCTAGCATCTTGGACTTTTACGAGGGGATAACTACCAGATTTGGTGTACCTGCTACAATAGTCTCTGATAATGCATTGGCATTCATTGGATCTAAAGTTACTGAGTGGGCTGTCAAGAACGGGATTTACCTGAGCACTTCATCAAACTATTACCCTCAAGGTAATGGCCAGGCCGAGTCTACAAACAAAAACTTGCTGAGGATCATTAGGAGGACTCTTGATGAGAATCAGAAGGCTTGGCATACCAAACTGAAATCAGCCTTATGGGCAGATAGGATAACTCCCAAAAGATCCACAGGTAACTCTCCATTTAGGCTTGTCTACGGAAGAGAGGCAATCTTGCCCCTGTCACTTGAGCTGCCAACGTTGGAACTCATGAAACAGCTGGAGTTGCTAGAGTTTGGGCCCATGGAGGTGAGATATGCAGAATTGATGGAGCTGCAAGAAATCAGAAATCAGGCATTCCAAGCAATGGAAAAGGATCAGGCTTTGATCAAGAAGACCTTTGATAGGAAGGCCAAAGATAGATCTTTTCAAGTAGGAGATCTAGTATTGAAATGGGATGTGGACAGAAGAGCAAAACCAGAATGCATTCAAAATTTGATGCCATTTGGAGTGGCCCATACATGGTCACAAAGTGCAAGAATAACAATGCTTTCCAATTGGCCTCATTGGATGGTGAAGAATTCGCAAATTCCAAGTAAATGGAATCTATCTCAAGCGTTGCTTCTAGAGGGAGGTTCACTACATCTGTAAATACTAGATTAGATTTTCTTTCCTCCAAGTGCTTGTGCACATTGTTTTGCTGTAGATTAGTTTTGTTTTCCCTAAGTGCCTTGGCACAGCTTGCTGTCCATGGAGATGATGCATGTCTTTGCTAAAATCAGATCTCTTTCCATCTTCCTCCTCGCACATTCTGAGTCAGTTTGGATTCTAACAGAATATTTGATGACTCCATGCCCAATGGATGGCTTCAGGCAACTGGCCTTTTCATCTAGCAGGCAGATGATCCCGCTGAGTCGCCAAATTGTTATCCAAAATTCACCCCCCAGGGTAAATTTTGATAACATGTATCAGGATGTCCAAATTCCAAGAAAAATGATTGATTCAGAGCAAAATCAGGTTTCTAGGGTCCCTTCAGAATCTTTCTAAACTCCCAAAGCCAAGAAGAAGGGAGCAAGCTTTGAGAAAGTTCGGAGAAGGTTGCGAAAGCAAGTAGTTTGGGCGGGAAAAATTGTGAAAATCGGCTAAGTCCTAGTCCAAAGACAAAGTAGGACAAGTGGGACAAAGGTACGCGAACCGCCCGAACCGGCCGAAATGAGTCCAGTCGGCCCACTAAGCATTTGGGACAAGTGGGACGAAAGTACGCGGCGGGCGCGAAATGCCGGTTCGACCGAGAGAGAAAATCGACTAACTGCTGAGAGGGGCAGTTCGGGACGCGGGGGACAAAAGGACCCGAACCGGCCGAAAAGAGTCAAGTCAGTCCGAATCAAAGTGGGACAAGCGGGCCAGAAATACCCGAACCGGCCGAACCGGCCGAAATTGTCCCAAAAGGTCCAAAATCAAAATGGGACGTCCGGGACGAATGGACGCGAAGTACGCGGAAGACCCGGCAGGCCCGAGAACCATTGAGAAATTGCCACGTGTCATCAAGGAGAAGCCAAAAGGTCAAAAGGCAAGGTTTGAAGCGCTGGCCCGAGCCAATAGAAATTGGACACGTGTCCAATGGAGCATAGAAGTGTGGAGCTCGGGGAAGAGTTGGAAAGTTTGGCCAAATCTAAGCCAAAAGGGGTAAAAGGGAAGGAAGACCCGACAGGTTCGTGAACCAACCAATGCATGCCACGTATCCCTAGTGGCGGGGCGTGGGAAAAAATGTGGAAAATATTCCAAGAGCACCAAAAGTCAAAACTCAAGAGACAGCCCACGAAAAGTAGAGGAGAGAGAATTATTCAGCGAATCAGAGCATGCCACGTGGCGTCCAAGTGGCAGTGCGCGGGAAAATATTTCAAAATCCATTTTCGCCTGTTCCGTGTCCTAAATCTTCAGATCGACATATCTTTCGATCCAGAGCTCGGATTTGCACGTTCTTGGTATCAACGGAAAGCTGCTGAAATTCTCTACACGTTTCCAGGGTCAATCTTGCATTTTGGTGTAGTCTGGAGGGAGAAAATTGAGAAACGCCTCTGGCACGAAATAACAAGCAGAGGTAATGCTTCAACAACCACTTTAATGCAGCAGACAACCCGCCGCTTCTGTTAGGCAAACCGCCGCTTTGCCAGAACCCGCCGCTTCTGCCATGATGGACGAATTAAATGCAACCTAGAGGTGGTTGGGGCAGATTTCGAATTCCTCTCTCTTTTCTCTCCCATTCTTCCTATAAATTGTAAGGAGGGGTTTCTTTCGTAGTTGGACATTTTCTCGCTTTGCACCCTCCCTTCTCTCCTGTTCATAAGAAGATTTGTGGAGTTTTCAAACCTCCCATATAGACTGTAACAATGTTTTTGCTTTGGCCATTGCAATGTATTGAATCAATCCTTGAGCAATATATATGTGTCTCTGTGGTTGCTTCTAAACCCTCTTACATATTTATTACTGCCATTCTTGATCTTTCATTGCATTTTTGCTATCTGTGCATGGTGTTGTGTTATATCTACATGGTCTGTGTTTAATTTGGCAAAGCATATGTTCTTCATTCCTCGGTGCATCACCTCTGTTAGCTTAGATTTATTTTATGCATCTTCTTACCTTGTCTCCTTGGCAGATTAGATTAGATTTTGAGAAAACCCTCTGCATATTTCGTGTGCACCTGAACAGAGGAATAGGAACCAGCCTTTCTCTGGAGATTCCTTTCTCACTCTTCAAGTCCCACACTTGGAGAAAGGATTCAATGTTATGCAATCACACTGGATATTAGTTTGATCAACCTAGAAATCTGATCAACATCCAGGGGTGCTGTGATTTTGCACTAACAACACCCAAAATTGGTAACCCAAGGTCGGACTACCTATAAGTCAACCCTTCATTTCCTAGAACATATAGCATAAATTATTACAAGTGAAAAGCCAACTCTCACTTTGGAATCTACAGAAAATGTGTTGGAATGGAAAAAACAACATGGTATAGAATAGGTAGAAGCACCCCTTACACAAGTATGGTGAATTGGTTGGAGCGGTCAAAGAATTTGTGCGATTAAAGAGGTAGCATACAAAAACTACAAGGACTTTGACCATTTTGTAGGTTTGCTTGGTGGCTAAGGAAAAGAAAAATTGAAGGAGTTCCGGAAAAATGAAAGTAACAGGAAGAACAAAGGATTCTATTCAAGGTCAAATAGAAGAGGGAGGAAATAGACTTGTTGAGGGCCTTAATCAAAAGAAAACTAAAGGATATTTGTCCCTAGGTAATGCATAGGATGGACATGTTGAATGATGTAGGTAAACAACTAGAGACTCTGATTGAGTAGCTGAAAGGAAGGGGTGAAGATTTAACTCCAATAGAGGTTACAAAGATTTTTGGTGATGCACCTATACATATGAGTAGGGAGTTAGAAGGGTGGAAGGAGTTAGAGAAAATAGTGATTCAATAATTTCCACTCCTCACTCAATAAACAACTTGATTATTTTATTCTTTAGTGCAAGCCATACATTCAAATTATTTATTCTTTGATTTTGGTGGAGTACTATATGACTATTTTTCATGGTAGAATGTAGTGTTATCGAGGATGGACAACATACCTAGTGTGGGGTAATGTTGGATGTAGAAAAATGACTAAGTATTGGGACAAGAAGAGACATGTGCACACGCATGGTGATAGAGGTATTGCGTGGGAGAGTGAACAGGATGAGCGTGTAGAGTTACATAGGAATAAATTAAGACTTAGCCAATTTTCTAAGAACAAGATAAGAATAGACTTGGAGTATGCAACACACAAGGAGACTTTGGTAGCTAAGAAGAGTCTATTTTTGGGATAAAGGCACATGCACATGTTAGGCTAATAATAGGATTAAAGTAGAGTTTATCTTTGGATTAATATATTATTAGACTTGTTAGAAAAGCATGCACTACTTTATTGATGTATGCATGGCTATTTTTGAGGATACAGTCTATTTTTGAGATGCATGGGTGGTGAAGGGAAAGTCCCCACCCATATATATATATATGATTTGATCTAGATAGTTTTGAGCACCATGTACGAGACCATGGACCATGTGATGTAATAGAGTGAAGTTTTCATGAGTTACTAGAGTTCATGACTCGTGATAGTGACTGTAATGTATTCAACTTCTGTTATTTGATGACTTAATATAATGGATAGTTATGGTTGGATTCTAATAATTGATGTCTTTAATCATGGTACTTGTATGGTGAATCTAATCTTAATTCTTATCTGATCTATTATGATTTTGGTTTATGAAATGGTGAATGTTATGATTTATAATTGAAATGTGATTTGTTGATGGTTAATATGAACACACATATTAACATCTTGATAAGATTTCATAAAGAGGTACTGTTAGGCTTTTTATGTGTGGGATGAGCGTTTAGAATTATCGAATAAAAGCAAATGCCAACACACCTAGGAAATTGAGTACAAATAAAATACTACATAGTCTAAATCCCCATTCTACATTTTCATTTTAGGGTTGATGTGTTTGTGGGTATGTGCAAGTAAATATCTTTCTTCTAGGTTACGGGAACCTTCATTGATCGATAAGTAAACAATAAAAATTAACAGGAATAACTACGAAACCCTTGTGACATAGAAGAAAATAGATCATGAGATTTTTCACATTCACCAAAGTGCCCATAATCCATCTCAAAGTGCCTAGGTGCCCTTTACCTACCATAAGCGCCCTTGTTCGACATTATTCATGATGTCTAAAATTTATATTGAGAAATTATGACGTAATTTACAACTTGTTTACCACTTCCACCTTCCCGATCACTTCATGTTCATTCAGAAATCAACTAAGTCTTCTTATCTCTCCTTCTTTCTTAGGGTTTTATATTTTACATGTTTTATTGTTTGTGTCTTACTGTATATATGGAATTTTTATATCACACATTACAGTAGTTACTTAATAATTATATTTAATCCAAATTAAATTAAATCAACTTGAGTCCAAATTGATATTTCTATTACTTTGATGTTTCTAGCTTATGTTGTTATTTTTTATATGGATTATAACACAATTACAATACTAATTACACACTTATTTTATTATGGATTAGGACATAAATTTTATTATTCTATGATGTTACTAGTTTCTTTACACATGTATTATTTCTTGTTGCTTATTGCATGTTTCTTGTTCTTTACTCCATGGTTTCCACCATGTATAACCCTTTTTGTAGGTATAAATTCTCAATGGTGGCCATGACTTCAGCCTCCCACATTCTCCTCTAGATTATCAAACATATATTACATGGGTACACATCTATTATTTTGTTCCATACATTCAAATATTTTATCAAATGCACATAAAAAGAGGGGGCATTATATGGGTTATTTTACAAATACAAAGATTCGATTACAGGTACATGAACATATTTTTACATGAATCAAATCCTCATAAAAGGTCACAAATATTGAAATGTGGAATAATTTAAACATGGTTAAAACTATATAGAACACTCATGGCCGTGGTATTCTCTTGACCTCTCCATAGGTTCCTATACAGAGGGAATTTTTATCCAAATTCCAAGTTTTTTTATAAATTCTACTAGACATTTATAAGATTTTTACATAAGTATACATTTATATTATATAGTTTAGAGAAGGTTATAGAGGGAATGAGTTCTCATTGACTTCTTCACAATGACATTCATTTCATCTAAGGTATATTTAGAAAATTAGGCATAGATATGTCCGTAGTGGGGCATGACATGATTCATTCCATCTAAGGTCTAAGGGCTCACCCAAAGTGAGAAACTTAGGCATATATATGTATATGTTAGCATGATGAAGGAAGAAACATATGTAGTGGTATTCTACAAGGCATGCCATTTTCTAAGAAAGGGTTAATTAATAATCATGATTGAATCAAGAACATGCACTACTCAATTACACACATGAATGACACTTAGATTCAAGCAAATAACTTATATCTATTAATAAACCATAGAACCTCCTTACAATAATGGCATTCTATATCGATGCGCGCATGGACTCGATCATTCTATCTAGTCTATATACCTGTATAAAGTATAGGCTGTATATCTTACTATGTGATTCACATCATATATAGGGTGGGAACTTTCCCTTCACCGCTTATCTATTCCAAAAATATGCATGCTATTAATAGGCGCCATTTATAGCATAACCACACAGGTCTATTGGAAAAATTAGGCATAGATTCATAAAACACTTGATTTGATCCTCTAAAGATAGACAAACGTGGCGTGTACATCATGGGTTGATTACAAAACATAAAAGAAATATTGTGAGATTTGTAGACTAATATTTCCCATTCTCTCACTAAATTCTTAGAAAAGGAAAGTATTGAAGAAAAATTATTTTAGCTAATATTTCCCATTAGATATTCTTAGAAAAGGAAAGATATTTCTTTCCTCCTCCATCTTAAAAATCTTGAATGGGGAAGGAATTGAAGTACACGGTCCTTCATAGTATGATATCCTTTACTATATCTTGGGGCACAACATTGGGGATTGATCACCAAAAATAATTTTACATCTCCAAAGCACATTAAAACTCTCCAAGTCATCAAATAAATGGGGAATCCTCCTCTATAAAACAAAGTATTGTACTCTTTCCATGTTTTACATCTCCTCTGTGTACTTTTGAAATGATTCAAACTTACAATGCACTATCTAAATTTTGAGTTAAAGTTCAATTTATATCATAGACATTGAATACACTCTATGTTACAAGTTTCATCATAGAGCATGTCAACACCAACACATCATGAAGTCCCTTTAAGTGAAGGTAAAGTGTGCATGCACACTTAGGTATGTTCATCCTTTAAGCATGTAATTTTAATCACACACTTAAAGGGGGAAATGTAGACACTAAAATATGGTAATGTGTCTATGTGCGATGCCAAGTTTGACCTTGCATCCTTGTTAAGGAAAATTATCACATTAGGAATATAATCTCATCATCCCTCTAGCCATTATACAAGTTTCTTATCTTTACACCATGTTATGTTGAAAAATGTAGAAATAGTATTTAATTAAATAGGCATAAAACATATGATATTCATACAAAAAATTTATTTTAGGAGTTTCTCTCTCATGTCTAAAACCATATGAAAGGGTCCAAATGTGGGATCTTGTCTTTGCTAACCCATATGGTCTATCCCATTCTTAATCTCACATTTTTATTTCAATGATAAATCATTATTTGTGTCATTCATCTTCCTAGGGTTTTCCTTATCATAATATCTCTCCTACAAGAGACTATATAAGAAATTCATTATCACATTATAACTCACATATCATTATTACAAGATCTTATTACACTCCATCATCATCACTTATTCCCATTCCTCCTCATTCCACCCCTCTCCTCTCACTTCCTTTAGTAGTTATGCCCATAACCAAAAAAATCCCTAATTATTTCCTCTTTTGTAGCCATTCACATACCCATTTCCCTTCAATACCAAATCCACAATAGTAATTGACACTATATCAAGGAATCCCTATAGTTCTTGAATGATTGTGTGAAATAACTCATATGAAGAGAAATGTGATGGTGCATATAGATATGTTTGCATCATTGATCTCAAGTCAACCCCCTCCCAAGCATTCAAGAATCCCAAGGAAGTTTTAAGGATTGTTATTAATCACAAAGGGGAAAGATTCACAAAAACATTTATGCCTCCAATAGAAAGGAAAAATAAGAGAACTTGGTAGAAAACTATAAAATATATAAGATCGGTATTAGGAAGATTACTAGGGATGTTTCCAATAAATAAGTGCAAACCTCAATGTAGAATATTTAATAATATGGATAAGGACCAAACTACAAGGAGAGCCTCAAAGAGAGATTAACCAACTCATAGTTGTGATTTAGAAAATGGTTAAACCTATCTAATCTTCTATCCTCATAGATCATCAACTTAAGATAATAGATTTTGTCTCACTAATTGATGCTAAAGATATAGGATGTATGAGCTGAGAAACCAAGGAATGGTATAAGAATTTGATCTAGTAATCTCTTTAAGTGATCACAGAAAAAATGGAGATTCAAAAATATATTTCTAATAAGGTAGAGATATCAAAGAAGGTCATGGATATATATCATATTAGGATTAATTTTATCATTTAATACCTACCCAAGATTGAATCTTTTACAATATCTTGAATTGATACCCTCATCGGGGAAAATTTTATCAATGAGGGTTAAAAATGAGATCAAATTGAACTTTGGGAACTTTAAAGTTTAGAATTTGAAACCCGAAAGAATGTGTGGAGATGGTAAAGGAATCAAATAATGAGGTGATTGATGTTATACATGACCTAAAATAAATGATAGGTAATATCCCTTGAATATTCAATTATTATCAAGGAAATCCCCTAACAATAGAGGAAATTATGGGAAAATTAAAGGAATCTTCTTCTAGAAGATCCTTTGATTATAATTCAATCAATATATACATCCGATATCAAAATTACCTAGATAAGGTGAAAAAAAGGTGAAAACATTCCAAAAACTCCCAGGACATATGATTAAAAATGAAGCAAATTATGATATACATGACATGTATATGAGTGTTCTTAATGAAAAACATATTAAGGAAGTGTAGATACCTATAATTAGAACCGTTAATCCCTGTGTCCACATTCACTAACCCCTCAACACTATCACTTCAATATTTTCATCTATAATCCTCTATCTTAAGTCTTATTTCTCCCCCATCATATTTAATCCTCATAAATATCATCCTATAGCTGTAAAACATATTTTACACCCTCCTAAACCACCCAAACCACTTACATAACAAAATCAAATGAAGACAAAACAAAATAAACAACTTCCCAACCATTTCATAACCCCTTACCCACATATCTTCCCCCTCACATGAAATAGAAATTCAAAACAACTTGGTTGGGGTGGGTTTTAACTAAACCCCGTAATCACCGAAAATTTTACCGATCACCGATGATTCTATATAAGCTAGTTTCAGACCTCCATTCAAGGTTGGTTTAGGTTTCTCAATTTTGGTCAAGGTTTCTCCATGTTGGTTGTTATTTAAAACCTCACATGGTATTTCATTGTGTCATAGCCATGTCACAGAGCCACAAATCATCATAACCACATTCAACACATCAATAATCTCTTTTTAGGCTTTGGATACCATTCAAACATCTAGGAATCAACTCAACAATCTTCTTGTATCTAAAATATCCCTCTCTCACATAATATTATCCTCTCACCTTCATTCATCAACCTAGAAAGGGTAAGTACTTTCTTTTTGCATTAATTATCTTGTTTACTCATCATTTTCAAGCCTCAATAAAATTTATATCATTTATTAGTAGCATGTACATTTCCACAACAATCACCAATGATTATTCCCGATTATCAATGATTAGCCTCGATCACCAAAAATTCATCTCAATCATAGGTGATTTGTCCAAATCCTCTATAATCAATTTCTTTTAGATCATTTGACCCTAATCTTAACCTTCATTCATCCTGGATCCCATCATCTTTCATCACTATGCCTTTATAGGTGTCTGTCCATCCTATCCTTACTTCTTTGAGCCATCAGTTTTTCAATTATCTTAAATCTAACACATTGTTCAACTTGCCTTTGTGAGCACACAACCATCATCCCTAGAATCCCATTGTTCATACTTTCTCCTTTGAGCCATTTTGTGATCCCTAGAATCCCTTTGGATCAGGTATCACCACAACATTAGACCATAATATAGCCTTAGACCGCGTCAGTCTCTTTGCCTTTCCATTATTGGTTATATCATATGTTTTATCATTTTATCTTATCATTATCAGATTGATTTCTTGAACGAGGATTGACATCCTTGCAATAAATTCCATTGACTTTAGGGACTGGAATTTTCTATGAAATTTTCCATGTATATATCTAATCCTATTATTTTCTGAGTGTCTATGCATTACAGGTAGCTTATCCCATTGGAGAGAATAAGTTGTGTGCACACTTGGATCCATCGACATTGATCACTCATCAATATCAACATTCATCATTCATATGTATCGATAAACCCTTTCATCCTCTGAGGTTAGTTAGTTTTTGTTATTTTATTTTATAAATTTAGAATAGGAAAGAAAAAAACTTTGGTATAGGAAGTTTTTGAAAATTTTAATGTTTATCGTGAATGCCTCCAATTATCTAAAGAAAAAGTAGTAAGTGTGGAGGATGATTGTGAGATGTAGATGACTATACTGATTAAAATAAGGAGATGGATTTACAACTAGTTATAACTTGAAAGAATGTGAATTTAATATATCATGTAATTTACTTTTGTAAAATTACACATTCTATCCTTGAGTTATAAATCCATTTTGTTAAATTTTTATATCCACATATTTTATCAAACAAGATAATAAAGAGAAATGTATTCAAACTTTGTGTTGGATTTTCCTTCTTTCTTATATTATTATTTGTTCTTATATGCACTTAATGATATTTTATTTTGATTTAGTTTTTCCTTTTAGTAGAATGATCACTATTCTTCACTTTAACTCATGTAATTAAAGTAAGGATTTGAATTTTCCTATTTGAAAGCATGAGAATCTCTTCTCCTTTGTTTCCACACCTTTATCTCATATCTTCCCACATTTCCCATTCTTCCCACATTTTATTTCTTTCAGGGAAAAAACCAACCTTGGGATGAAATCCCAAAACCTTCAAGATAAATTAGTGTAAATATTTTCTTTCACATAATTTAGCTTAACAATAAAGGGCACCTCCCAATTAAAATAGAGTATATAATTTTTCTCATTAAAATTATTATTATAACCAATCATGTTTCCCCTCTTCAAAATCATATACCAGCACAATAATGGAATGTGATGGTATCTATATTAGCTTACACTCAAGTATCTTGTGTGAGATAATGTTAGGAGGTTACAATAAATTATTATAATGTTTTGTAGAAGTAGTCATAATGGTTTTTGTAGAATTGGGTTGTTCAAAATTAATAATTTCAACCATCTTATTCTTAATTGGCTTACCCATGTAAGGGGATTTTGATTGAAACTTTTTGTTGGTGGATGACCATGTGGTGTCATAAGTTAACATATATCTTACCATGAGCTTGGTTTAAAATACTTTAATTTTTTGATAAAGATCCTCAAAATGTGTACAATTAAGAAGTATGACTTGTTAACAAATCTTGGGAATTAAACTAATAATGAATACTTTAATCAATATATTTATTTCATTGTGTTTATTTCCATGTGAAAGAAATGTCTTGTAGTATGTTTTTTTTTTACTTAAGTAATATGTTCAAATGATAACAATTTCCCAATATTGATTGAAAAATGTGTAAGGTAATTATCTCTTAAATATTGAAATGTCTATATGGATCTAAAGTAAGTGTATAGAACCAATCAAGTGCATATTCCTTGAGGTTACATAGAAATAAATTGGTTAGTAGTGTATACTCATGCATATAATATATAGAGGAGGAAATGAAGTGATATAGGAGCATCGAGGACTAAATGTTATAAGGTCATATGAGACCATTTCAACATGATTGACTAGGTGTGTGAGTGATTTTACTTGAGTAGGTGAATGTGAAAGATGAATAAGCTTGTAAACATGTAGTTTAGGTGTATGAATTGTTGTTTTAGGCCTAATTAAGCCTATAATGATATGTAATGAGTTTTCATGAGCTGAATATGGTTGGGGGAGAGAGAGAGAGAGAGAGAGAGAGAGAGAGAGAGAGAGAGAGAGAGAGAGAGAGAGTTCAGGGGATAAGTTTCATTCTATGTTAAATTTAGAGTTGGTTGAGCTCTCTTAGGAGCTAGGAATCTTATCTTAGTAGGATAAATTAGAAAAGTGAAGAGATAATTCGAGGAAATTCAGTCAAGATGAAGGAATATACATGATGTATTGAGTTCTAGACAAGAAAGGAAGATGTATGATTCATGATACAAGCAATAGAATGTGGTTTTGCATGTTATATACTTGAATTTTACAAACTGTGTATAATGTCTCTGTCCCAGGCCGAGAGAAAAAAGTGATAGTCAGGATCAAACACATATTTTGAATACTATGAAGGTTTGATCAGTTAGAGGAAGGTAAAATATGCATCTCATAATTTTTCCAGCTCTTGAAAGACTATAATTTTCCCTATAGCTCCAATTCTTTGTCCTCGGGCTAGAACTAGGGCCTAGTGCTATTTAAATTCTACCCATCCAAACTTCTAGAAGTGTGCCAAGTTCCAAGTTCTAACTCACACGTGTGAAGGAATAATGAAAGGTTTTGCAGTCCAGGCTGTACATGTACAATTGCAAGAGAAAAGGAGGTGCATGATAGAGTAAATCATGAAGTTGAGTCACTAAATTTTAAGGGAAGTATGTTATTACCATTTTATAGGTGGATCTATCATCATTTAGTTGATTTCATGAAGAAAATCATATCTTTATCATAACCTAGGACCTAAATAGACCTAGTTGGCACCCTACATTACAAAGGAATTACAATTTTGTACAAACTAAGAGTAGGTGAAATTGGGCTTGAGTGAGAGATTGATAAATGGTCTTATGATCACCATAGAGGTTGTGGGGTTGTTTCTTTATAAAGTGAGATATAATGGCATTTGTGTGTTGAGAGGGCTACAAGTTAATAAGGCCTCAAGTAGATATTATAGGTGAGAGAGAAGAATATGTCTATGAATTGGGTCTAAACACCTTGTAATAGGCTAGAAAAAATTCTTAGGTGTGTTGAGGGTGGTGAGAAGCCTATATTATGGTTTTGAGCATCCATACCTAAGAGGCCTATCTAGACCTAGGCTTGAGTGATAGGGTTAATGCATGTTTTGAGGTTACTTTGATGAATCAGGGTATAAAATGATTGTAAAGGGTAGCAGAGATAATTTCAAGAAGGAGAATATAGGCTTATGAGAAATGGAGCCATGATCAAGAGTCACAGGTATACTTATCTTATTGTTTTGCTTTTAATGAATGCAAGTACTAATATAAGTTTTCTAGAGGAACAATACTTCTCGTGTTTGTTTGAGCACATGATACAAGATTTGTAAGATGAAGTGTTGTTAATGGAGGTCCTCAGTAGTATAAGAGGGAAGCATGAATCAACATAGGAAAGTTTTGAATTCTTAGAAGAAGGGACAAGAAATCTAAAAGGTAAGCTTACAAACAAGAAGTATATAGTGAAAATCATTATAACCCCTGCACCATTTTGGTATCAGAGCTGGTTGCTCTGTTATAATCAGATATATTGTAGACATTTATAGTATTTTGAATTGATTGATAGATTGAAATTGGTTGTGTTTGCATAGAAAATTTTGAGAAGCCATCATTGCATGGAATCATGAGTCTAATGAAAAGGAGTCATGGGAAATATGGATGATATGATGAAGGCACAAAATAATATGGAATGAGATCAAAAGTCTAGGGTTAAGGATGAAAAACATGGAAGAAAGTATGCTAATGTATAGAGAAGTTAGCTAATGGAGATGATGATTACAAGCATGGAGAATCATTATTAGTAAGAAGATTCCTTTTACATCAACAAGCTAAATCTCGGGAGCCAATCTATAGGAGGATTCTATTCTAGGACTAGGGATGCAAGACAAGAGGTAATTGTTGTAATGTTATTATAGATAATGGTAGCATATACAACATTGTTTTAGAGGAAATGGTTAGTAAATTGGGTTTAAAGAGGTTAGTTCACCCTACACCTTATAGAGTTACATGGGTTCAGAAGGATCATCAGATTCTTGTAAATGAACAATGTAGAGTACCTTTCAAAATTGGGAGTTTTCATGATGAGTTGTTATGTGATGTGATGCCAATGGATGTGTGTCACCTACTCTTAGGCAAGCCATGGAAATATGACAGGAAGGTGGTGTATAATGGTAGGTTAAATAAGTGTTTTCTAACAAAGAATGGAATAGAGCATGTGTTAGTGCCTTTGATGGACCAACATGCAGGTATTGAAAGGAGAAGCATGGTATTTGGCTTCAAGGAGTTTGTTGAGAAGACCAAGAATTAGGTCTTAACCTTCATGAAAGATGAAGATGAGGTTGATGGAAGAATGCAACAATCAGATTCTAATGGAGTGGACAAAGAGACACAAGGCAAGGTTGATGAACAAGCCCAAATGAGGCTATGGAAGAACATGATGTTCTTGAAGAAAGAGAGTAATGACGAAGAAGGCCAATTGAATCACAATGGTGAATGTGACAACAATAAATGGCAGAGTAACATTTAAGAATAAAATACATGGAATGAGATTTTGGAAGACCTTATGCAAGGTCATGAAGAAAAACAAAGAGAGAGACACAAGACAAGAGAGTGTCATGAGAATGAAGGAAGAAAATAGGTCTCTTGAAGACCAAGGAAGAGAGATAGGTGATGATGTTCAAGGAGAACAATAGGTTCTTGGTGAAGACACTATGAAGGATGAAGAATAGTATGGGAAGATGAAGAGACAAGGCTTATCAACAAGCATGAAGGAGAATGAAAGTGGCAAGAAAATTGAAAACATGCATGAGGTAGCAAAAGAGGTCAAAAATCCTATGAGTTTTTAACCTAATTGTGTTTGCATGTGTGAATGCAGGTTACAAGGATTATTTGACAAAAATGGCCATGAATGGACTAAGAACAAGTGAATCTAGTGAGAGGTGGAACAATGAAATGTTCCTAGAAGCCTTAAAGGGTCTACAGATACCTATTAAAGAGGATAAACTATCCAATATGAGGAGTAAATGTATTCAAAGCATAATGGAGTCAAAGAGAGAAGAAGACCCAAATGAAATGATCATGTGGAGCATAAACTCAAGACCCAAGAAATAATGAGTAAACTTGGAAAGGTTTGGCAACCTATATGGTTGAATGAAGATCAAAGCAAGTTGTCAAGAAAGATGGAATTGTACACAGGGCCATGGAATGAAAATCAGAGCTTAGAACAAGTAAGAGGATCAATGAGAAGTCAAACTAGGAAAGTAAACTAGCAAAGAAGTATATATGAAGATTATTTTGTGCATATTTTTAAGTTTCAAGAATATTGCAAGTATGTGGTCATAGGTAATACTTTTAGAAGGTTGTGAAATCCTCTAAGGATGGTCATCAAAGGTAATGTGAAGGTAGACAATGATCATGTACAAAAAAATTTACCATGCAAGGAACCTTCTTATGTGTCTAATGGACCAATGTAAGTTGAGAAAGAGAAAATTTGTGAGATGAAAACAGATTATGGGGAAGCTCAATGTTATCTAATGAGCCTATAATGTGGGGATGTAAATGACATAAACTATGAAAAAGAGGTATACAGTTGTGTCATTCACAAGAGAGAGTACAAGGAGAAGTTTTCCTATTTGAAGAGCATGATAACATACTTCCAAGAAGCAAGGCAAAGTAAAAGCAATTACAATTCAAGAATTCTCTTGTTGAAGCTAATTTCTTGGTGAAACCAATCATTCAAATTTTTCTATAGTGAAGGAGAATAGGGTAAAATATAAGGTTAGAAGTAAGTTCAAGGATGCCAAGAGAAAGGAGGTAAAGATTGATAAGGAACAAAATAAACATAGAAATATCATGGACCAGATCAAGATATTTTTTCAAAAAGGTTAGGGTGTTGAAATAATGTTTGTTTACAATCAAGAAGGACTGATAAACCTGCTACAAAAGGAAAGTCAAACATAGTACAATTCAACACAAGAACAAGAAGCATTGACAAGTCTAGTACAAGGAGAAAGAAAGCATGAGGAACTAGTAGCCATCAAATTACAAGAATATTATATAGGTAAGGATGTTTCATATTATGATCAACTATAGTGGAGTAGGATGCTAACTAAGAAGTCATGTGGACTCTTATCAAATGTGAAGGAATGGGATTTCAATGTTGGAGACTTCCATTTTATAGGAAAAGTAATACAAGCTTACAAAGAAGCTATAAAGAGGATGATAGGGAAATAACACTAATAAATATTGAAGAGGCAATTAAGCCTTATCTTCTTGTACCCATCACTATTAAAGAGGCCATAACTTTAGGTGAACATGAGGAAAATAGGGTAGAAGCTCAATGGAGATGCATGGTGAAAGAGATTGAACAAAAAAAAGGACAAGTAGGAAGATAAAGTCTAGGAAGAATAATTGCAAGGATGAGTTCAGAGTGGTGGTAGGGAGGTCAAAAACACCACTAGGACAAAGAGTACAAGCAAGTAAGAAGGTACAAACAAGTTAGAGTGCACCATTGCAAAGGGAAAGGAAAGATTGGAAGGAAAGGAGGAAGAAATCACAATGTTGCATTGAGTAGGAGCTCAATTTTTTCTTGAAGGGTAACTTGATGCAGGAGCATCAAGGACTAAATGCTATAAGGTCATATGAGACCATTTCAACATGATTGACTAGGTGTGTGAGTGATTTTACTTGGGTAGGTGAATGTGAAAGATGAATAAGCTTGTAAACATGTAGTTTAGGTGTATGAATTGTTGTTTTAGGCCTAATTAAGCCTATAAAGATATGTAATAAGTTTTCATGAGCTGAATATGGTTGAGAATGAGTGGAGAGAGAGAGAGAGAGAGAGAGAGAGAGAGTTCAGGGGATAAGTTTCATTCTATGTTAAAGTTAGATTTGGTTGAGCTCTCTTAGGAGCTAGGAATCTTACCTTAGTAGGCTAAATTAGAAAAGTGAAGAGAGAATTTGAGGAGAGTTAGTCAAGATGAAGGAATATACATGATGTATTGAGTTCTAGACAAGAAAGGAAGATGTATGATTCATGATACAAGAAATAGAATGTGGTTTTGCATGTAGTATACA
The DNA here is from genome assembly GCA_018340775.1 of Taxus wallichiana var. yunnanensis. Lineage (NCBI taxonomy): Eukaryota > Viridiplantae > Streptophyta > Pinopsida > Cupressales > Taxaceae > Taxus > Taxus wallichiana. Next base: position 365,347,509 of record CM031242.1, on the reverse strand, counting down.
TGAATTTTACAAACTATTTATAATGTCTTTGTCAAGGCCGAGAGAGAAAAAGTGGTAGTCAAGATCAAACACATATTTTTAATACTATGAAGGTTTGATTAGTTAGAGGAAGGTAAAATATTCATCTCAGAATTTTTCCAGATCTTGAAAGACTATAATTTTCCCTATAGCTCCAATTCTATGTCCTCGGGCTAGAACTAGGGCCTAGTGCTATTTAAATTCTACCCATCCAAACTTCTTGAAATTTTAGGAGCATCTATGCCCCAAGTGATATCTAGAAGTTTGCCAAGTTCATAGTTCTAACTTGCACGTGTGAAGGAATAATGAAAGGTTTTACAGTCTAGGTTGTATAGGTACATTTGCAAGAGAAAAGGGGGTGCATGACGGGGTAAATCATGAAGTTGAGTCACTACATTTTGAGGGAAGTATGTTAGTACCATTTTATAGGTGGATCTATCATCATTTAGGTGATTTGATGAAGAAAATCATCTGTTGTCGTAACCTAGGACCCAAATAGACCTAGTTGTCACCCTACATTACAAAGGAAGTACAATTTTGTACAAAGTAACAATAGGTGAAATTTGGGCATGAGTGAGAGCTTGATAAAGGGTCTTAGAATCACCATAGAGGTTGTGGGGTTGTTTCTTGAGAAAGTGAGATACAAGGGCATTTGTGTGTTTAGGAAGCTACTAGCTAATAAAGGCCCCAAAGAGGAATTGTAGGTGAGAGAGAAGAATATGACTATGAATTGGGTCTAAACACCTTGTAATAGGATAGAAAAAATGTCTTAGGAGTGTTAAGGGTTGTGAGAAGCCTATATTAAGGTTTTGAACATCTAGACCTAAGAGGCCTATCTAAACCTAGGCTTAAGTGATAGGGTTAATGCATGTTTTGAGGTTACTTTGATGAATCAGGTATAAAATGATTGTAAAGGGTAATAGAGATGATGTAAAGAAGGATAATGGAGGCTTATGAGTAATGGAGCCACAATCAAGAGTCACAGGTATACTTATATTATTGTTTATTTCCCAATGATTTCAAGTACTAATGATAGTTTTCTAGAGGAACAATACTTCTTTTGTTTGTTTAAGCACATGATACAAGATTTGTAAGATGAAGTGTTGTTAATGGGGGTCCTCGGTGATAGGGGAAGCATTAAGGGGAAACATGAATCAACATAGGAAAGTTTTGAATTCTTGGAAGAAGGGACATGAGGTCTAAAAGGTAAGCTTACAAATAAGAAGTATATAGTGAAAATCATTATAACTCTTGCACCATGAAACACACAAATTCTATTGAGGAACAATCTTGCAATAATAAAATTTAATTTTCAATTATAAATCAAGGAGGTAGTGGTTAGTTAAGAACTTTAGGTGCTAAAGGATTATAAATCTAGGACGTAGTGGTTAGTTAATGAAAGGTTTTACAGTCTAGGTTGTATAGGTACATTTGCAAGAGAAAAGGGGGTGCATGACAAGGTAAATCATGAAGTTGAGTCACTAAATTTTTAGGGAAGTATGTTAGTACCATTTTATACGTGGATCTATCATAATTTAGGTGATTTGATGAAGAAAATCATCTATTGTCGTAACCTAGGACCAAAATAGACCTAGTTGTCACCCTACACAACAAAGGAAGTAAAATTTTGTACAAAGTAATAGGAGGTGAAATTTGGGCATGAGTGAGAGCTTGATAATGTGTCTTAGAATCACCATAGAGGTTGTGGGGTTGTTTATTGAGAAAGTGAGATACAAGGGCATTTGTGTGTTGAGAGGGCTACAAGCCAATAAGGCCTCAAGGAGAGATTGTAGGTGAGAAAGACGAATATGACTATGAATTGGGTATAAACACCTTGTAATAGGATAGAAAAAATTTATTAGGAGTTTTGAGGGTGGTGAGAATCCTATATTATGATTTTGAGCATATAGACCTAAGAGGCATATCTAGACCTAGGCTTAAGTGGTAGGGTTAATGCATGTTTTGAGATTACTTTGATGAATTAGGGAATAAAAATATTATAAAGGGTAGCAGAGATGATGTCAATAAGGATAATGGAGGATTATGAGCAATGGATCCATGGTCGAGAGTCACAAGTATAATTATCTTATTGTTTTCTTTCCAATGATTGCAAGTACTAATACAAGTTTTCTAGAGGAACACTACTTCTTTGTTTTGTTTGAGCACATGATACAAGATTTGTAAGATGAAGTGTTATTAATTGAGGTCCTCAGTATTAGGGGAAACATGAATCAACATAGGAAAGTTTTGAATTCTTGGAAGAAGGGACAGGAGGTCTAAAAGGTAAGCTTACAAACAAGAAGTATATAGTCAAAATCATTATAACCCCTGCACCATAAAGCCACAAAAATTATATTGAGGAACAATCTTGCAATCATAAAATTAAATTTTCAAGAGTAAATTCATTAGGTAGTGGTTACTTGAGAACTTTATGAGCTAAAATATTATTGAGTAATCAAAAGAATCTGCGATTATCTATAATCTAGTTTACAATAGGAGAGGTATTTTTGCTTGCATGGATTATACTTTTTGAATAAAATCGGGAGGAACATTAGCCACATAGGATGGGGTAGATCTTTCTGTAGATGTAGTAGCTTGAGGATCCATGTGTGATGCCACCATAGTTGGCACATTAGTTATATGTGAAGGTAGGATGAAAAAATTTCACCATGATATTGTCATGCATACCACATGTTGTCATACATGGTTAATTTTTATTTACATTTTTTATCACTAGTATATTGTTATAAATAGGGGTATTAGTGTCAAAAGGGGTCCAAATAATGACAATATGAAGTATTACATCCTAAAAATAATGGGTAATATTTAGAATCACGTGTTTGGAATTTTTATTACCAAGTGAATCCCTGTGTGGGTTGATTTACTTGAGTAGTAACACATAAGAGGTAAGGAGTTCCCATTAATTGATAATTTGAAGCACTTGAGGGTTGAACCTTTTATTGTTGTTGGGAAGCTTATAACATGGTAACAATATGATCAAGATGGTGTGGTTTTTCCCAAAGTTGTTGTATAAAGACATCCATTTCAAATACATGTACCATCTATTAAACTACAAATTATTGGTTAGGATGAGGCTCAAATTGGTAACCTTCATGCTCAAACATGGTCTCAATGATAATGGTATATTTGGTTATATGTGTAAAATCACCATAAACATAAATGATGTTACCATTATTTGTGCTAGGAGTAAACTCGATTGGAGAAGACAAAGGATCCTCATATATAAGGGAAATTTTATAATAGTAATGATAAATTATAAATATTTGGATGTGATCAATTGGATTACAACAAAAGTAGGCACTTTAACATGTTGGGGTTGTTAATTTTTATTTTTATAGGGCATATGAAAATAACATTCAATTTTGTACAAAAGGAAAGTTGGGTTTTGGAAAAACCCTAAGAGGATAAATATCAACCCTAAAATCAGAAATATTGGATTTAAATCTAATACGCTAAGGGGAAAAAAAGGAGAGCATAGGTTTCATATATATTAAATAAGTGGGTTCACCAAAATATAACATTAATATAGGTTTATTCTAATTAAATTATTACATTATTGTGTAAATATGAAGTAAGATCATATTACAACATATGACATATTTAGATCTTAAATCATGTCCAGATAAAATATGGTAAATTACACTAGTATATATGAGCTAACAAAAATGTAAAAACTATGTTTAGAGAGGATTACATCAATATTAGATAGAGATGCAATAAAAGTGATATGAAAATGTAAAGATCAGCCCTAAAATCAGAAATGATGAATTTAAATCTATTGCCCTAAGGGAAAAATAAGGAAAGCATAGTTTTCATATAAGTTAAATGAGTGGGTTTGCCAAAATATAAAACTAATATTAGGTTTACTCTAATTAAAGTATTAAATTTTTTTGTAAAAAATGAAATAAGATCACATTACAACATATGACATATTTAGATATTAAAGCATGTCTATATAAAATATGGTAAATTACACTAGTATAGATGAGTTAACTAAAAATGTAAAAAACTAGGTTTAGAGAGGATTACATCAATCTTAGATAGAGATGCGATGAAAGTGATATGAAAATGTATAAGTGGTTTGCAGGTTTTAATTAAGTTATAAACAATTGTGGGAGTCTAGTTTTGTGTGCGGGATGAAGTCACCTATCTCATATAAAATTACCCTTGTGACTTTGTCATATGTGGATTTCATTTTCCTCATGGATATAATATGGATCTAGCTTCAGAACTATGTTCATATATGTTTGTAGATTCATCTACTATGGTTGAAATTCCACAATTTTAACTATATAATTTATTAGGAATACTTCTTCTTATTATTTTATTAGGAACCTAAAAATAGGTTAGCACTTTTGGGTTGAGTGGTATCAACACTAAAATTTTCTTTCGTAATTTCTATTTCATTAATGTATGTATTAGGAATATGATGTTGTTAAGTATAATTAGTAGTAGCATCGATAGAAGATAACGGAACCAATACGGTGCCGCCAATAACGTGGAGTACGGTTGCACAAAGTACAATAGGAATGTTGTAAAAAGTAAATATTTGTCGTAAGTGGTCCGGTAATGTTAAAATGTCAAAGTTTGGGTAATTAGAGAAGTAGGGTCTACATGATTAGGAATTAGAAATATTATATTGGTAATAAAGACAAAGAGTGAGGTCATAAATATTTTGTGTATTTTATTTGTAAAAAGTCTAAAAATGTGGAACCCATGTAAAATGATAAGGTTTATCTTATCTTAACAGATAAGCTTACATGTACAGATAAGAGTTAAGGTATGGAATATGATTCGTCAGAGTGGATTTCTTATCCTATCTTAGAGATAAGATGGATAAGCCTGGAAGTTCTATAAATAGAGAGGCCACCCCCCTCATTTAGCATAGAAGGAAGTAGTGAGAAATATTGTAGGAAGTGTGCGAAGGAAGCCATCAGTTTAAAGGTGTGTTGAAGAAGCCATTAAGAGGTGTAATTGTAAAGTTTCTCCCATAGTCTTGGTGAAAGGCAAGTGAAGTCAATAACACTTGAAGTACCTCATGGGTGAGATTAATGAGCTTTCATGTTAATATTATAATTTATTTTGATATTTCAGATTTTTCATCATTCTATCTTATCATAGTCGATGGTATTCTTGTGTTATGTTGTTGTTTTGTTTCCAGATTACATCCACCAAACTAAAGGCTGTGCATTAGTAAATAATCATAGACGAGGAGTTCCCTAAGTGAAGAATTATCATAGCGTCGGATTGGTGATGACATTTTGGTTCCGTTGTCGGACCATTCCTCGTTGGTGGATTTTACGGAGAGATATTCCCACTTAGTCAAAAATCAATTAGAGGGTAACCTTGTTTTTACCGTGCATAAGAGTTACCATGGTAAAGTCATTTTCGCCATGAATAGTAGTTACCATGGTAAAGTCATTTTTGCTGGAATAGTATTTACCACAAGTAAAGTCACTTTTACCGTGAATAGTATTTACAAATAACTTCACTTTTACCATGAATAGTGTTTACCACGGTAAAGTCAGTTTTTCTTTGCAGTAAGTCAAGTTTTATCATAGTTTACCGTGGTCATTTTTATTTCTTTGTAGAAAGGTGTAAAGTCACTTTCTAGTATAGTGATTCCAATTATTTGTACACATAAGTCTTGTTGATTGTACTTGTGAGTTGGTATTTCACGGTGGTTACTTTTGAAAATGGGAAAGATTCCTATTTTTTTAGCTCAATCTAATGAAGATGCTTCTTCTTTCATTCAAGAGTTTAAGCGATCTTGTATTTGTAATGGCCTTATAAGAAGGGAACAATGGACTGAATTTTTCCTACCTTTTTGGATGGTTCACTTAGGTGGTTTTAAACACTAGGTGATAATGTGAAAATTCATGGGATTTATTAGCTGAAAGTTTTCTTGAAGAATTTGGTGAACAACGAAATATGCAGATCTCATGATCCAGATCACAAAGCTATCCCAAGGAGAGAAGGAGAAGATAAGGGATTATCATGCTCGTGTTCTAGATCTAAGGAGGAAGCTTGATGCCCGGATCCGAAAGGAAGGACTAGCGGATGGGTTGATGAATGGCATGGACAATCTCCTCTGTAAGCACTTCATTCTTGGGATGAAGCCAGAGATTAGACAACGAGTGAAGTATGACCACCCAACTACCATTGAACAAGCAAAGGAGATTGCAAGAAGGCAAGAAGAAAGCATGGAAGAGGAGCCCAAAGAAATTGTTGCTAAAGTAGAGCCTACACCAGCACCTTTGGTCTAGAATCCACAACCACTCCAGGTGAGCACAAATATTTCTCCTAGTACATCTACTGAGTATGAAGATCTGCTAAAAAAGATGGGTCAGTTAACTATTAATCTTCTTCAAGGAAAGGAATTTAGTTCTCAGGGAGGAGATAGAGGACCAAAAAGAAATATTTCTGAAGTTGTATGTTATGGTTGTTATAAAAAGGTTCATTATAAGTATAATTGTCCAGATAGAGCTTCTACATCAGTAAAGGAGATAATGATAAAGGAAAAGCACTGTGAATTCTTTTGATGTAGTAGATAAGAGCAGAAATAATGAAGTAGATGTGTTTATAACAAAAAGAAAGAAAAAGATACTCAAGATGGAAATGATCCTAAGAAGATGAAAGAAGAACTAGTAAGAAACATAGGAGAAGAAAGTTGGGTGTGCAGGATTTTTCGATTTCACAGGGAAAGGACCATACTCCATTTTGGAAGATCTGTCCAAAAGGCTCCATAAATATTACATATGGTCAACTCTTGGCTATGTCTTCGAGAAGAGGCGGGAGTGCGAGGTGGACTCAATGCTCAAAGAAGGAAGGAGGTTGAGGTCCCTGTTTTGGAGGAGAGGCATATCCCTATGCTCCACAAGTGAAGTATTATGTAATGGTATTTCAATTCATGATGTCTTAGTTGATGGAGGTGTTGCAGTTAATGTAATGACCAAGTCTCGTAATGAATATGTTGGGTTTAAAAATTGATCGCCCTTCAACACTTATGTTAAGGTCATTAAATAAAGGAAAAACTAAACTAGAAGGTGTAGTTCAAATGTGGCCATATCTGTTATGGGTGTTGTATGTGTGGTAGACTTTGGGTGATGAAAAATGGTCACAGCCTGCATACCCTTTGTCTGGGAAGACCATGGCTAAGGAGAGTTCATGCAAGAAACTACTAGAATGAAGGTTTCATGGCACTTGGACGTGGTAGAGAGAGGGTGAAGATAAACGTGATCCATTGACATCATAAGGCGTAACCTATGGATTCAAGTGATGAAACCGATGATTGAACATCCTCTCGATTACTCTAGTTCGAAGATGAAGGAAGCGAGGTGGATGTTTAGTCATGGATATCCTTCCAGTCACACCAACTCATGACCCCATAAAATTATCTGAAGAAGAAGTTGATGATCGTCTCCAACAAATAAAGATTGGCGATGCTATGATGGAGAGTGAGAAGGAATCCACGTCCGGCTCTTTTGAAGGTAAATACACCTATTCACTTTTGATTACAAGGAACTCCATCAAGTAAGTGGGTAAAACATTGTATTGAGCTGGTAGATGGTCTTTAAGCCCATAAAGCAAATGCCATATAGAATGAATCCTAATTTTTCCAAGACTCGTAAAAGAAGAAATAGATAAGTTGCTTGATGCGAGAATTCATATTTCTTTGTGGAGAATTGAATGGGTTTCTCCCATTGTGATCTCAATAAAAAAGAATGGGAAGCTACGCATTTGTGTTGATTACAGGAAGCTCAATAAGGCAACAAAGAAGGATCATTACCCTCTTCCATTCTCAGATCAGATCTTGGACAAAGTAGCTGGCCAGGAGTGTTATAGTTTTGCTGATGGATATAGCGGCTACAACCAAGTTCGTATAGCGGAGAAATATCAGCTAAAGACCACGTTCACCACTCCTTGGGGAACATTTGCTTATAGAGTTATGCCTTTTGGGTTGTGTAATGCTCTAGCAACATTCCAGCGTTTGATGAATAGGGTGTTTGAACCCTACATTGGGACCTTCATCAGAGTATTTCTAGATGATTTTGCATCTATGGGAGCAAGTTGGACCACCCGCACTAGATGGAGATAGCATTTCAAAGGTTAGATGAAGCACAAGCCTCACTAAAACTTACAAAGTGTGTCTTTGGATGTTCTAAAGGTGTTTTGTTAGGGCATGTTGTATCCAGAGATGGTATTGGTACTGATCCTGATAAAGTTTCAAAAATCAAAGATTTACCATTTCCTCTTAATAGAAGTAAGTTGAGATCATTTTTAGGCCATGTGGGTTACTATAGAAGGTTCATCAAGAATTTCTCAAATATTACACACCACTAACTTGATTCTTGAAGAAGGATGTTACTTATGAACCAGAAATAAGGTGCATGAAGCTTTTGACAATCAAGGAAGCCCGGTGTCTTCACCTGTTTTGAAGAATCCAGATTGGAGCAAGCCATTCATTGTGTACACTGATGCCTTAGATGTAGCACTAGGAAGTACTTTGAGCCAAAAGGATGAAAATGGGAATGAACATCCAATTTACTTTGGGAGCAGACAAATGAGCAGTGCTGAGGTAAATTATTCATGAATCGAAAAAAGAGGCTCTGGCTATCATTTTTCTTTGTAAAGAAGTTTAGAAATTACTTGCTAGGGCAAAAATTTATAGTTGTAACAGATCATCAGGCTCTAAAATATATTGTAAATAAGCCTAACCCATCAGGGAGGATAGCAAGATGGATAATTTTTCTACAAGAATTTGAATTTGATATTATAGATAGGCCATGAAAGAAGCATGTCAATGCAGATGCACTCTTGAGCCTATGATGGTTTAGGATCATCTTGTGATGATGATGATTTCCCCGATGCAGCATTGTTCTCCCTTGACACAATCCCTAGTGAATACATAGATATTTGGAATTATCTAAATGAATTCAAGTTTCCTGATGGTGCCAATGCAAATACTAAGAGAAAGATTACTCAAGTCAATCGTCCATATTCTATTCTGCATGGAGTATTATTTCAAATAGGACACGATGGGCCGATGACAAGAGGGCAGTTGGACGTGATCAAGGGAAGGAACTGCTAGAATAATTCCACAATGGTACATGTGGAGGGCACTTCTCTGGACAACTTACAGCAAGAAGGATCTTGGATGCAGGTTATCACTGGCCCACTCTTTTTAAAGATTGTTATAATTATTGTAAGACATGTGATATTTGTTAAACACATGGTAACCATAAGACTTCATCAGCTCCATTATGTCCTATTCTTCCCCTTGGTCCCTTTGAAAAGTGGGGAATAGACATTGTAGGTCCACTTCCAACTACATCACGCCAAAATAAGTATATTGTAGTTGCCACAGATTATTTAACCAAGTGGGTTGAAGCTAGGCCATTGAAAACAACTTCCATGGATGAAGTGGCAAGGTTCATGTATGAATGCATTGTCACCAGATTTGGTTGCCCATTAGAAATTGTAACAGATCAAGGAAGCCACTTCATTAATGAGGTGGTAGAAGCCCTAGTCAATAAGTTTTCTATTAAGCACAGGAAGGCAACAACATACAAGCCAAGCACAAATGGATAGGTGGAACGAATAAATTTTGTGTTGTGTCAAATTCTAGCAAAAGATGCACCTTAGCCTTGCGGTACATAAATGGGATAAAAGGATTCATGCAACATTGTGGGCATATAGGGCAACATCAAAGTCAGCAACAGGATACTCCCCATTTCAGTTGGCCTATGGCATTGATCCAATTCTTCCTATTGAGTTTGATATTCCCACTGTGAGAGTTATGAAAAATGAAAGGATAGATGAAAGTGATTCAGTAAAAGAAAGGTTGGTACATCTTCATTTGCTGGAGGAAATGAGAGAAATAGCAAAGGATACAAGCCATAAGAAGAAAATGAAGTAGAAGGAATACTTTGATCAAAAGATCCGGTGGTCTCCATTTCATGTGAATGACTTGGTTCTAGTATATGATTCCAGATACAAAAAAAGAAGACAGAGAAAATTTCTTCCAAAATGGATGGGGCCCTACAAAATAAAGCATTTCTGCATGAAAATGAAAATGGTACGTCTTGATTGGAGGAATTGGATGGCACTCCCATTACGAAATGGGTCAACCATGACAAGTTGAAGATTTTCCAAGCACCAGAATAGTCTACTCTGAGGACGGAGTAGAAGCTAGGAAGGGGGAAGATGTCGACACTAAAATTTTCTTTCGTAATTTATATTTCATTAATGTATGTATTAGGAATATGATGTTGTTAAGTATAATTAGTAGTAGCGTCGATAGAAGATAACGGCACACAAGTATGGTGCCGCCAATAACGTGGAGTACTGTAATAAATCCAAAGTACAATAGAAATGTTGTAAAAGTAAATATTTGTCGTAAGTAGTGCGGTAATGTTAAAATGTCAAAGTTTGGGTAATTAGAGAAGTAGGGTCTACATGATTAGGAATTAGAAATATTATATTGGTAATAAAGACAAAGAGTGAGGTCATAAATATTTTGTGTATTTTATTTGTAAAAAGTCTAAAAATGTGGAACCCATGTAAAATGATAAGGTTTATCTTATCTTAATGAGATAAGCTTACATGTACGAGATAAGAGTTAAGGTATGGAATATGATTCATTGAGTGGATTTCTTATCTTATCTTAGAGATAAGATGGATAAGCACGGAAGTTCTATAAATAGAGAGGCCACCCCCCTCATTTAGCATAGAAGGAAGTAGTGAGAAATATTGTAGGAAGTGTGCGAAGGAAGCCATCAGTTTAAAGGTGTGTTGAAGAAGCCATTAAGAGGTGTAATTGTAAAGTTTCTCCCATAGTCTTGGTGAAAGGCAAGTGAAGTCAATAACACTTGAAGTACCTCATGGGTGAGATTGTAACAGTTTCATGTTAATATTATAATTTATTTTGATATTTCAGATTTGTCATCATTCTGTCTTATCATAGTCAATGGTATTCTTGTGTTATGTTGTTGTTTTGTTTCCAGATTACATCCACCAAACTAAAGGTTGTGCATTAGTAAATAATCATAGCACGAGGAGTTCCCGGTGAAGAATTATCATAGTGCCGGATTGGTGATGACAAGATACCCATCATGACTACATAGAAATTATCCAAAGAGGCACCAAACCTTTATAATTTTTCACCCAATATATTTGTGTAAAATGTATGTCGTAATGTATTTTTGATGAAGACCCTAATTAGGACCTCTAAAACTCAGAAAATATCTTTGGTGTGTGATATTTATCTTTAAAAATTATCTATGGTTGTTTTGTATGATATATGTAGAATTAGAATTGGTTGAATATGACTGAGAGGGTGATATAGAAATTGAGTGTGTTGTTTTTATCTCCTAAGTAACATAAATATATAAGAGGTAAGGCCCTTAGAATGGGTTATTTGAATGTTCTTATAAAAAGAATTTTGTGACAATATATCCCACTCAAATGAAACACAAATTACTAGGATAATGTTGGCAAAATAATTTTTTGTGTTGCAAATTATTGAGTTTTCACCAATAGTGCAAGGCTAAGCCCCTCCTTCTTATGTATGAGGAGGCTCCCATTATTGAATGTAACAACCTAAATCTGTGGGGTTTCTAATAGGTCAGGGATCACAAAGGAACACTACACTAAACAAATGGAAAATGCTTATACAAGGTACAAGGCATGAATTTGCGGTGAAGAGAGGCAAAGAGGAGTTGGGAAATAAGGAGAGAGAGGGTTAATGTTGTGAGTAGGAACTATCATAGTTCACATACTTCCAATTAGAAGAACACAACAATGCAAACAATGATAAGACAAAACAAACCATAGACATAGAATTCCATTGATTCATTTATCAAAGGTGCAAACACATTTCTTGGTTTTACAAGATTATCATATATGTAAAGTTGGAAAGAGAGAGTAGAGGAACATAAGAAATAAATAAGAAGAATTGTAGCTTTTATTGCTTGATAGAGAAGTGGTAACTATACGTACCCAAATTTGCATGTGTGTTATATTGTCGGAAAATGATTACAAAAGTCCCTAATGATGATTCAGTCCTTTCAAGAAGGTGTTTGAGCTCCAAATCCCATTCATAGTGTATATTTGTTGCCTAGACATCTTTACTTAGCCTTCCCATGCTTTTTCAGCTTCCTACCTCTTTTTGTGCATGTGTTGGCCTTTAGTGCCAAGACCGTCGCCCTACCTAGGTGGCAGTTTTGAAACCACCACCCAAAATAGGCGGTATGTGTCTGAAACCACCACCCTACGCAGGGCAGCAGTCATGTTCACTTTTCTAGATTCCCTCACGTGTGTTTTAACATGTGACAGATTCACTTAATTTTTCTTTTAGCATGCATCCATGAGCCAAATTGTCTAAAATTAGATTTGATTGCTTGGTTCTCCTTCCTCCTTCTATTTTAAAATAGATTTAATTAGTTGGAACTGCTCCTTCTTTCCTTGAGCTCGAAGGCACCTCCCATCCTCCATTCCTATATTCCATGCTTGTATTCAACCAAAAGGCCTAAGAAATTTTGTGTATCTTGCATTGTATTTCTGCTACAATCTTGCTAGGAATTGTATATCCAAGCTCTGATCTCTTATTTTATCTCTCTTCTACTTGCATTGCATCGGACTCGCCATCAAGTTGTCATTACTTAAGTGCCATCCTCTTCCTTCTGTTCTTGCATTCCTAATGCCTTAAGACTCACATGAACACTCAAAGAAATAAAGGAACATACCGAGGAGACAAATACAAGTAGAACAAGATTTGTCAAAGATCTTGCTTGTCCATGTTGGAATTGTGTGTTTGTTTGCTTTATTTGTTAAATTGTCAATTTCAAATCACTAGTTTTAGTTACATATCAAATAGAGTAGAAAATCATTCCTTTAAATATAGTAGAAAATCACAAGTAGATCAAATCATTAGTAATTTTACCTCTTTAACATTACCAGGGAAGTTATGGGGAACAATATCTCCTTTTAGGGTCATGATTTTTTCTTCACCTTTGAGGTAGGGTTTGAAGGGTTTTGATTAGATTAGGTTATTTGTTTTAGATTAGATTCACACATTCACACAAGTAACCAACTACATCCGGCTGATTACTTGTCTTTATTTTATTTATTAGATTAGAATACATTGCTTAAAAATTAGAAAAGATCAAAAATATTTCCTTTGATAGATTAGTTTTCTTTTATTGCTTTGATCGATATATTGTGAAAAATTCAAAAACATAGATTAGATTTCCTTCAGTAATTAGTTTGCTTATCAAAATCATTTATTTCATTATGTATGACCATCAATGGTCCACAACAAGAAAATACATACAATTGTGATCCCTTGGTCCCATAACCCAATGGGCTAGAATTGATAGCTGACATTGATACCAACTTACGTTTGAAATTATTACGCACACATGAAACTTTTGCGTTGAGAAAATAGAACAAATCAATACGCTAAACATCACTGCTAATCAATCCTACGACTATTAGACTACTCCTAGCAATAGGGATTGATTACATGCATGACCATACAAGGACCAAAACCTCTATGAGTCTTTGGTTTTGATCCTCAGGTCCCACAACCTAACAGGTTTGCTAATTAGTTAGACATTGACACTAGTTTGGATACATTAGTATTCGAGATCGCACCACTTCCACCAGACATTATTACACAACTTTCATCTGAATATAGTAGCTAATTAGGCTAAGACTTTCTGGACCAGACCAGAAAATCACCCATAGATCCTCATGGCTCCACCACGCCTCTCATTCTTACTTCCATGATCTTTTCTAGAAATCTATATGAGGTGCTGCAGGTCATTTTCCATGTGTTCAAAGAACCAACAAACAGAATCTTGGTAGATCTCAAAATTGATTAGAGTCTTCGAGTGGCTATTATCTTAGATCAAGCCATCACACCACTTCAAGTTAGGAGATCATTCTTTTCCTTAGACTCGTAGATCCTGACATTGCGTGTTGAAGATATAAGATTTTCCAATTAGCTTGATATCCGTCACCACACTCACATTCACATTCATTCTACACCGGCTGTCTCGGCACGACCTCGAGAGGTCAGGTGTGAAGAAGGTCACGTGTTTATTTTCTATCGTACAAATTGGTGAACCCAACGTGAAGAGCTAGTCTCTAAACATTTCCACTTTCTTCATCCATCCTTTATTTTGTGGGTATTCTTATACCCCCGAATATGTTAGGATACGATGAGTATGGTCAACCCATCCTAGGTTTTGACATGTACAACTACCAATCAAGTATACCACAACAATCACCTTCACTTTCAACGTGGGCGGACAACCACTCATCGGCTCAAAACCCTCTGCTTCAGGGAACCAATGTTGGTTCCTCTGTACGTATTGAGGAGCTTGACCAAGTCACATAGACCTATCCTCACGAACAATCAAGTTCAAACAACATGAATTTCATTGGTGAAGCAAGTTCATCTCCTCGGGTATTGTTTTAACAACCCATTAACATGCAATTAGACCAACTCCCGCATCTAGATGAGGAGTATTTAGCACAATATGCTAGGAGTGAACAACACTTCAAAACATGAATCAATATTTTTATAGGTTGTAAGGAAAGGTGATGTTCTGCTCCAAAAAATAACGCTACCCCTCCACCAACTAAAATACTGCCAATGAGGGGTGGCAACATAGTGAACAATTCATAGCAGGATACCATACTCCTCAACAACCTCTGAGGGATTAAAAAAGCACCCAAGAAAAGAACCTCCCTTCAATGGGTGATGTCATCTCAACTTTAGTAGACAAATTCAAGGAGCTAGAGCTTTCCCAAAATACTCAAAATTCATACGCAGGGCAAGCACAAACTTCTCCCTACCCACAAAATTATGGACAAATACCTACTACATATAATCCTCTAGTTTATATGAGTACTCATAACCCCTGGAGATATGCTTATGGGGATGGGAACCTTGGGTATGCCCCTAACCCATGTATGGATATCTCAACAAGAACTAGCCGAAGTGCATTCTCAAACACCATACCAGCCAAAAATGCAACGTTCCCTAGCTTCATGCCTTCAATTCCATATCAGGATAATCAACCCCCATATGTACACATGTATTCTAAATATCCACAAGGGATATGTATACTTAGTCAGGTCCATATGGACAACCGCAGGGGATGCCATACGCCCCAACAAATGTCTATGTTGTCCCATTTCACCAACCAATATAACCCCCACCTCCCAACAAGGATTTTTAATGTGGAAACATACGCAATGGGGACCCATTCGAATATCTCAAGGGGCCCCTAGAATTCTCCATTTGGACAGTCATACTCCGAGACCCTTTCCGATCTTCGAAATTCAAAGGGGAGGGCGATCCTAACGCCCATATCAAGGATTATGCAATGGCCATTCAAGAGTTGCTCCCATGGGACGTAGTCATTGCAAAATTTTTCCCTAAGACATTAGAAGGCATTTCTATCGACTAGTACTATAGGATACTAGAGGCTTCAATACACTCATTTAAGAAACTCATAGTAGAATTTATTAAATATTTTGAGATGAACAAACTCTTGAGAACAAGAATCATGAAATTATTTCATATCAAGAAAGATCATGAGTATGCATCCCACTTCATTCAAAGGTGGTGAAAATTTCTCTCCTCTGCAAGTGCTCCAAATATGGATCAAACGGAACTTTTGATTTGTTCCTCCACTCTCTCAATAGGGAGACAAAGGAAGAGGTTCAAAATTTCCCACTAAGGAGATATGAAGAGGTGCTAGAGGGTGCTCTTTGAATTGACCAAGCATCCATTAATAGTGGTCATAAGACTTATGGAGCTAATGGAAGGTTAGTCACCCCTAATCAAAATAACCCCAGTTACTCCAACAACATGAATAACAACCAAGGACCAAAAATCCTTAATAAGAATTGTGGAGTCACGACGGATGGAGTGATGGACCAACCTAAGAAACCTAATGTTGTTAATGCTCCCAATACTACCACTTCAAACAACCACAATAACAATGACAAAAATCAAAGAAACAATAACTTCTCACCCTTAGTCAATGTTGTATATTTTAACCATCAATAACAACAACCTTAGCAAGCAAGACAAACACAGACCTAAGGCCCTAACCAATACCTGTGGGTATCTCGAACCAATTTCAAAATCAAGGGAAAGGGTTCCTAAATTTTAACAATAACAATCAACATCGAAAAATAACCATAATTTTGGGCCACAACAAGGTACAAACCAAAGGCCTTGAGATTACAATCCTGATTTATATTACGGTTTCTATAGGGTTCATGAGCATGACACAAGAACATGCCGTGATTGTAACAAGTTTTTATAGTGTTTTCTAGAGGATCAAAGACAATTATTTGTTGACATGTTTCGGTGAACCCAACAACTCCCACTCAAAACACCTACATGGGACCAATATCTCCACAAAACACACCATTGGGAATCTTTAATGATCCTCTCCCACATGTCCAAAATACTAGTATATTAGATCCCAATGGTTTGAACAAAGGTATTGTAATAGGGACCCATGATTGTGAAGCCTCAACTTCATCAAACCCACAAGTGGCACCTCCTTTGGATGGTCACCAACAAATAAAAATTGTGGGGTTGGTAGAGTTAGACATTGAACCACAAATTAACACTGCCACTAGAACTAGGGATTATTCTTCACAACCTATTCTTATCTACCGACTACATCAAATGACATTCGTGATACCCTAAGCAAGCCAGTAGGATCTTATGATTTGATCAGCGAATTAACTAAGACATTCTTGCACATTTCCTTCTTAGATATGTTAAAGAATTCCCCTGCTCATAGGGCTGCTCTACTAGAAGCATTGGGTCTTGGTCATTTGGATAATGTCACCCCTCCTCTAGAAGCACAAATAAACCACGTGGAATTTTATGTCTATCCTCCAGGGTAGCCTAAAAGAGATGTTGGATTTGTATTCGACATCAACAAGATGCCCATGACACGTTGAAATAGTTTGTAAGGGTGATCCAACGTTGTTTTTACAAGTTTGGATTTAAAACAACTATGTAAAGCATGCAACAATTGATGACAATGAAGCAGTAAACATAGTCCCCTTCTCTTTCCTTCAAAAACTAGGGTATAGAGAGACCAATTTCTCTTCAACACAAAATACACTGAGGGGCTATGACAACCTCAAAGCAACATCAATCGAAACTATAGTGTTCTAGTCACCCTTGGACCTAAGATGGTACTAATTGATTTTTATATTATAGATCAGGAAACCAACTATAATATTATCCTTGGCCATCCTTAGATTCATCACATGAAGTAAATTCCCTCCACTTTGTTCTAGGAAGTTAGGTTCCTGCATTTAGGGAAGGTCTTTGTAGCGTAGGGTGATCCAAAACCCTTCGACATACACCTAGCTAATTTGAAAAAGAGGTCAGGGGTCCACTCTGAGTTTGAGCTTCCTAAAATCATTTGAATAAACCTACAAGCTTGGTACCAGAGGAAAAGTTGGTTCCTACAATAGAATTAGAAGTCATGGGTTTGATCGAAGGCATTCTAGCAGTCAAAGATGAAACCATCATCGTAGAGACAATATCGTTAGGAACTATGGAAAATATTTTTGAGCTATTGGAAAAATATTTACCCATTCTCCTTCCTTTCAATTCTATGGGCATGGGACATACCCTAGGACTCAGTTCTCTACCAGCAAATGAGGTTTTTATGGTTGAGGTAACTGAAGTAAAGGAGAAAGATTCAAAAGATGATCCAATGTCCATTTTTCCAAGTAATTGTTGGAATCTCCATTTTGATGGAGCCAATTTCCTTTTAGAGATGGGGCAGGTGTGATACTTACTTCTCCTGAGGGAAGGATTCTACCCTTTTCCTTCAAATTAAACTTTGAATGCACAAATAACGGGGCTGAATATGAAGCCCTTCTACTTAGTCTCATTATGGCTGAAAGAATGGGTGCTATAAATATCAGGGCATTGGGTGATTCACAATTGGTTACAAATCACGTATATGAGACTAGATCCGAGCATTTGAAACTTTACAAAATAACAGTGTTGAATTTAATGAAGAGGTTTGACTTCATATCAATTGAGGAAAATCATGATACCAGAATCTTCTTACAGAATCCATCGCAACATCTGCTTCTCACTTTACTCCAAGAAGAGTTGGAAGATTCAAACTTCAAGGTCTTGGTTCATGTAGAACCTTTGGTTCATAAGACACCAGTAACTCTAATGTTGACATACGTGGATACTGAGAGTGATTTTGTCATTCCAAACCCCATTGACATTGAAAAAGTAACCCTGGAATATCTAAACACTCTCACAGAGCTACATCTTACACATCATGAGGTTAATAGTTCTCTAATTCCACACTCTTCTTCCTATTTTGGAAATCCCATGATGGAATCCTTCCATGGGAGGGAACTCAATATTTTTGAGGTAGGAGAAGAGGGGATTTAGAGTTTCCTCCGGCCCCACCTAAGTTTGAGGAAGGAAACGCCTCCTTAATCGAGGGAATAATCGATATAAATATCGGGACCAAGGAAGAACCAAATATTTTAAAGCTAGGGTCCTCTTTAACTCCTGAGGAGGTTGAAATACATACCCACATTCTCAAGGAGCATCAAAAATCATTTGCATTTAATTATAAAGAAATGACGGGGATTGCATCACACATTATGGTGCACAATCTCATCACCAAACTAGATGCAAAGCCGACTAAGAAAAATTTGAGGCACATGAATCCAAAGGTGGCCCTCATGGTGAAGGAAGAAGTGATGAAACTCCTCCGTGGGATTCATCAAGCCATTTGACTACTCTCAATGGGTATCTAACATAGTCCTCCTTCTCAAGAAAAATGGAAAGATCCATATCTAGATATATTTTCGGGATGTAAATAAGGCTTGTCCTAAGGATGATTTCCCACTGCCATCCATCGATGTTATCTTTGATGCAACAACTGGTTTCGATTTTTTGTCTCTTATGGATGGATTCTTTGAGTATAATCAGATCAAAATATCTAAAGAGGATCAATCCAAAACCATGTTTATAACTTCTTAGGGAGCCTACTGTTATGTGATCATGTTGTTTGGGCTTAAGAACATTGGAGCTACATACCAATGAGTGATGACTTATATATTCCATGATCTTATACATAATATTGTGGAATCCTACGTGGATGACCTTCTGGCTAAGGCCAAAAAGTGTTGCGATCACCTAGAGGTGTTTTGTATCATCCTTTTGTGCTTAATTGAATACAACGTCACATTGAATTCAAAAAGTGTGTATTCGGTGTAACAAGAGGCAAGATTTTTGGGTACATCATATCTTCACGAGGAATTGATGTAGACCTAGCCAAAATCTGAGCTGTATTAGAAATGATTCCACCAATGGATGAGTTTGGCATCAGATATTTTCTTGGAAAACTCGGGGAAATCCAAAGATTTATCCCTGACTTGACCTTTGTTATTCACCCAATCAAAAATTTGTTGAAAAAGGATTCTCACATTGATTGGATAGATGAATGCAATGAGGCATTTGAGTTGGTTAAATGATTCTTATTGTCCCCTCCCACACTAATGCCACCTAGATCAAATCACCCTTTGATCTTGTATTCACATGCTACGGATGTTTCACTAGCTTGCATGTTGGCTCAAGAATATGATGATAAACGAGAGCGTGCAGTCTATTTTATTAGTCGAACATTTCTTGATTATGAGACACGTTACACCCAAGTAGAAAAAGAATGCCTTGCCATAGTCTTCATGAAAAGATCTTGAGACATTATATGTTGAATCAAGAAACAAGGGTTATTGTTAAGTCAGATCACTTACAAACATTCCTCACACAAGGATCCTTATCTAAGAAGGTTGGGTCTTCATAACTCTGATGGGTGAATTTGAGCTAACATTTGTTAATCAAAAATCCATCAAAGGAAAAATCATTGTGGATTGGTTAGTTGATAATCCGTTAGATGGAGGTGATCTGGTAGATCTAGACTTCCTCGATGAGTGTGTGTACTTCATTGAGACTAGGCCCCCTATTTTTACGTGTCCATGGTATAATGACATCATTAATTTTATAATGGACCATACATACCCAGAAGGGGAAATCTCCCAACAAATAAGGTGCTTATGTGTCATTGCCTCTAAGTATGTTATTTTAGAGCAAGTTCTCTATCGTAGAGCCTTTAATGGAATGTTATTAAGATGTGTCGACATTGAAGAATCCGAAAAGATTATTTATGAATCACATAGTGGAGTATGTGGAGGTCACTTTGGTGGCCACGCCACTACTCGAGAAGATACATTGAATGGGATATTTATAGCCCACCCTAGAGAATGACGCAATAGATTTTGTGCACAGATGCCACAAATTCCAAGATTTCTCCCATAAGATCCACATATTGGCACAAGCTTTGCAACCAATCACAACCCCATGGCCCTTCTCCACGTGGGGCCTGGATTTAATAGGGAAATTATCTCCCTCATCAACAAATGGCCATAACTTCATAATCATGACTAAAATTACTTTACCAAGTGGGTAGAAGCCATGCCTCTTACCAATGTACCCAAGTTTGTGATTACTTAGTTCATCTTAAACCTAGATCATTTGTAGGTATGGGGTCCCACAAGTCATTATCTTGGATAATGACACATCTTTCAAAAATGAAGAGGTGCGTGAATTGTGTGCAAAGTTCAAGATAAGTCATCACATGACTTCTCTTTATTATCCTTAGGCCAATGGACAGGATGAGGATATGAATAAAACATTAAAATCCATCCTCCTTAAAACTGTTAAGGAGAACAAGTAAGATTGGTATTTAAATATTTTTCTAGCCTTGTGAGCCTATTGAACATCAGTTAGAACACCAACATGGGAAACCCCTTTTTTTGGTATTTGGTGTGGAAGCAATTTTACCACTCGAGGTTGAAATACCGAGCCTCGTATTTCACTACAAAGAATCTTGGGAGAAGAAGGCTATCGAGAAGTGCGACTCTCTCAGTTAGAAAGTCTTGATGAGGTTAGAATCAACGTTGAACAATGGCACAATGTTTATGCTGACCAGATGGCTCGGAAATACAACAAGAAGGTTTATGAGCATGAAATATATGAGGGAGATTTGGTCTTAAGACTTGACAGCTAGATAGAAAAAAAGACTAGTGAGGAAGGAAATTCAGACCTAGGTGGTTGGGTCCATATCGAGTAGTAGAAGACTACAAAAATGGGGCATTTCTCCTGTGTACACTAGAGGGTGAGGATTTTTGAACTCTCTTCACCTAAAGAGGTATTATGTATGATCCGTTAGCATTTTCATATGTACATTACTACATCTACATTACACTTTCATTTGCCAGCTCATTCTATAAAAATTTTGGTCAAGGGATTTTTTCTTATATTGAATCCTAAAATTTTGAAAAACATTGGAAAAAAATTTAAATCATGTCTCTCCAAATTTTCATGGTATCATCAATTTTTTCAAATCATTTCATCATTTCAAATAGGATAAGATGAAGTTTTGACCGTGATCATACCAAGGCTTGCATACTTGGTTATGTTTATAGTCTCTTTCTAGATTAGGTGTCTTTGCCTATAGTCTTTTCTAGAAGCTTCATGGTGTCACATCTATCCCATAAAAATATCTTTGGAAATAAGAACATATTAAAAAAATTCATAGATGAGTAACTCAAATGAAAATCCCCCAAAAAAATTATTTTACACATTTTTTTTCCCTGACCTTTGGTGTTGAGTCTTCATCTCTGAGTCAAGGTGATGTAGGGTTGGGAAAGGAGAGAAATGACATTACTCACCTATTCCTTGTCCATGGTGATAGGCCATGCTTCCTATTGGTAGCATGGGGCAAGGTGTAGGGGGTCTCTTTGATAAACTTGAAAGTTACAAATAATTCGTTCAAATGTTGTGAATTTATAAGTCAAAAACAAAGTGAGTTAGATGTCCAAAATTCCAAAAGAGTTTAAAACCTCAAAAGCAGATTTTGTCAACTAGGTAGCCATCTACGGATCTAATTCTAGATAAACTAGAAATTAAATCACATTCTAAGCTCTGAGTTAACTTGTGTAGGGTGAGGTTAAAGTGTCTCAATTTGGTCCTGTCAAACCATTTTCTTTCCCTCATCATTACCATTCAATAAAATTTCTTAACTTGTGCCCTTTCTGTCTCTTGTTGTTGAGCCCTCACATCCTACTGCTTGCATGGAGTTGGGAGCAAAAACCCTAGGAAGGAGCTGGGGAAAGTACACTCACTTATCTTATCATTGTATCACAATGTTTTGCAAAGACAATATGAAGTATCAAAGATTTCTTAAATAAACTAAAGTTCAACATCACATTGTGTTTGCATTATCATATATCAGCATTATAAAATACAAAAAAAGAAATCATTCTGTTATCATTTCACATCCACTACATACATTCTAAAAAGCATAGAAAAATGGAAATTCTAAACATCTAGAGTACACATGAGAAATAAACCAAAAGAGGGTCAACTCCACAATTCACCAGCCAAGAGACCTCTTTGATAAGAATACAATGGATTACCGAACCAAAAATAAGAGTTTGTATATATCATAGTGGGTCAAGTTTATATACAATTCCATCACATGTTAGGTATGGTAAAAACACTTCACAATGAGCCCACTCTCTTTGGGAAATATACAAAAAAAAATTGTTAAGTGCTTGAAAACATCAAAATAAAGCAATAAATGGCCTAGTATCCTATCAATCCCTATGGGATCCCTCGGATGGTGCACAACCATGTCCAGCTCTGTTGTGCCCAGTGAGCACCGAAATTTGACTCTTCGATCTGCCCGAGTTCCAGTCCTACTTTCGTATGAGTATGAAAATGTGGCTACGATGATGATGGGAGTGAACCAAATGGTGCAAGTGCTTTGGTGGTGGTGTTAGCTATGGTCTCATTATGGGAATGGCTCCACCTCATCAATAAGGATGCTCAAGTAGCCTCATATCCGACCACCATGGTATGAAGCTCAAGGAGGTCACCACCTCCGTTATTCAGTTTCCAAATGGGGAGAAAACACGTTAGTGTGTCAGTACTACCTTGTAAGAGTGCCGAGATCATCGAATCATCATCTCGGCTTAGGTTTTTTCCCAAAGGGATCGGTAGGGTGTCCACACACACCCATCAGATGAGCTCTCTCCACTCTGTGCAATCACTATAAGCAAGGAAGGGAGAAGAAATAGATAAGTTAGAAAAACTGAAAAACACAAATCAAAAGAGAATACCAGAACTAATGTTTTGAATTAAAAAAGTTAAGAGAAGAGTGTCAAACATACTTTTGGATCTCTCTACTCTGGACATATAGGTAGGGTCACATCGAACACTTCTACTGTTATCGGTGGTTATGGGGCCTCCCCAAATTCATAGGCCAAATGTTGTCTGATTATGGACTCGTCATCTGCTCCCCACCCAGAGGAAATGGATCCTCTAAGACTAAGGTCTCTCTCTACACTGGCCTCCTCGTGTGCGGATCTCAACATCTCCTGAGTATCATACCAAAATGAAAGATCACTCTCCTCCTTTGTCATATAAAGATTTGCCTTGCTAGTCTTAGAATCACCCACCTCATCCTCCTCAATCTCCTCTCCGAATGAATCCTCCTTAGTATCCTTTTGAGTAACTCCTCTGTCTCACCTCCCACAAACTCCTAAAAATTAGAATCCACACTAACAGGATCATCCTCCTCTCCACTGTGAGCAAGAGTAGAAAAATCTAGAGTAAAGGTGCTCGAGTGGCACCAGTTATTCCTACCCATCGAGCATAAACCATGTGCCTAATTGTAATAAGCACACCTAGAGTAACCACTTTCTAGCCAAGATCTCCTCTAGGGACCCTTCAAGCCTCTTAAGGAGAGGAAGGGACCTTGTCAATTGTTGCTCTTCGTAAATCCCGACGTCCAACGGGTTTCTCTTGGTAGCAGAGTTAGCAATATGAATGGTGTATTATAGACCAATACCACTGGGAAGCTGTCATGTCATCATATGGTAGGAAAAATGCTTGAGGAACCGATCAAATGGAAGGATCTCGACTCTCCGCCCTATCAAATAGCTAGCCTATAGTAGAAAAAGCTAACACCGTGGTCACCTCCTGTCCCCATAGCCCGACCATGTCATGGTAGGGATCAAACCAAAAACCATGTTTGTTGTAGTAATGGAGAAGCCACCGGCAATGATGAGGTGTCCTAACAACTAACATAACAACATCCACCTCACTTCCCAGATGGCCCCTGGGTCCAATACTTGTACTCCCCTTCCATAGGGGGTGATATGCTCATATACCCACTCATGAAAAGAGTGGGGTGGGTCAATGATTTCTTGAAATCGATCTATATAATTCCTCATGTATAAGTCATGGTAGGTAGTCCCTAGGATTTCTACTCCCCATGTGCACCTACAACCATGTCCCAGGAATGGGAGAAAACACGTTAGTGTGTCTACCACGATGGCTAGTGGCTGACTGAATCATCGGTCATCTTGGCTCGGGTCTTTTCGAGAAAGGGATCACCTTGAATCGAGATGAAAAGATCTCTCCACTCTGTGTAGTCACTACAAGGATACTATGTGATAATAGGAGCCCACCAAGAGAGAGAAGAGTGTCACCTCCCTTGTCCTTGATCAATCGTGAGGATAAGATACCCATAATGGCTCTCCAAATGATAGGAATGGGAGAAATAGTGATCGAATGGACTTTCATCCCCTTCTTTGAACTAGATGAGATAACAACATCTCATATATATGTGTGGCCACGTATCATCGTGACCCCGGATCTCGTTATCTCTAAATTTAGTCTCCACCCAAGAATCAGGAGCCCAAGGATGTGGTATACATCCTCCAAAGTAATGGTCCACTCACCCCTAACACCTGGAAACCAAAAGGTGTTTCAATCTACGCGCATAAAGTAGGAGAACAAGTCACACAATATGTGATTGACAGGGGCAATGTGAGGTACCCGTGAAATCCTAGAAAAATATACCTATCCTCTATGGAATGTCCCTCTCAACTTGAATCACCGATCCAGTAATCCCAAGGAGCCAATCACACACTCTCTCTCTACTCCAACGGATGTATTCCTCCTCCTACATTCACCAAAACATGAGAAAAGAGAAAGTTAGTAACGTATACAAGAAGACAATCTCACCAAAAACATGATAAAACATGAAAAATCCAAAAAAATCCAAGTTAGTGAATGTTTTTCTCATTCTCGTTAAGAACTACCACCCAATTTCACCCAAGGGTGGTAGTTCTAGGACCTCCGCCCAAGCAAGGTGGTAGTCCCGTGATCACCTATCCCCTGCTTTGGGCAAATGGTCCCAAGGAACCAATTTTCCAAACTTGCCTTTAACCATGAGAAAAGAGAAAAAATTCTCAAAAGTGTGGCGGTTCGAGAAAAAATACCATTTCCAACAAAATAAAAGAATTTCCTATGGGCACCCCCTAGAGACTCATTTAAGACAAGAAAATTTGAAAATAATCCCCCCTAGGTGAACTTTTCAACATTTTTACATTCTAGGAATAAAAAGAAAAAGTGAAAATAACCAACCTTTGATCGTGTTGGTCCATCTCCCGCACGTGGAGGCATGATCACTATTCCACAACGGTTGTTTCTGATGTACTCTCATCGAAATGGTCACCATGAATCCGAGCTCCAAATTCATCAAATCAAGAATGCATAAATGGATTGAAAAGTGAGTTTTTTCTATAAATATATATGTTATTTTAACTTCATTTTGAGTGTATGTGTTCATGTGGCTAGAGAGTTGGTGTATATATATATCTCTATATCCCCACACAAATGGTAAGTCCTCTTGTCATTTTGATTTAGTATTTATTTTTCAATATTTTATCTATCTGTACTTGATTCTTCTTTTTCTCTTACAGGTAGCGGGAGTTTAGGAGGTGACATTTCGACACATGGGTGTGTCAGGTATAACTTCTAACTCCCCTTTTAGGAATGCCATACTTGGACTCTATGTTTTACGCCTTTTCATGGCTAATACACTTCTCAGAGGGGGCAATATGTACGCATGCAAAATTGCATGTGCTACATTGTCAAAAAAATGGTTACAAAAGTCCCTAATGATGATTAAGTCCTTTCAAGAAGGTGTTTGAGCTCTAAATCCCATTTCTAGTGTATATTTGTTTCTAGATGTCTTTACTTAGCCTTCCCACACTTTTTCCAACTTCTTTCCTCTTTATGTGCATGTTTTGGCCTTTAGTGCAAGGACCGCCGCTATGCCTGGGCAGCAGTTCTAAAATCGCCACCCAAAACATGGCAACAACCTTGAAACCGCCACCCGCATAAGGCAAATGTCCCCGCCCGCTTTTTCTATATTCCCTCACGCATGTTTTAACATGCGATGGTTCACTTAATTTCACTTTTAGCATGCATCCGTGAGCCAAATTGTCTAAAATTAGCTTTGATTGCTTAGTTCTCCTTCCTCCTATTTTTAAATAGATTTAATTAGTTGGAACTGCTCCTTCTTGCCTTAAGCTTGAAGGCACCTCCCATCCTCCATTCCTATATATTCCATGCTTGTATTCAAGAAAAATGCCTAAGAATTTTTATGTATCTTGCATTGTATTGTTGTTATGATCTTGATAGGAATTACATAGCCAAGATCTAATCTCTTATGATATCTCTCTTCTACTTGCATTACATCAAGATTGCCATCAAGTTGTCATTGCTCAAGCACCATCCTCCTGTTTTTGTTCTTGCATTCCAAATGCCTTAGACTCACATGAACACTCGGAAAAAGAAAGGAACATACTAAGGGGAAAAATACATGTACAAGTAGATTTTCCAAAGCTCTTGCTTGTCCATATTAGAATTGTGTGTTTGTTTGCTTTATTTGTTAAATTGTCAATTTTAAATCACTAGTTTTAGTTACATATCAAATAGATTAGAAAATCATTCATTTCAATAGAGTAGACAATCACAAGTAGATCAAATCATTAGTAAGTTTTCCTCTTTAACATTACCAAGGAAGTTGTGGGGAACAATAGCTCCTTTCAGGGTCATGATTTTTTCTTCACCTCTGAGGTAGGGTTTGAAGGGTTTTGATTAGATTAGGTTATTTGTTTTAGATTATATTCACACATTCACACAAGTAACCAGCTACATTCATTTGATTACTTGTCTTTAGTTTATTTATTAGATTAGAATGCATTGCTTAAAAATTAGAAAAGATCAAAAATATTTCCTTTGATAGATTAGTTTTCTTTTATTGATTTGATCCGATATATTGTGAAAATCCAAAAACATAGATTATATTTCCTTCAAGTAATTATTTTTCTTATCAAAATCATTTATTTCATTCGTATGACCATCAACAGTCCACAAAAAGAAAAGACATATAGTTGTGATCCCTTGTCCCATAACCCAATGGGCGGAATTGATAATCGACATTGATACTAGCTTTCATTTGGTAGTCTTACGCACACCTAAAAATTTTGATGAGAAAAGAGAACAACTCAATACACTAAACATCGATGTTAATCAATCCTATGACTATTGGACTACTCTTGACAATAGGGCTTGATTACATGCATAATCATACAAGGGCCACAACCTCTATGAGTCTTTGGTTGTGATCCTTAGGTCCCACAACCAAATGGGCCTGCTAATCAGTTAAACATTGACACTATTTTACGTACATTAGTATTCAAATCTTCACCACTTCCACCAAACATTATTGCACAACTTTCCTTACTGAACATAGCAGCTGATCAAGCTAAGAATTTTTAGACCAGACCAGAAAATCACCCATAGATCCCTGTGGCTCCACCATGCCTCTCATTCTTACTTCCATGACCTTTCTATAAATCTATACGAGGCACCCACTGGTCACTTTTCATGTGTTCAACAACCAATAAAAATAATATCGATAGAGCTCAACATTGATTGGAGTCTTCGAGCAGCTATTATCTCAAACCGAGCCATCACACCACTTTAAGTTAGGAGAGAATTCTTTTCCTTAGACTCACAGATCCCAAAATTGTGTGTTGAAGATATAATATTTCCCAATTAGCTTGATCTCCATCACCACACTCACATTCACATTCATTCTACACCGGTTGTCTCGACATGACCTTGAGAGGTCGGGTGCGAAGAAGGTCACGTGTTGATTTTCTATCATATAATAACTTCAACAACATGCATTCAATCAATAATTTACAATCCCTTGGAATGAAGAATCCATTCCAATTTATATTATTATAGAATTTCCCTCATCTACCCCCCACGTGACTCTTCACCTATCCTCATCACTTGTGACCTTTTTATTCCTAGGAAGTATGTATTTTTCTTATTATTTAAAAAAATAATATTACAATGTTTAGCTAAGGGTCACATAAGTGAATAGGATGAAATAACAAAAGTACATTCTCAATTGAAAATTAGAATATGGAGAGAAAGATAAGGGGTTAACTAATCTGATGAATATGGAGCCATTTTAATGAAGAACTAGCTGATTTGAAGCATGATGATCACAATTTCCTCCTTTGTAAGATGCATGAACACTCCATACTATTGAATGAGTGTTTAGAAACACTATTGTGAAGCATTACAATGTGATCTTGAGATGATTGTGGGCATCACTCATGATGGTTCCTTCTTGATCTCATAGTGAGAGTGAGGATCACTTTCTTTCTACTTAGACTCTCACAAATGGATCTAATGATCATGAGAGACAAATATGTGATTTATCAAACCTCTGAATTTTTATCCTTCTCTTACTGAAATGATTCTTCATCAAGTGGGTGAAAGGATTACCCTTGAGTGAAATTCTTGAGAAATGGCCACAAATTGTTATGGAATGAGATGACAAAAATGTCTCTCCTTCTTGATATATTCTCACACTACAATTCCTTAGGTGAGTTTTTAAGAACACTACCAAGTGGGTGGCAGAAAATGAAACAAATATGATTTCCCATTCTTGTACACACAATGCTCTAAATGAAGATCATTACCTTCTTACCTTTCTAGATTTGTATAATCTATTTATACACCTCTTTTTCTCATGTTTCACTTGGGAAGGTTTCCACAATCGAGAGATATACACTTGGATTCTCTTGAAGAGAAGGATGCTATGATGGATCACTCTTTCTTGAATCAAGATGCTCTATGGGATCTACAATGAGATTTACCTTCTTATGAATCTTTTTGAAATATGGAACCACTTTACATACTCTTTTCATTATCTTCCTTTTTGAAGGTTCATGATCAATGTCCCTTAACGGTACTGAAGTGAGATTCAATTTCAAATTTTCATCCTTTGAGGATTGACCACACTACTAGGTGTTTTATTGACTATTTAAGAACACTATGACATCAAATGAAATTTGGATGATTCCTTGTTCTTCCATTCATGATGCCACACATGAAGATCACATATTTAGCCTTCACTACTCTAGATTACTTGAATTAAATCAGACTTGGGATGATTTCATACCTTTGTTCTCAAGTGCTTTCAATGAGAAATGATGATCCTTTGATACTTCACATAAAATTTCCTGAATACTTTAATGACTTGAGTAGCTCACTTCAACTTGCTTCTCGGGGAGATGATGATGGATTCAAGGCACAATGGTTCTCAACTTTCCTTAATAGTTTTTCATTTTAATTATGATCATGATGACATAATTTGATGAATTTTTGATTCAAATGGGGATCTTGAATCTTTTTAAATCCTTTTCTAACCACACAATGTCCTTTAATTTCATTTTTGTGTCTCGATATGCTCTATCATGTTCCTTGACAAAAATGTGCTCAAAATGATGTTGTAGGATTCTTATGGAGAGTTAATTCTCGTATTTGAGATGTGAGATAAATTTACAACCATGCGAGGATGGAAAAAATTATTCATATTAGTGAAAATGAAGCCAACATCAACTTTCTACACTAAAAACTAAAACTTTCTATTTTTAGTAGGACCTATTTGGGACTACTTTTTTTGGTAATTTTGTGTTGTTTTCACTTCTGATATTTATTTCATGTATGAAGGACCAAGGATGTAAGGAATTAAACTTATTGACCACTTAATATTTTTATTCATGTGATTCCATGGAAATGTGTTATTTTTAGTAAGTGCATTACGGGTGTCAGATTGCAACGAAAGTGTCTTGAAATTCTGAGTTTTATTCCAAGATTCCCTGCTCCAAATTTTGGATGATTTATTCATCTGAATGAGTGGTAAAATGAATTTTTCATTAGAGGGAGAAGAATGTTGAGAAAAAATCAGTCCTCCATATATCTAAAATCAGAAACTCCATTGTGCAAGAAATAGTTCAAGTAAAACTAGATTTTTCGAGGATCCTTCGCTCTGAGTTTCGGATAATTTCACCTACCAGATATTTAGGAAATTGAAAATTTATTTGAGAAGGGAAGAATGCCAAAAAAATTCCTAAATATCCCTAAAAATTAGGTACTTTTTGGCACAAAATTTAGCTCGCGTGAAACTATATTTTTCTAGGATTGTTTTCTCCAATTTTCAAGTGATTTTGGCCGTCGGATCCTCGGAGTGCAGTGAAGAAGGGTCTCGTTTTCTTTTAAATTTTATTTAATAGAATAAATTAATGGAGGATTGAATATTTGAGAACAATAAATTCACCAAAGTGACTAAATATGTGTAAACAATGAGCTCAAATTGTGTTTAGTCTTCGTGACCTGGAATCTCGTCCTTCAATCTTTAGATGGAGAGCTATGTACAAAACTTAGTCTTCATGGCCATGGCTGGTATGGAACGTGTTGGGAAGAACTCTTATGGATTCTGATGATTTTTTTAGGTTTTCAACAAAAATAATGTATATATATATATATATAATATTGCAAATAAACTAACTTAAAAATAAATTTGATTATTTTATGTCTTTCCAAAGTAACTACAGGTTTGACCATGGTTGAATGACAACCGAGTGTGAATAAGAAATAGGGTTTGATAGATGTTGGGGTGATCATTTTTCCCTCTATACCCTTGGTGTAAATTTATAATAGGGACACAAATTGGCACATGGATCAAGATGTTTCCAAGTGGCATGATCAGTACAAAGTGTGAGGAATATCAATTTTGCATTTAAGCCCCTATAGAGCTCGAGAGGGTCATATGAGGGATTAAAAGAGGGGGATAGTGGGTGGAACTCATTTAAAACCCATTATTTCCCCTTGGGAAAGGGATAAAAGTGGAAAAATGAGATATAGGATTGAAATCATGACATGTGGTAGTGAGAAAATTGGCTAAGCTTTGGATCAACACACTCTGCACTAGTGAAGACTTGAAACCCATGTTGTCGAGAGCTTGAAGAGGTATTTTCAGGTGAAATTATATATGATTATAATTCTAAGGAATATTCCAAGATCAATGGAATAGGTTTCAAAACCTAACTATGCCTAAAACTCCAAAAAATTCCCTATTTTGATCAAGACAATGAGGTACACCTGCAAAAGTTGAATTATCTTGGGAAATCCTTAGGTCTTGTGTAAAATTTTGTTCTTTCACCATGAAAAGGATTCTCTCATATTTCCATTTCCTATTTTTTCCTTATGAATCCTCATAGATCTCTTGGAATCATTTAGAGAAGCTTGGGTTCATATTTTGATCATTCATTCTTTGCATCCGAAAACCCACTTTTGTATAGTTTGTCCCTAAACCACCAAATCTTCCCTAAAATTTCATAAATCACTTCCAACACCTTCTTGGATCTCCAAAACCACCTCCAAATGATTATGATATTTCATGACATTCTTGTGGGATACATGCATGCCTCAAAATGGTTATAATTGGCCTTTCTAGGCTTGTGAGAGAAATAGTTTGCAATTGTACTTTACTGAATGAAAGAAATGACCTTGTTATATTACTTAGAACATTTGCACATGATTTTTCATCATATTAGGAGGACCTGAAAGGTTAGGGTGATAAGACATAGAAAAAAATTGACAGTGGAGAGGGATTTGGGAAGATTTTGAAGCAAATTTTCATATTTGGTTTAGTTGTCATGGCTCAAGTTTTGAATTTTTGGGCTTGTAAAAATGCATGACAATAGATAACTTATTAATTTGAAAATGTAATTATTATATATTTGGAGGATGAATTCATAGGGTTTGGAAAAAGCTAGCCAAGTGAATTTTTCTATTATGGTTGACTTCATCTGGGTGTAGTGCATGATGAAAAATTTCAGTTGGAGATGGTGGTTAGATGTGATGTATATTTTGAGAGTAGGATTTTGACTAGTTAATGATGGATAAAAAGTGTGATGTAATGGATGGTATTTATATTTGAGAAAGGGATGTGCAAGAATTATTTAGTTTAGTGCACAATGAGTTATGGGATGAGATAAATACCAAGGGTTAATTTCTAAATTTCATGTCTAGATTTAGGTATCTATACATGAACAAAGTAGTATTACTTATTATAGAAATTTTTACACTCCTCAAGTTTTTTAATTTTCAAAATCAAATGTATTCTTTGAAAAATTTGGGACAAAGATTATTAGTTTTCTTACCCTTAAATTTTCACAAATTTGTTCTTTGGTCTCTCTTATTTATTGTAAAGGTAAAAATTTTAAATTTTAATGTCACATTCCTAAACATAAAATATATGAAATAATTTTTCATTTCTTTCATATTATACAAAAATATAATAATGTACCCTACATATTGCTAGGTTAAAATTAATCATGTAATGTTTATTAGATTACGGTGGGCATCATTTTTTAATTAGTGTTTTTAATTTTTAAAGGAGATCAAATTATATTGATAGGTTCGCTACATTACGGTGGAAAATTTTGGTCTCTTTTAACTTATCGAGTGCATCGGTTTGATTTTTTTGCTTCTCGTTTCCAAAAAATGGGGGATTTCAAATCATTGTTAACATAAGTTTGATTCTAGAAACCATAACAAAGATTTATAGGATGTTCGAGTGGTATAAGGAATTAGAATCAATTTTTAGCCCTCTAAAAAGGGTGTGAGTTCAAATACCACTTCTTAAAACCATTTCATTTTATTGTTTTTTTTGTTTGAATCATAATAAGTGATTATGAAATCTATTAATTATGTCAAATTTATTTTTCATTTGATCTATAAGTTTGATTCTCACATATTTTGTGATATTTCCAATTGAAATCTCGATATGCCCCCATTTTTGAATGTAGTAAAAAAATTAATATCTCTTTTGACATTGATATCTCCTTTTTCTATCTTCAATAATAAATAATTGTTTTAGACCCTGAAATTGACTAAGTCCTAAGGTAGAGGAAGAGCGTGTGCATGTGTTTATAGAAATTAAGGTAGAAAAGTGCTCAAGGAAAGGTGTGCAAAAGATAAAGGTTAGCTTGTAGAGAAGCTGGGGAAAGGGTTTGAGGAATTAGCCGCATTTCTAAGGTGGAATCACAGGGAAAACACGTGAAGGCTCGAGTAGGTGTGATGAGTGGATAAGGTGTCAGCCTAGAGTCTTGGAGCTCAAGGAAAGAATATTCCATGAAGGGAATATTCCAAAGGAGGATCATTACAGTTAGTGGAGGCTTTTGCAAGCTAGCATAAGCACTCAAGTATGGAGGAGCACGTTTCCACCTAGCATGAGATCTTCTCATGGGTGAAACTATGGTGGTGAAGGAAAGATCCAGATTCTATTTAAAGGAGTTCTTGGGTCCAAAAAAGGAAGGATTTAGAGGTAAATGAAGTGCTACAAGAATGTTGTGGGATAAAGGGGTTGTGATGTTGGGGGTTGCCATTGTTGTGGTAGGTTGATGTTGCTATTGTTAGTTCTAGAGAGAGGCTAGGAAAGGATGATGCTATGCATAGATTAATGCCCTTTGGCTGAAGCCAAAACTAAGATGGAAAACATAGCTAGGGCTCTCTTTATAGAGTATTTTTTAGGGTTGGGATGTTATTCCTAATGTGTATGGTATGATATGACCCTTTTTGATGTAATATGGCTATTGTAAATGATTATAATCAATATATGAACCTTTGTTCCAAATTTATGTGTTTATAGACCAAACCCTAGTGTGTTTTCATGTTATACTTAGTTAATATCTAATTCTATTATGTCATTGTGATGTTTATGTTTATCTCATGGTACATTTGTGCTTAGAATTAGTTCTAATACCTCTGTATTGGATTACATGCATGTTTTTGTTCTCGCAAACCATTCCCCATCGATGGCAAATAATTCTTACAAGGATCACATAAAATAAGGGCTCGATGCCCACACATGCCTTGGGTGAGCACCCAACTTATGTTGGGTGATAGGCCAACAGGTGCTTGGGATCTAAAAGAGGAGTTAGAGGTAAACAATGACTAAATTTTGGTTTTGTTTCCAGGGCCTCTTTTGAAGCTATTGTAATAATGGTACGTGATGATAAAACAACTTGACCTTGGACAAAGTTGTCGAGGTTTGGCTTAAAAGCACGGAGGATGAGTTTTCTTAGTGATTTAACACTAGATCTAAGTTTGATGCACGTAAATGGGTGGAGGAGAACCTGTATCACGAGCTCTATAAGACATTCTTCTGTTGTTTTTCAGTAGAGTCGTATGAATGGATCTTAGCATATGCATCCAGGATGAGTTGGTACTATAGACCTCGTGTTTAGACCCGAAGGAATATTAGCGGTTGTAGGATCTTTGATCCGACACGGAATTTTGTTGATCTCTGGTGGAAAGGTGTGTTGACTATATATACATTGGAATATGTGATATCTACATATTATTTCCCGAGAGATTCATGAGTTGGAGTTCTTAAAGGATCAAGAGGATCATTCTTGCATGCTATACAGTTATCCATCAAGATCCTAATTATTACTTTGAGTTTGAAAGCATTTCTTATGGTTGGTTAAACTCTTGCTAGGTGTGGGTGCAGAAGCTAGTGTGGTGGAGATGGCATACCTTGCGGTGGAAGCCAAAAGAGAAGAGAGGCGGCTCAATTATAATGAAGTGTGAGAAAAGGAGTTGGTGAGACAACGTGAAGTTGTTGGTGTGATGGAATTATGGAGGAAAATGTTACAAGAAGGATTTGAGTTCTGCGCGGAGGGCATGGAACTGAGCAATATATACTACTCATCTTCTAGAGAGAGATTTCATCGTGTGAAGGAAGAAGAAGAGCCGTAGGTGCACATCTTGACCCACATAGTAACTGACCTCTTGCGCTTAGTTTTTAGTTCCCGAGGAAAAAAATATAGTTTGCATTGGTCTTGGTAGTCAGACGACACCTAGGAGGTATAATTTTTCATTTAGTACATCTATGGCCACACATACTTTCCCTGTGTTTGGAGGTATATTTTTTGGCACATCATTTGGGTAAAGTGGGGGTACACAAAGTTTGGGCATCACATCTGGAAGTAGTTCAACATCATAGAATGTCAACACGTAGTTTAACATGATAGTAAAGATGTAAGATGACCCTTACCTACTACGGGAGGATGATTTGGTGGATCAAGAGGAGTAGGATTTAGTGGATCTAGTGGGTCCATTGGTGGAGGAAATCAAGGTCTTGGGTCTAGTGGAAAAGGGCCTCAGCCACCTCAATAGGTGTTCTATGAGATGTTAC
This sequence comes from Taxus wallichiana var. yunnanensis, assembly GCA_018340775.1. Lineage (NCBI taxonomy): Eukaryota > Viridiplantae > Streptophyta > Pinopsida > Cupressales > Taxaceae > Taxus > Taxus wallichiana. The sequence goes on along the minus strand of CM031242.1, from coordinate 365,311,882 downwards.
TCCACTTACTTGATTATAAGGGTGTTGAAGATGTTGCAGAGCATGTCCATAAATTTGAATTTCTATGGTGCGCTAATGGAATCATTGCCTCAAAGTGAAAAGAAAGTCAGTTTGCAAATACATTGCAAGGGCACACAAATATGATACTAGAAGTATCAACCCCATAGATGATGGTGGATTATACCTTATTAGGCGATGAATTCTTGATAGAGTTCCACATTCTCGAGTTCAAATAGAATAGCATCAATGCATTGAAGGAAATCCACCAAGGTATGGCGGAGAGTGTGAGGGAGTATGATGCATGTTTTAAGACTCTACTATCAAAGTTATCCTATGATATCCATCCATCCCAATATGTAAAATGGTTATTCAGGGGCTTGATCATGCTCTTCAGGCGTGCCATTTCACACAAAACTTTCACAGATCTATGCGAGGCCTTAGAGGTTGTTTTACACACTGAGGACGTGGGGAGCAACGACACTAGGATGAGTCCATTTTTGGAAGCTTATATTTCTTCCATGGGTAAACAACTTGAGAAGTTTTCTTTGAATTCAGCTCATGAAACACATGGTATACTTTGGTGCATGAATTATGAAGTGAAGGGGCACATGAAGGATAGTTTCCCTCGAAGATCAATACATGCCATATCATTGGATTGTGAGATCTATCACATGGAGATCATGATCCTAGTAGATGTCATTTTTTTAAGTGTGAACTATAGAAAATGTGTCATCCTATTGTAAAATTTACACATCCACTATTCTCGATACGAAGGACTATCAATTGATAAACTAAATCCATGATACCATTTATCTCAAAGTGTGTGCTAGAATAGCATTGGGAGTAGTTCTAGGCTAAAGATCATCGATATGAAGGGCACAGAGATGGAGGAGGTCGAGGAAGAGGTTTTTGGAGGCTTCATATGCCTTAATGATTGCAGAGAGGAAGAGGTGACTTTCCCCATGGGACCCATTACAATTTTGGATCGACTGAACACTACAAGCATGAATACCCTGATTTGTTGTAGTGCTCATGGTGTGGGAAGAAGCACGAGTATGAAGAATTCCCAAAGTTTTATGACCACATGAGAAAGAACTAGAAGAAGGAAAAAGGCACGGAGATGGTGAGTGTAATAGGACCAACCCAAATGGATGCCGAGGGTAGTGCTTAACTCTGAGCTAGAGCCTATTTTGGTCAATACATGCGTTGAGGTTACACACGCCCGAGAGGTTCTGAAGTAGAGGCCTCCTATCACAAGAGAAGAAGTGTTACATGGGAAATATCCTAATCCTACCCACTAGAAGGAGGTATACCAAGAAACATTGGAGGTAATTAGGAGTTTGCAAGGAGAAATCCAATGTCCAAGGAGTAATTACGTAAGGTGGAACAAAAGAAGATAATTGAGGTTCCTCAATAGAATATGGATGAGGTTAGGGAAGTGTTTCAAATTTTGTGGTAGGAGAACATTATTCCTCTGTTGGGATAATGGCTGAGAGGAAAGGAACCACGCGTTATAGGAGAGCGTGAGAGACAAGTTCTACATGCGAATCTACCCCTCACAATATTAATTATGATAAGGAGATCACATTGAATGTAGTTTTTGATGGGTGTCTCCTGAGTAATATATTGATTGACACATGCACGAAGGTCAATGTCCTTACTCTAGATGCATGGAATCAAATGGGGAGGCCCCCATTGCATCCATCTTCGAATGTGTTGTACATGGCTAACAAGACAAAGGCCATGCCTCTTAGAGTGTTGAAGGTGCATCCATAACTATTCAAGGGTAAATTTTACTGGAGATTTTGAGGTTCTAGAACTTTTTGAGGTTGATAGTTTCCCAACATTACTTAGGTTCCCCTAGTGTTACATGAATAATGTTGAGTTCCACTTCAATAAGGGGTACATCATCTTTGAAAACAATAAGGAGCATGTGATTATCCCACTAAGCGATGGAAGGTCTATGCCTTATGTGGCACCCTTAT